>VXBA01001481.1:293692-516612 GCA_013399895.1 Serilophus lunatus
TTTTTTTGCAACGTTTAACTGTCCAGCATGAAAAGTATCCGTCTGTTCTCTCTCGCAATTTGAGAAGCAAAGGGAAAGCTTACAAGCTGTCGGTCGGCAGAAATCCCGAGGTATACGAACTAGAGCGGAGGAAACCTCCCGAGCGGCGCAGGCAGCAGCTGCCCCGAGCCCAGCCTCTCCCGGAGCCCCCTCCCAGCCTCGCCGCGCCGCTCCGCGGTCGCTCTCGCACAGCCGCGCCGGCGAGACNGCTCCGCCGCTGCGCTGCCCCGCAGCCCGCGGGGCACGGCCGCCCATGCCCCGGGCCGGTGTCGGGGCCGAACCGCCGGGCGCTTTGCCCCCGCCAGGGATTTTCCCGCTTGCAGGGGGAGGGAAGGAGCAAGGGCAGGATCGTCTCTTCCCCCCCGGTGACGGCGGTGCGCCGAGCGCTGAGGCTGCGACGGGGGGCTCGCGAATTAAAAGAGGAAAATCCCTTTATAAAGGAGGAGGGTTCAGTGGGGTGAGAGGACCGTGTCCGTCAGAGGTAGGGGGAGGAAGGGGGAAAGACGTCAGAGTGCTAGGGGACGTTGGGGGGAAGTAAGGATGACTCAAGGGAGACTGATTGTCGTGTCATGGCAGGGAAGCAGGGTTAGGAAGTGAAATTGGGGTGAGAAAACAAAAGGGAATGAGGGGAGATAGGAAGGAACAGGATTATGCCAAACAAGGGGAAAGAAGAAGAAAAGAAAGGGCTGATCTAAAGAGACGTGCTTGAAAGAGAGATGGAGGAAGGGCAGAGAGCAGAAATATGGAGAGGGAAGGTGAGCTGGGTGGTGTCCTTGCCCTCCCTGGCACCCTTCCCACATCACCCCTGGGCCTGGCGTTGAGCAAGCACCAAGCCAAGGCACGTCTGTGAGAGCCTGGTCTGGGACTATCTTTCCCCACAGCTCCCTTCCAGACTTGGTTGAACGTGCATTGTACATCTGGCGTTTCCCAGGTTCAGGACAGCTAGTTCCTTCGGAGTCTTCCTTTTTTTTTGCTATGCCTCTTCAAAACCTTGCCTGCAGAGCTACAGTAGTAACAGCTTTCCTATTACATGACTGTTGCTTCTTGTCTCCAGATGATGCTGGACAATGAGATTCTTAGTGCTAAGAATACAGAAAAAACGTCCAAAGAAGATGCACACGTGCCCTTGTCCCAGGTTTTACAAAGGGAAGATCATGCAGAGCTGTAACAATCTCTGTCAGCCATTGGGAAGCAGGTAACATGGGCCATTGGCTCATGCAAGTTGACAAGTAGAAATAAAAAGCCCACAGGAGTACGGAACTGGTATTGGCAAAAGAACTAATTTAAAGGAGAAAATATGAAGTCATGCTAGACTCAAGAGGAAAACTGCAGTATGAGAAGATGTAAAATCAGAGAGGAGGAAGGTGGCAATTCAGGAAAGCTCATCCCACTGTAAGATACACGTGCTTTCCTGCATATTTGCCAGCTGCCTGGCCAGTCTGGCTGGCAGAGTGGCTTCATCCGCCTGCTCACGAACTGCTGAGCACATCACACCATGGTTGCACCAGCCATTTTTTATGTGCATCACGTGCAATGAATTATGATTGCATACTCATAAATTGATTGTGTGCATAAGACTGCTTTCAAGTCTGGGCTCAGTTGAATAAACCCAAATAAAGGTGGCCAAAGAATTTAAGATTAGAAGTGTTACTATTTTTGTCTGCCAAACTTGCAGGGTTGTTAAGTGGTGCTAGTGATGCAATGTTTGCTTTGGGAGAGGGCAGTAAAAACTTCCAGTAAAAGGCAACTGAGACACATTTTAGACGCAGGTGAACATCAAGACATCACCTAAACAGAAATCCAATCATAAGCAAACAGAATATAATTAATAGGTAGAAGTCACACTCCTTAGAAACAATGTCAAGGGTGTCCCAATTAGGAATAAACAAGCAAGTTCCAGCAATTAAAATGTGTTAGAAAATGCTTGGATGCTAAAATGGCTGTTAAATTAAATTCATATAAGCCTTTAATTAGTCTGTTTTTCTCCAACTTAATACAAAGAAAGAAGTCATGACAATGCAAAGCATGGCTCAAGTCCGTTTGAGGCAAGTTCAAAAAATGTTAACCTATGGAAAAAAGTTCTTTCTTATATTAAATCCTGACTTTGCCCTTCACTGAAGGTTATAATTAATTTCTTTTGTCCTTAGTAGGTCATATTAACACTTGTTTGTGGCACTGAAGTGGGGAAACTTTTGTAATTATTATTATTTCCAGAAAATAATGAAAGTTAATTATATATTAATGAAATTAATTAAAACTAATCCTGAACATCTATTATTTTTAATTTGTGTAGCCTCTTTCGACAAATTTTGTCTCTGACACTCAGGAGTGGTTTGCCACCTTCCACCCAATGAACCAATTGCACTGGCCAAGTTTTACTTTACATATATACTCTACTCTTTACTTAACTATAATTAAGTTAAATCATACATTCTCTCATGAGACATCCATTTAAGCTCTAGGTTCCTTGAGTTGATAAGGCTTTGAGTTTTGAAGTAGCTGAGAAAAACTGAAACAATTATTTTAGTGAATATTAGTTGATTAAATAATTTACTGTCCCTTCTTTGCTCATCTACTACTACTATATCAAGTAGTTTTCTGGTGATCTCCTTTGGGAAAGGACTCTGCTACCCTGTGTGCATTCTACCAGCTGCACCCCAACAGCATCCATCACCCACAGCCATACACGAAGCTCATTTTTCATGGTCTGAGGGTATGCACAAATGAGTACCAGTATATTTTATGGCTCTTGGGAAAAGATGTGCTTTGTTGCCAGAGATACTATATACAACTGCAAGACAGATTTCATACGAGACCTGACCACTTTTCCAAAGAGAATGACTTCTGCTATTGATACATTTAGAATTAAGGTCATCTTTTCAAGGAGAGAGGTAGTTCATTGGCAGTTTGTGTCTCCTAAAATAATTGTTTCTTCATTTGAATATAATTTTCTTTTTATAAAGAGCGTAGTTTGAAAATAGTCTGTACAAAAAAAAAAGTCCTGAAACTTAGTTTTATTCATATTTAAGAAAGGTCACACTTTCTAGAGGAAGGTGTCCCTGCCCATGGAAGGGCTATTCAAACTAAATGATTATCATGATCTTTTCTAACCCAAACCACTCTGTGATTCTATGATTCAATGAAAGTTGCCATGAATGCCTACATTAATCACATTAATCTTTATACAGCTGCCTCTTGGACTGCCTTTTGGTGACAGTAAATATGTTTTGCATTTTTAAACTATGTCCATCACTGAGACTTTGCTTAGGAAAAGGTCTCCTACTATATAACTCATGTAGCTAATAAAACTATTTTTTATGGACAGGTAGGCCAAACTGTCATCCAGTTTCTTATTTTTATACTTCCTACTAGTTGGTCTGTCAGAGGAATTTGAGCAATAGGAAATGTGAGGGACACAATGAAGCCATAGCCAAATGAACATTTATGTGAAAGACTATAGTTCACGGTATTAAAGAAGCCACAGGTTTAAGTCATGATGTAGAACATCTAAACAATAAATATCTACATGGCTATATATACCTTTGAGACAAAATTCTAATTTCCCATAGATTTCTGTGTTTAAAGTTTTCATGGTGTAATTATGCATTTATAAGACCGGATGACAGAGTTACTTAAAAACACACTAGCTTTCTTAAGGAAAAAACCCAACCAACCACCAACAAAAATAAACCCAGTGTTTTGATGTGTGCCCCCTAAATAAAAAAGCTTTTACTACAGCTTAGTTTAAGGCCTGTACTGAAAGCTTTCCTCAGACTGAGGCTACAGAAAGGTTTATGGTAGAATTATTCTAAAAGAGGGCCTCTTGATAAGTTCATAGTTTTTGGGGTAGAATCCATCTTAAACTCCTTCTGCAGTTTCTTTATTAACCATGTAGTCCCCAAGGAAATTACCCATGCATTTGCTCAGCTCAAAAAAAACCCCCACCCGGATGAGAACTCTTTTGTAAGTTACATTTGATAGGTATTCTGAGCATTTAGGGTTACAGACAGTGTAGATCATTGATGTGACTCTTTTGATAGTAAACTGGATAAAGTGTCAAAGACACAGCTCCTTTTTTTCCTACCATGGCAAATGCTATGTGTGACATATTATTTAATACTGTGCTTTAGTTTCTGTCAGTTTGTAGTATGAAAGAAACAAAAAACCAAAATATTACAGAATTATGAGAATGTAAAGTTTAGTACTTAAAAACATAAGAAAAGCAGAATTGAGACTGTGTGTGAAATGTTAATACAGTCTTCCTGTCCATGTACTTTATGAGTCTTTAACT
Source organism: Serilophus lunatus (assembly GCA_013399895.1). Classification (NCBI taxonomy): domain Eukaryota; kingdom Metazoa; phylum Chordata; class Aves; order Passeriformes; family Eurylaimidae; genus Serilophus; species Serilophus lunatus. The sequence continues at coordinate 298,023 of VXBA01001481.1, forward strand.
GTATGATCACATGCTAATTTTTCCTTGAGATACCTATCTCTTCAATAAAGGGTTCACTATTTCTATTTTTATTCCTCATTAACTATGTGGTCTTACAAGTAGACTTCGTTCAAACTTTGCAATGAAAATAAAATTGGTGATTTTTATCTTCACAAAATACAGATAATTTTATCTACAGAGCATGCTAAGGGAATGGGTGGCACTTTGGTACAGATTTATATATTTAAAATATAGTTCCAATCAATTTCTGTTGCTGCTTTATGCAAATCTCAGAAGCAACTAGTTCATTTGTTTTTTTTTTATGGGTTTTGTGTTTTTTTTGGCCTTAAATTCCAAAGACAGGAAAATCAATATTCAATCTAAGTCAAATATCTGGAATGAAAAATTTCAGCGTGTAGCTTGGTGCCTGGAATGGTGTATGCAATTAAAAATAAGCCTTTTATTATGAGAAATTTCAGGCAACCTAAACTAACTTTTGAATACCTGTTGCAAGAAAGCTGCCATAAAAACATTGAAATTAAGGGATTGAAAGACAAAACAGAGGATGCTAATTTTTTTCATGCTCTGACACTGTCTGTATTGCATTATTTTTGTATGAGTAAGAGCGAATCAGATAAAAAAACTGCTTTATGGTGAACTGTTATATTTGAATGATACTGTTTCAGATGAAGCAAGTAAGGCAGTTGTGCACTATTATAATTGTTGAATATTGATATTGCCAGTTGTTCCAGTGACATCAAAGCTCCACTGCAATAAGTGCTATGCAAACATATTGCAAAGTGAAGACCCTGACTTTTCCCTTAGGCTTTTCTGTATTGTTGATCAACTTCACTGAACAGCAAGAGAAGCAAGCAAAATAACTGCAACAAAACAAAACTATAATACAAATTAGAGACTTTTAATATAGGACATAAACCAAAATAACTATTTGGCAAGCTATTTGGAAATAATGTTTGTTATTATTTTGGTGTGTGTTTTTTTTTTCTTTTAATTTTAAAACAGACAATCAGTCAGGATCAATAAAGAGGAATAGATAAACCAGGCAACCACTTTTCTTTGAATGTCTCGAACTGAATGAGATCAAGCTGGTTGAAATGCTTATTGGATTTCTGGGGAAATCTCTCCCTAAGCAATAAATCTGTCTGGATAGAGACTTGCCATTTATCAAGCTTACAGCAAATGGCCTTTGAACTAGTGGACAGTTGGCATACGAACACCCTCAGCTAGGCTAGCACTTCTACCATTTATAATGCATGTTGTATGACAACTTACAGTGTGTCAGTAACCGATCACATATCCAAGAAAGCAAGGGGCATGCCTACATGGGCATTATGATCTTGAAATTACATTAGCACTTCCCATCCCCACAGAAAGCATAAACCAAAATATAAGCCAAAGCTGAAAGAGAAGTGTGGTGAATGGACGGTGCCAGAGCTTCACCTCAGCAAATCAAATAATGAACTCATGTGGGAACTGATGCAGAGGTGGACCATAGATCTATTTCCAAACCTTGGAGACAATCAAATGCCGTATCACAAGAGAGAACCTAGAACAAAGGGAGAAAGCAAAGGATGGAGAGCAGTTTCTGAACCACTTTTGGAGCCATTTCTGCCTATATGAACATTCTTCAACCACGGCAAAGATGAGTTGTAGTCAGTTTGGGTTGGAACTAAAAAGAATGCAAGAAAAAAACCTAGCAGATGAGTTTAAGACATGCTCAATAGTTAACGTTCTTCTGCTTGGCCCTGTGGTGGCAGTCATGAAGGCTTGATGTTAATCTGTCTGGATTCAAATGGTCCATTATTTACTAGGCAATTTTCTGTTGCTGTAAAAAAAAAAGAAATTGAGAAAGCATTTCAAGAACTTTAAGTTTTCAAATTTCATTTAGGAATTATTTTTTTTTGGTGGTAGCATGGAAGAGACCTTTACAACAGCAGTTTCAGGAGAGTTTAGAAAAATATACTTCTGTACCTTCTGTAAAACACCTGCACCACCCAGAATCATGCTGTTTCAGTCTTTGCTCAGGACTTCAGTCTCTAGGGAAAACTAGTGAAAAATTTTGGTAAAGCCTCTGATTACTGGTCATTTCTCATTATGAACTTAGATGAATAATATAACTTTTATAGATATGTGGATATCACCTTCTAGTAAGAAATCAGAAAGCAAACGGAATTAGAAATGAACAAAAAATGCAATAAAAATCTTAAGCACTAAAAGACCTACACAGAATTTGTATTTTGTTAACTATGTTCCAAAGATACTATATGAACTTTATATTAAATGTTACTGTTATTAATAGGTATAGTGCTCATGTTCTTATCACAAACATGGTTAAATAAACCTTTTCAGTGCATAATTTTGACCAAGCAGGAACTGACAAAAAAATTTGAAGAAAATCCCATTATGATTTAGCTATGGCAATTTCCTTAGAAATATCTAGTGAGAGAGGTGTTAAAAATTGGCCTTGCAGGCATCACTATCAGTAACTGATCCCAAACAGTACAAATTCATTTTCTCTGTGGCACTGGGTAGACCGATGTATCAAGAACTTGCTGTTTGGACTCAGTTTCTCTTCACTCATGTCCGTACACTTTTGCTAAAGAATCAATGATTTATTGAGGAAAAAAGCTGAAAAATTTAGTTGATTTTGTGAAGATTTTATGATTAGATAAATCAAACATTTTTTTTTACTGCAGCAGTTATTGAGTAGTATAGCTGAAATATCCACACAGTATAAATCAGATGAACCTATTTGGGCATATGTGCATGGTCTGTAATAATGAAAAAGTTGAAACTAGTGTCAGTCAATTTCAAAATCTTGAGAAAGAAGAAACATGTATCAGCTTTAAACTAGGTTTTAAGGGAACCCTTGCCAGAAAAATTTATCTCCTGTATAATAGTTACAGCAAAGTAAATACTGTCCTCATCTGCTTAGCTTGTTGTGATAGTCACATAAAATGTCATTTTAGCTAGCATGCTTCTTTTCACATAGAAAGTTAGACAATGAAAATGATGCACATGAAGACGGTCAGACATTGAGAGGTAGTAACCCGTTAAACAATGGTATTTCCATCCTTGCTCATACTCCTAAGCTTTCAGAGTAATCATGAGACCTGTATATTGCAGAGCTTTTAAATTCTATCTTTAAAGTTGCCAGGATCTCCTCAAATGCGTGTTTCAGTTCTCTTGTTCCACCTCTCCTTTTCTTCAGGAAAATTAAAGTCTGTTCCTACTTACTGGAGTCTTAAAGAGCACACACAAGACAAAGTGCGTGGATGAACAGAGGAGAAACAAAATCCTTACTATAAAAGCCAGTAATACTAGAAGAAAGTGTCAGATTCTCAGGTGCCAACAAGCTGCATACAGTCAGCAGGGCACATTTCAGAGCTGTTTCTGAATTCTGTGTTCTAATTTATAAGTGATCTATGAAAAATGCAATTTGTTTTTTTTCACATTAAATAATCTGTCTAAATAAAAATGGAAAATGTAGATTTCGCTACTATTGAGTCAGAGAACTTGAAATGGCATTTACAGGCAAATTGAAAGCAAATGTTAAAATAAGTAATTCTTCTCATCAGTGTCAGCTGATAAGAGGTGATTTTATAAGCATGTCTATTGCTACCAGGAATTTGTAAACAGTGTTGATAATTAGTGTTTATAAATAGTATCATAGTAGATATATCCTTGGAAGAATGTGAAGGAAATGTGGGTTGTTTGGGGGCTTTTTTGTTTACTTTTAGGCAGAGTATTCAGGCGTTCATAAAGATTCTGTTTAACTGTAAGCTCCATGGTAGTTAAATCTCATTAAATATGTCCTGAATTTATGTAAAATTGTCAAATTGTAAACATGCACATTTAATGATGAGATTTACAAAGACAATGCTTCTGTTCTGTAATACTGTCCAGTTTCACTAGTCCAGTCATAAGTTCTTATTTTATGACGGCTAAGTGGTTTCAAACTTCACAGAGGGAATAGATTATTTTTTTTTTCCATTTACTAATGCACGTTTAGAAATGTTGCAGTACTGTAATACTAAGTTGAAGCTGACTGGAATATTTCTTCTTGTTTTAGAACAGGTTTGTTGCAATTAATGGGATGAAAATATCACCTCTAACTTCTTCCTTTTGAAATATCTTCCTTTTAAAAATCTTTCTCTTGAAATCATACAGCATTTCAAAGTATTTGGAACAGAAAACGAAGACAATTGGATTAACAGGATAATCTTGACTTTTTCTAAGATACAATGTAAAAATATTTATTCAAAGGCTTGGGCATTTTATAGGCCCTTGTACACAGATGCATATGATACAAAACATCACTCTTTCTTTTGTGTTTCTTTTGTGTTTCTTTTGTGTCACTTTGTAATTTGTTTCAGCCAGTGCTGCTTAGATACAAATATCTTGTTTACCTTATCTATAATGACAGATGTATTTAAAACAGAAAATATGAAGTCATGCTAGATGTATTTTTGTGTTGGTGTCCATTTTTATCACTATTTAGTGATTATATCACTGTATATTACTACATCACTATTTAGAGACTGCGCTCTGCTTCCAGTAATTCGGATCCTCGTGTGGATAGCTAATTGCTCATCAGGCTAATGTGGATTTCAGTGGTTCCACTAAGGGTTTAACAAACTTCTTTGACTGTTCACTTTCAAGATACCTGTAGGTCCTGAGACTCATGTTCAAAACTGAAAAATACTTTCAGTGTAAAGTTCTCGACTGTCGACAAAAACGTCTTATCTCCTGTTATGACTCTGGTTTCATTTTTTTTTTTTTTTTTTTATTTTCCCTTTTCCCTACAGGCAGTGGGGAAAGGGGAGTGCACTTCCCATGTCCCCCTGCCGGGCGGGTGCTCCAAGACAGCCACCGGCAGCTCTCTGCAGCCCTGTGTGGCTCCAGGGAGCGGCTGTTTCCATGCAGTGCTGCCATGGAAACAGGAGCTGTGGGCGCTGGATGGGGCCGGGGCTTAATGGTGCGGCTTGGTGGGGAGGAGGCATCCCTGCCCAAAACACCCCTGAGCCATATGGAGCACCCTATGAAGCCTGGCTTGGAGTGCCAGCTGCCAGGCCTGGCTGGAGACGGGGCTGGATCTGAGCTGGCACAGGACTGGGTCTGGCAGTGGCAAGCCCTGGCCTGGAGTGGTGCCGCCCCAGCATGTTTGGGACGTGGCAAGCCAATGGACTCATGGGAACTTCCACCACGCAGCAGCACCATAGGAGCAGAACCAGAACTTCCCCCAGTGCTGAGTCATGGCTCTCTCTCAGAATCTGGTGCCGTGCGGAGCAGATGCAAGAGACAGCTCCTGGCATAGAAAGGTGGCGAGCGGTGTAGATTCTTCCTCCATGACCCTCTGCTCTTCTCTGTTGGCTTTTTGACATGAGTGGAGCAGCACGATGCCGTTTCTCTCTCTCCACAGTGCCCCCAGAAAAAGCCCGCTGGTCCCAAAAGCTTCCTCCCCTTTTCTGAAAGGGTCGCGTCTACCATTTTCAGTGTGGCAGCTATGGTCACGAGACTGGACTGAGACTTTCGACAAAAAGAGGGTTTTTCTTCTTTTGTTGTTGTTTTTTCTATTACCATTTTTTTCTGTTCTAATATATAGTTAAATACATAAATATATAATTAAAGAGCTTTTCTGGAACTTTTGTGCCCTTTTTTGTTTGCTTAAAGATGTAAAATTGCATAATTGTCTTAAAACCAAGACATCCGCCCTTTTATCTAAGAATGCTTTTATCCAAAACCCGCCTTTTTGTTTCTGGATTTCTCTGATCTGAATCTTTGTACTTCAAATGAAGTAAGAAAGCATTTGGCACACAAATGTATTTTGATAAAATTACCAATAATATAATATTTATCAGTAACTGTATAATCCCATTTCAAGGAGGCTGCTTCAGTGCCTGACAGAATAACTAAGTGGCTTTAGTGGAAATTGCATCAGTACATAAAAAAAGGTGAATTATAGAAATAAAATAAAGTCCCAAGATGCCTTGGATTAATTACAGGAATCTAAGTCTGCAAAGCAGAGAGTAAGTTACCAAAATATTCCAGGTTGTGAGACAGAGATAGTTGATAAAAGAGCATCTGCTCACAACTACAAGGATTTTGAAAGCAGAGTTCGAGATTGGAATGTCCAATGTTGAGCAGAACACCTTGAACCGGCAGCTAATTCTTGGTTCTTGGTGCTGTTTGCATGGCATTCTAGGTTCTTTGTGTATCAGAAAAACACACTTCACAGTCATAATTTCTGTCAGTTGCTAACCTCGATGTAATCAAGTTGACCTTTCAAGATCTGTGGTTCTTGGAGGCCTGGGTCAAGAAAGGCAAGTCAAAGAAGAAGGAAGCTTGCATAAGACTGCTAAACTAGTTTGTGGATCTGTAAGAAGCTCAAGTATCTAGTTTAAAAACATGATTGTTACTAAAGCACTGGTGAAACCGACACTGTCAAAACAACTTTCTTTAACAGTTTTGCTTAATTCCATTTTAATTAGGATAATTACTTCTATTGTTTTATTTATGAAAGAAATGTAAACAACTGAGCTCACATTTGTGAACTAATCCTTAAGGTATTAGTGCTTTGACACACTTGAGAAGCAAATGCAAATAACATGAAAGCTGGTATTTTTCTATGATTTGTTGTTTATTAACTTGAGGCTGGGAAAAAGTGATATTAAAAATTGAAGCAAACCTGGTGACAATTCCATAGATGCGTTTCGTTTGGGGAGTTTGCTAAAAGTGTGCTTTAGAGAATGATTCTGGAATGGGCTCATAAATTAGCTGAGATGAAAAATTAAAAAATAAGAAGCTAGGCTCCATTACCCAGTACACTAGCAGATTTATTGCTAAGTCACCCTTTCAGCTAGTGTTTTTATAACTTAAACAAATTACAAGTAAACATCATATTTGTATGTGACGTTCCATGAAAGCAATATTTCAAAGTGATTCATTATTTATTACGCACTCTGTGGTATACAGGCTATCCATCCCACAGTTGTTAGACGTAATGAGAACAAGAAAAAGACCTTGTTTTATTTTGCCGAAGATAGCAAACCTGGATTAACTTTCAAACAATACAAATAGAAGGGATTTACATACAAAGCTAATGAAACTTACCTCAACAAATGAGAGGCTCTTCTGAAACTCAGTAGCCCTTCCCGTTTGCCTCCTGACTCTGAGTTAGTGCTTCAGTATACGTGATTTATGTTTATATACTGGTTTAACCAGTATTTATGATATATACTGATTTGACCAGTATTTATGGGTATGTACTGATTTAACCAGTTTCTCCTTCTCTGCCTAGAGTAATAAAAAATATCAATGCATGGGAAAAATAAGGAGCCAACTGCACGTACTTATCCTTGATTATGAATTTTTCTGATTTTTTTAAGCATATTTTTGCAATTTATAGACTAAGTTTTTTTGCTGTAATTCCAAGACATATAAACTGGCATAAGGAATTATATTAGTATTTATTCTACCAGAATAATTATTAAGTAGTGTAGTAATTATAAATTATTATATTTATAACATAAGAAAGAATATAGGTTAATTAAATTAATTTTCACTGGCTTTTTAGTAAAACTGTTATTTTTACTTTCTCCCCGTCCCCCTCCCTGTTGCCGTTTATGGAAGCAGGGACCAGGCAGGAGCCCTGCGCGATCAGCACCATGGACAGAAGCCGCAGTGACGGGCGAAGTTCAGCCAACACCCGAGACACCCACGCGGGTGTCAACAGCCTCCCGAAGGACTGATTGACTGAAACACATCTTAACCTGCAGCAAAGCCTGTCACTGGCGTCATAGATCAGCTTTAGTCACCCAAATAACCCTTGCCCTGGGAGCAAGGAGAGAAAGATTACAGTGTGTGAAGGTCTCATAAGTTCCAAGATCTTAATAAACACACTGCAATGAAAAATGAAGTAAATTATTCTTTGCCAGCTAAATAAACTACTTTGACATTGTTAACTCCTTGATGTAAAGACTATATTTTCCCTTTGAGCTTTTGGTTTGTTTGGCATGTGTTTTTTTGTTTGTTTGTTTGTTTGTTTTTGTGGTTTTGTGGGGTTTTTATTTCTTTTGTTTGGCTTTAGTTTTGTTTGTTTTAAGATAATGTCGGGTATATCGCAGAAACTCTTAAAACATGATAAGGGACCCATCTTGGAAAATAATGGTTTAAACAAAATTAATTATGACACCACCACCCCCCCCCCCCCCCCATTACATAACAACCATTAGGTAACTATGGACTAGGTAGCTAGTAGTCAAATTAACAGTCTATTTTGTTCTCCCCTCCTTTCATTTCAGAGTATGACTTAGCTGTGCTACAATAACAGCAGACCAAGGAAAAGCAATGGCCACATTTTGGTTCCCTGCTTCTACATTTCTTCAGGGGAAATAGTTTGTAACAACCCTATTTTATGTCTACACTGCATCACACTCCTCAATAGTCTGCCTATAATTAGGGGCCTTTCCCTCCTGCTTTATTTCTCGCGGTATTTATTCCTAGTTCACTTGCACTGGTTAATTGATGTCAGGTATGTGCCAATCCCTTACACATTTTCTCTGTTAGTGGTAGGGGGAAGTAACAACTACTGACCCCAGCATCCCGACCTGTGGTATATGGAGGTGGTACAAAACCATGAGTGTCACCTGAGCAGGGATGTGATCTAGGCTACAATCCAGCACACACCCACTGTCAGCATTCAAGAGGGCCCTCACTAAAGTCGACTGCAAGCAATTTTGGTCATTCAGTAAGGTGGCAATAAAATTGTAAATAATATTTTTCTAAAGGGTCAAAGAAATGGAAATTGAATTGTTTTTTTCCATTTTTTGTAACTTTCTGTCCATTTTAATGGTAACTACAGTAAAATTACAATTTTGCTTTATTTTTTTCCAAAAGAGAAACACAATCTCAGCATTTCCAGATTCAAACAAAACATTGAAGTATGACCCCATGGAAAAAAAAATGGAATGCATATAACCATGAACATGACAATTTTTGGAAAAGAAAAAGATTTTTGGAAAGCAAAGTCACTGTCAGCAAAGAAATCACTTTGTATGAATCTGACACTGACTTCAGTTCTCTGTCCCTCCCCCCATACTTTTTCCACTTTTTCATCACAAAGGGCTACATGACAAGTGTAGCTCATCGTTAAATGATCTGAGAAAATGGGTAGGAGAGAGGAAAGGACAACATCATTTTACTTGTATAGATGAGCAGACAGAAAAACAATATCAACACAATCAGTTGAGCAAACTGAGACTGTGGTAGTAACACAAATGATCGTCACTCTCAAAATATGAAACAAAAATGTATAGGGGGGCTTTTATTCATGCCTATAAAATACTGAAGTACTAAACAAAATCAGTAATTCTGTTCCTCTGTGCAAGATTTGTAAATCTAAGTAGACACCTTTTTTTCCCATTTCTATTACAGTTTAAAATATATCTTCCAGTGCTCTGAATTACCATGCTTCCATGATATTCGTAGTACTTTTTTCATGTATATTACATGATGTTTGGTTTCTTTGTACTCAGTTTAGCTATGGTGAAGATAGGAAAATAAAGTATGGAGCTGAAAACCTTTTTTTGTTCAAGATATGAACACAACCTGAGAAATGCAAACTTTCCTGCAACACATGAAGATATCAGAAGCAAGTACCCAGCAGTGGAAGAAAGTATGTAAAGATCATAGTGTATTCTTATTTGTAAAGGGATATTTACAAAAATACACTCTGAAATGCCATTTAGGCTGTTTTCCATTCTGGTTTAGCCTCTGACTTCTGAATTAGCGTGAATTTTTCTTAACAACAACAACTAAAGAAAAATAAATCTCCAAGTGTATTTAAGTACCTTGTAGATCCGGTTTGTTCAGAAGCTATTTAATACATAGATTTAGTGAAATTTAGTAGCAGCTGATCACATAATTCATTTAGTGCCACCTGGAAACCACATTAATGAGGAAATCTTCAAAAATGCTCTTTGATGTCGAGCTGCTGGCATCTATAGGTTTAAAAATTCATAGAATCGTAGCATGGTTTGGGTTGAAAAGGACCCTATAGACTCTCTAGTTCCAACACACCTGCCATTGGCAGGGACACCTTCCTCTAAACCAAATTTCTCAGGGCTTCATCCAACCTGACATGGAACCCTTCCAGGGATGGAAGCTGCCTCACCCTCTGAGTAAAGAATTTTCTCTTAACATTTAATCTGAATCTCTCTTCTTTTAGTTTAAAACCATTTCTGCTTGTCCTGTCACTATTCGCCAGAGTAAAAGGTTCCACCAGTGAAAAGGTTCTTCTTTCCTAAGATGATTTTTTATTTACTATAATGAGGTCATCTCATTCTTCTTTTATAACTATTTAAATTTAATCTTGTTTTTCTCATGGGTAAAGTCGTGTGGCCTTTGGTCATTCTCTGCTTTTCTCTCTTTGATGAGCTTTTAAATTCTTCCAAAATTGTGTCTAACACAAAATGAAGAACTCCAGTAAAGTTACTGTCTTCAGAGCTGAGTGTATCAGGTGAATAACGTCAACATTTCAGTCTGTAGTCTTGTTTTCATATTTCTTTTAATGATGTTTTTCCTTTTGCAGTTATATTGAGTATCTATATAACTTGCAATTGGTTTATAATTTTAATTAATTTTTCTCCTTTTTAAATATATTTTGTGTATCTCCATACATACAGCAAAAAATTAGGATAGATATAGTTTCTCTATTGAATTCAGTGTCAATTTTCCCATTGTTTTCAGTGAAGCCTAGAAGTTATTCCAAGATAGTTCAACAGATAAGTTAATTATGAGAACATTATCTTGAATCTTGAGAAATTTTAAGCCCTTTTCTAAGTAGAAGTTATTTGTTAACAGATATAAAATGCCAAACATATGTATTTTGTGCAATTCCTATTAAACAATTAAGCATGATGGTTTTTAGTAGCACATACATACATTTCAAAGAGAGCTGCTAATTTATATTTAGTAGCTAGATACTTTTCTAGGCCTTGAAAGTTTTACAGATCTCTCAAGAAGTTAAGTAGGAGTAGTCTCATTTCACTAAAGTGAAAAATCATGGAAGGGGAATTCAGTGGGATGAGCACAACAGCAGGAATATGTGTCCTTTATATTTAATTCTGTGGTAAAATGGAGTGAACCATGGGAGAAGCAGTCTGCATATTGAGAACACACATTACAACATACCAGAAAACTCCCCCTAACCTGGTGATTTTGTCTGGAAGGCTCAAGTTGTTGTCAAAATTGACAAGTTATCATTGTTCAATCACATAGAAATGTGAGGGAGGCTGTCCTGGTTTTGGACAGTAGGGGCTGATAACAATGGATGACAGAAGTATAGACAAAAGGCAACAATTTTTGTGGAATACATAGGGTATGGATAGGTGTATGGATATATGTATGGGTGAATTGATATGTATTTGGAATGGAAGCAATGAACCAGAAAAAAACCCCACAAAACAGCAACCAATGTCTTTGAGAACAACAACTGTCCCTCTTTCCCTCGTATGCCCCCGGTGTTTGGCAGGTATGGGGTGCTGGGAGTGCAGGAGCTGCAGCGACTCCTCCAAGGCAGTCGACGGCGCTCGGGAGCACAGGAGCTGCAGTTGCACCTCCGGCCGGCAGGGGGAGCTGTGTGATGGTGGGGGAGAGACTTGGCAGGGAGGGACCAGCGTACAAACAAGGTGATGGTGGCTGAGCCCAGGAACAACCTCTGTGGTGCGAGGTGGCCCCGTGGCACCCAATCTGGCGGTCAAGAGGGACTGGGGACGCCCAAGCACAGCTGAGGGAGGAGTAAGGAGGGAGGGGGCTCTGCCTCTCCACCCCGGCCAGTACCAGGCAGGGCAGGTCTGCCCAGACCCCTCTCTACCCCCCAGAGGCCAAAGGTGGGGGGTGCTGGGGAAGGCATGGCCCGGTGCCGGCTCTTGCCCCCTCGCCAGTCCAAGCAGAGGAAACAAAGGAGGAAAAGGGTTGGGTTTTTTTTTGTTCTTCGGCCCCATCCGATGACAGAAACTCATTTCTTAAATGCTCTGTGAAGAAAGCATTTGCTCTAAAGTGTTTAAGATATCCTTGGTGATTCTCAAATTCTTTGAGATACCTTATTCTTCATGATGAAATACGCTTCCTTCATTTCAGGGAGAATCAATAGGACCATGCATCAAGTTATATATCCAGGAACTGATTGTGGTAATCTGTTTAATTCCAATATAAGAAAGCATTATAAGGAGATGCATCTCACAATAAATGGTCTGACTTCCTAGCATCTATTAACACTTCTTAGTAAACGAGCTGTACAACTGGAAATGGCTTCCTGGAAACTCAGGTAGGATACTCATATAACCTTTGAAATAAATAGAGCAAAGTTTTCATCTAACACTTGAGTGTTAAAACTCATGTTGTTTAATATTTGACTTAGCTTTCAGTCCATTAATAGGGCTTACGTTCAACCATTATCAAACAGAATTCCTGCTCACACTGTATAGCATTGTTTGCTTTCCAGTGCTGTGCTTAACCTACCCAGCTAATGTGGCCCATCTCTTCTGGGTAATGCCATATTTAAGAAGAAGTTACTGAGAAATGTTGTGATGTAGATTTTAGGGCAGTTTTGAGAAGAATCATAAATGCAGATAAAAACTTGTTTTACTTTTAAAAAATCACCTAAAATGAGCTTTTTAACATTTTCTCTCTTTTGTAAAGGCATTTTATTCTGAAAAGTTTAACACGCTCCCATTAGCAATATGTTCAGTCAAGAGCATCTGGGGAAATATATTTGTTATATTAAAAAAAAACATATAAATATTCTCACATTTGCTGTGTGGGATAACACATAGCTGCTGTATTGTAAATCCTCATGCTTTGCAGAACACAGTCCATCAGAAGAGATGTGTTTTGGTTCATCTGAGAGACAGATGACTATAAATCACCAGGTGGTAATAGAAATTGTCAGCGAAAGCTCTACTCAGCAGCACAGGAATGGAGGCACAGGGGAGGGTTCAGTGAGAGAGTGACTTCTCTACCCACCTGTCACTCCTTCCCTGTGCCCCTACAGCCATATGCTCCCAATTTTAATTTCCTGTCACAGGCAGGACAGCTTCCCTCTGCTCTCATTTAATCTGCCTTAAATGCCTTTGCCTCATTTAACCCACTGTTGCCTCAAATGGGAGAGTTCCACATCACTTTCCTATCACCTATTTCCCTGAGTGGGCTGCTGAGATACTTTATTTACTGGCACCATATTAGAGAGCTGCCTGTCTGTTAATAGGTGTGATCTCATATCTCCAAAAATCCTTGCTGCTTTTCTGTTGGAGACATGCAATTCTCATCATAGGTGAGAATTAATATCTCAGTATCATAAAATGAATTCCTAATGGAGGTTCAGACCTTGGAGATTGTGAGAAGCACAAGTGGCAAATGTGTGTGACTCTGGATCTGATTGTATATCTGTTTTATATTCATGGAGGTGGGAAGCTGCTAAAAGAGTTGTGATTAAGTCTTAGCTCAGTAAATATAGATGCCTTCCAAACTCCACTGGGGTATTTCAGCTGCTTTGATAATTCCCAAATTTTCTGGAAAAAAAATTCATGTAGATACCTGGTGATCTCTCCAGCTTTTATTTGGCATAGAAAGGCAAAGTTATTTTAGAATGTATTTCCCCCCCCCCATCATGTAGAAGCCTAGAACCATAGAATGGTTTGGGTTGGAAAAGACTGTAAAGGTCATCTAGTTCCAACCCCTCTGCCATTGGGAGGGACACTAGAACGGGTTGCTGAAAACCCCATTCATTCTATCTAATCAGTTAATGGCATTTTGCCTTGCAGAATGTTTCATTTGTTCGTGTTTCTTACAAAAGTTTCTGAAAAAATAACCTGTTTTCTAGTCTGTTAGGACTGGCCCAAATTTTGGCCCAAGAATCCCAATGTTTTTAAAATACACCATTGATTTTTCAGTGTGTTTAGAAATGCCAATTCCCTGCAGTATCAGAAATGAGTTATAAGTCATTTATTGTTTGCTTTGAGGTACTGAAATTTAATTAAAGCAGAGAAGGGGTGAAAGGATTGTACTGCCATAATTGCTTTTATGTCTGTCCATTTTATATAAGAATGTTTCTGTGTTTTAGGCATACTTCTGAGGAGCTATACTGTGGTGGTGTGCTACTATATTTCCATACAATCTCTGTGAGAATTCCATTGGATTTGAAACAAATACTTGCCAGTAAGTCTTTGCATGGTGCAGCAGTGAGGTATTAGAGGCAATGGAGCAAGCAGATGCAACTGGATATGCTATGACAGATTATTTCATCCTGTTTGTGGCTTGCATTCTGAGTCCGGCAGGTTGGAGGGGGTTTTGTATGCTCTATTATTTGGAAGTGCTGTTGCAGGTTGATGTCTGCAGAGGTCATCTATGCATCTATAGTGTTAATCCGAGGGTCATGGTGTGTTGCTTACTGGGGAACACAAAGCAAAGATACATCCATCTGCATCTCAGACTCCTCTAGAGTAGAAAAAGAAAGAAGCAATTTAAAGGTGCTGTGATTCCAAACCTTTCATGTGAGAAGAGCCACTTGAGACTAGTAAAGATTACAGCCAAGTGATGTTTGCTGGAGTGTGAAAAGCCTGGAATTAGAGAAGATAATTACTCACCAAGCAGCACCCACAGCTCAAGGAAGGGGAGCTGTTCCTACAGCGTTACACAGTGATGTCCTCCAACAGAACCAGTGGGGAAACAAGGCTTCCTTTCCCTAACTGACTGAAAGGCGGCATGGATGGGAAGTTTAGTTCTCTTACCAGAGATATGCTCACATGGTTTCTGTTCCTTGGCTCATTCTAGGAGAGCAAAGATCAGAAAACTTGCAACAAATTGGTGGACTTTTGTTATGAAGCTTAGGACATGGTTACCATTAAGGAATAGCGCATGCAACCTAGTTAGTGAAGGGAAATTAATCTACTCTAGATAACAAGCATTCTTCTGTGAATCTGCACTGAAGATACTAGAAATGTCTGGTGAGTCTGGTGGCTTCAACAGGTCAACCCCACAAGGTCATCAGCACAATCCTTTTGTTTATTCAGTGTTAGGCATTGAGCAAGGGTCATGGCAGCAATAGCACTGTAAAAGCAATCAGACTGTCCACACTTGAAAATTTATAATCCAAAGAAGTTACCATCTCCCACAGACCCGTATTTCCTTCTCTAGTCCTCATTGTGTTAAATTTGCTTCCAAGCTGGAAAACACTGATTTCTTATGGAGTTGCAGCCCAGCTGTTCTCAAGAGTCCTTCATGTCACTGCAGCTGGGCTCAGCAGCCAGCAGGTGTGAACCTGCTCAGGTGTCCACTTCTGGGAGTGGGTACTCTCTGGAATGGCCATAAGAGAAATGAAGTCTGTTTCTGAGGCATATTTCTCTCCAACACATGGAGCAAAATATTTATTGGTGAGGTCATTAATATGCATGCACACACAGCACAGGAAGTAGATCAGCTTCTTTCTAGGACTGAGCAGAAACTATCAATACTGTTAGTGTTTCTCCAGTTGTTGCAAAGGTGCCCAGACCTCTTGGTTGCCATGCAAAAATGCTTCAGTGAGACATCTATCTACAAACCCAGCTTTTCACTGCCTACATGAACAATGGTTTTGGATGTCACCAAATATATTCTATATTCAACACTATTTGTCCTCCGAGTCCAAACCTAATAATAGAAAACAACTATTTACAGCAAAATAAGCTAGTGAAAACCAAGGGATAATCTGGTGAAAATATTTTTGCTTCCAATTCACAATCCAGACCTAATACAGGCAGACAGTATTGACATATTGCACACTTATGTTTAAGCCGATGCTCTCAGCGTAAATCTTCACTGACCTCAGCATAAAACTCTATCAGAATTGGCTGTTGGAGATGGACACTTGCTTCCAGTTCAGGTCACACTCTTATGCATCCTAATCATCAAGGACTTTGTGCATACCTTGGAAGATATTTACAAGCATAGACACCACATTCAGGAGGGAGTAGCTATTAGCTACTCTACTGTTATTACCTGTTGGCATATCCTGCTTCATTTATAAACATTGGGCAGTTTTACTTCAGTTTCACTTAAGGAAGATCTGCCTCTCAATTATCTTTTAGTAAACATGAACAGTTACCACAACTGAACTGACATATTGCAAATCAGTATATTACTTTATGCAGCATATCTTATTCTTGTGCTCATAACCAAAATTATGTGCCTGCCATCTGTCATGTGGGGCTTTTCTGTTCCCTGGCAAGGGACTTCATCTTCAGCAGAGACACCATTATTTAATGACATATTCTAAAGATATTTATTTTCTTTTGTAATAGTGAGCTCTGCTTTTTATTTACATGGTGCATCTCCCTCTGGAGGTGAGATGATTTATATGTTGCCATAGAAAATGGGGACACTGGATCTGTTCTTTCTGTAGCAGAGCCAGCATCAGAGTAGCACTGATGCTGCTACTTGTGCTAGGCTTATTATATGAACAAATATAGATGTCCCATTTCTGATGCTGCCAGTTAGAGACATTCTAGAAGTTGAAAACTTACAGAAATGTTAGAAGAAATAAAATAGAGGATCAGAGCTGGCTGCATCAACAAACACCTGGAAGCCAAGTAGGCAGGAGACCTGGCTATAATCAGGCCCAGACACTTGAAGTAATTTGGAGTAGAGGATAGTGGAGGATTTCTAGCTCCTTAGAATTTAATAATTTCAGATGAATGATGATACAACTCTTGCGTGTGTTGAATATACTTTTTTCCCCCTGGAATACACATCATGTTTCATAGAATATAAAAATATGTATATACACTTTCTCATCAAAAATACCTTTTCACTTAGGTAATAATAACACGAGTTTCTTAAGAGTCTCTCTTGAAATACAGTGGGAATTTAAATCCAGCCATTGGTCAGTCAGAAGACAACAGATGCTGGATGAGAAAAATCTTATCTGTAACCCCTTCCTAACCAAATGATGGAGATACAGTATTATTCTTTTGGTTTCAAAGTTTGAAAAAAATGGAGAAATAAAAACCAGAAGATTGTCAGAAATTAGGTGTGTGTTTTAGGGGAAAATATAAATATATTGTAGCAAGTTATAAAAAGTAGCCTGCTATAATAAAAATAATTTGCAGTGACAAAGTAGAAAAAACCCATAGTAAAGTAAATATTTAAGGAGGGAATTTTGATATAAGACTGTGTAAAGCATACTTCTATTTTATATGTATTTAATGCAGTTGTGAAGGCAAATGGAACTTTAATATCTGAAAATAAGCCCTTAGCTCATGAAGAACAACGGATAATGAAGCAAAAATTCCAAAAGAGCTTAAAACTTGTGTCCCTCATTCTTTGCGTTATCTATTCTCTTGAGGCAAGCCAGGAAATGGCTGATCTGTATCAGATAAGAAAGTCAAACATAAAAAGAGGGATAGAAGTGTTAAACAGTGAAGCCCTTTGGAGTGATAGAGCTCCACAGAAAGAGACTGGGGAGCAGTTGCAAGTACTCTTGGGGAAGAAGTGATGCTGAACTTGGAAACGTGAAGGTAATCCATCTGAAGAAAAATTAAGCTGACATACATGTCAATGGGGAAGAAAAATCTCTGGACAGGTAATGCTAAAAGCAAAGAGGGTGTAGGGGTAAGCATTTGCAATGCATTATCGCTTAAAAAGAAATGATTGGGAGAACATGCAGCTGGATGGAGGGGAGAAGGGAGATATGAGGACATATATCAACTGCTGAGAAGCAGCAGCATTGTTCACACATGGCTCTACTGTTCTAGGCTTTGCTGGTAACACTTGATTAGAATGACTCCGGAGGTCGGTGGAACTGATTTGTATTAAATGTTTTAAAATAAGAAAGATAATTCCCTTTGACTAAAGTCAGGGCTCAATGGAGGTACCAATTAGCAATTAATTGACAAGTGAAATCAACAAAGGAATTATTTTATATTTATATATGTTATTATTTTATGGTAACCAATCAAATATTTTTATAGTGATAAGCAGAATGAATATTCTAATAATATGATGTGTTCAAAAGGAGAAAGTCAATCCCTGAGTGAAACATGGAAAAAGAAAGTGAGAAAAAAAAGTAATAGAGAAAACAAAGATTAAAATAATATAGAAAAACAAGTTGTCTAAAGCTGTGCTCAGATAAAAATCTCTGTGTGAAAGGTGTTGAATGCTCAACCTTTAAAGGTTAAAGCTTTAATTGGTATCTCAGAGCTCTTTAACCAGTTACTGCTTTGAATCTCTTCCTTATAGCTAATCTAAATCTATACTCTTTCCGTTTAAAGCCATTACGCCTTCCCCCTGTAAAAAGTCTCTCTCCAGCTTTCTTGTAAGCCCCTTTAGGGTGAAAAACTAAGATACATTTGTCAGAAAAGCTTAAAGGCATGTTCTATTCTCGTAGTATTTCAGGGTTTAATTTCTGATCAGACAGTGAAACACAGGTCACAGGGAGCAAGTTTATCTTCCTTTTTTTGGAAAGGTCCTATACAACTCCTGGGATCAGTGACAGTGGAAGCAGATGAAGCGAACGAGTGGGAAGGGCACTGGGAAGCCTGGGCTGCCTCATCAGCAGAGCTGAGCTGAAGCTCTAGGAGAATAACAAGTAGGAGGGTTCCACCTGCTGGCCAAACAATTAAGCCAACTGTTCCTGAAAAAGGAGTAGGGAAGGTTTTCATTTGCGATTCTGTGTGTTTACCTGTGCGAGGCAGAGAGAGACTAGAAGCACAGGTCTGACTGACTGCTTTGCTGTCCGTACTCATCAGCAATCAGTGTGGCGTGCAGAGGGGATTTCACTATGACAATGTCTTCTCCTCCAATGCTTTTCTCTCGAGGTTAATAGATCAGCATCAGAGGTTTTCAGATTTCCTAATTAGTTACAAACCTAAAAGCAGCTCAGATCTATTAAAAGCAAAACCCCCTGTCCTATCTATTCTACTTCTGGTTGCTGAAATATAACTTCTAAGGAGACATTTTCGTTATGACTAATAAATGCTGAGAGTTGCAGGTCATGATCCTCTGAATAGGAGGATTTTTTAACTTGTGAGTCAGAGATAACCCAGTGCCCCAGAATGGAAAAATGAGATGCAGTGTTCATTAAGTGTCACAAACCCCAGAAACTTGTCACTTTCAGAAGCTGAAATTTGAAACACAGGTAATAAATTCCTTTCAGGCATTACCCAAAATACTACTGCAGTTGGTTGAACTTTCTCCAGATCCTGCCTTATTTGGCTTATGACCTTGTGTATTGTCAGAGTTTGGAAAGCCAAGTAGTACCATTTTTCATCTTAGTAATTTTTATTTCAAGTTGTTTCCTTTGCTTTAGGCATCTTGGGGCAATCACTACCTCACATCAGGGTTTTGGTGCTCCAAGCCCTACTACAACACTGGCAAAACCATGTGCAGGAATCTGCCACCATTCTGGAAAAAAGAGGAGCTGAGGATTTACATATATAATACTCTATCTGTCTATCTGTCTGTCTGTCTATCTATCTATCTATCTATCTATCTATCTATCTATCTATCTATCTATCTATCTATCTATCTATCTATCTATCTATCTAATCAGGTGAACCTAATGTATGTAACATATAGTATTGCAGTTAGTAACATTATTTCCACTGATTTTTCACCCAGTTTCATGTCTCCTGTGGGATATCAAATAGAACGTAAAGTTGAAGATATCTAAAACCTTGTGCAGACTGCAAAGAAGTAATTAATTTCCTTTTTCTCTCTAAAATGTGCAATCTTACAGTAAACCCTGCAGCAGAGCAAACTGGTATCACCAATTAGTGTGTTTGTAACAAATCTAGTCCATGTTAGGAATACACCAAGCAGAGAGCAACAATAAAAAAAATCACTGATGTGGACAGCCGAATATTCTGCATCTGTAATGCTGTAACAGTACCAGAAGAAAAAAGCAACAGAGACGTGTGGAATACAAACCTCCAGAAGTCCAGGATGTCTGCAGTTATATTAAGTAAACAGCATGTAATTTTGTGGGGGAGCTGATTAGAAGCACGACTTGGCCTTGAAACATCCAGACAACATATTTTAAAACCAATCTGTAGCTGAATAAATGTACAGTTGAAAAGGCTCAATAAATTCCACATATTAAACTGATTCTTTTTACAGGTTAGTCATGATGTAAAGGTAGCATTAGTCTTGTCTCATCACCCTCTTGGGACTCACTTTCTCAGCTGCTGTATGTTAATCATGCATCTGATGGGAGAGAGAGATACCACCTTGTCGAAAATGGCTAAGTGTTCCCTCTTGATTTCAAACGATCATCTTAGAAAAATACTGGACTTTAGTAGGATGTAAAAATAGAACCAAATTTTTTAAGTGTTGAAATGTGATTGACTGGCATGCTCCTTACAGTGAGCAATTGGCAACTCAGTGCATGCAGGAAGGACCAGTTCAACATAGAGATCTGGACCTTGCAGCAGCTGGTGGGTTTGCAAGTTGGCATCTTACTTTCCTACTTCAGCAAAAAGATTCACCAAATGCAAGAAGTGATATTCTGCTTTTGGCTTTGCAGTCAGAAAAGAATATGGACCTAGAGATTATAATGAGTGTTTTATCCGTGCAGGACGGAAAACATCTTGTGTTGTACTTGCTGGTCAGATACGAAGCTTTAAATTAATTTTAAAATAACCCTGGTTTTAAACCATTAGGATTACAGTAATCTGTTTTAGGGTTCTGCCATATACACATGCTGACAGCATTTGAAAGAGAAGGCATATGACACATAACATGAATTACTATATTTGACATGCTGCTGCATTAGAAGATCATGTCAGGAAGACGTAAATAATTGCATTGGCTGCTGGTCTCCATACTGCTACTTTCTATGACACAAAATTAATTGAGATGCAGCTGACAGAGACACCTGATCCAGACATCCTCCAAGATACTCCTTAAAGTGGAATAACCATGTCCCATTTAATAGTCAGATTTAATACAGGAATGGCAACAGCTGCCTAGAAGCTGTCATCAGAATTTATTACTTCATTTGTCTTGCTTATATTTTGTTCGTAGAACTAACTACAGAGTGATTTTTCTTTTTCAAACACCTTAAGTTTTGCAAACACTGGGAAAGGCTTAGTCGCCTCTCCTTCTCTGAGCTAAAAGGGTATGAGAAGAAAACAGAGAAAATCCATATACAAACGTGTGCTATGCAGGTCTTTTGTTTGTTTGTTTGCTTGTTTGTTTTTCAGAAAGAGTATGGCATTGTGTGCAATGAGGCTAAAAAGGAAAAGGAAACCAGCTATGGTCACTGGATGAATGCCTGCAGATGCGGAGAAGTGATGCCAGGATGCGGCGGCGCGCCCATCCCGGGCGTCGCCGCTTCGCTAGAGGGAGCCCGAGTAGCACCTTAGAGTTTCGTTACATCTGGTTTGAGCCCCTGGAAAGGTTTTCTTCCGCGACAAGGCTTCTTGTTAGCCGGCCCTCTAAATCCTCCCCTTCCTTTCTGCAAGGGCCCATTGCCGATAAAAGAGACCGAGGCTCTCACAGAAACGTTTGAGAATAAAAATATACAAAGTGCAGTGCCACTATGTATAGTATATGGATCTTTGTAGTATGCTGGCAACGCACCAAATGCTGGGATAATTTCTCCCTTATTCTTGCTAGGGAATGGATGACTGGGCATTTGTACGGTGCTTGTGAAAGGAGAAAGTTTCTCTTGAGCCCAGGCAGGGAGCTGGCATCTGCAGTCTGCCTTTCTTTGTGTTGTTTTGCCAATGCTATCAATCTACACCTCTTTTTATAAGAGCAAAAGGCAATTTGAGAACAGTGGAGTAGCTACCTTAAATCAAAATAAACCCACAATGACAGATGAAGCTTGCAGCACAAACCACGCTTGTTCCAGCCACAGGGTAACAATCATCTCTTTAGACTATGCTGTCCAAAGTGGTCTGCGCAAAGAAGGGCACCTGGATTTATGGAAGGAGGTCCTGGTTTCTGAATAATGCCCTATTCAGAGAGCGAAATCCTGGAGGTGTCCAGCATAGATGGCTGAGATGAGTCATAGAATCACAGAATAACTTTAAGTTGGAAGGGACCCACAAGGATCATTGAAGTCCAACTCCTGGCCATGCACAGCACAGCCCTGAGAGTCACACCATGTGCCTGAGAATATCATCCAAACACTTTTTGATCTCTGTCGGACTTGGTGCTGTGACCACAGGTTCCCTGGGGAACCTGTTCCAGTGCCCAGCCACAATCTGAGTGAAAAATCTTTTCCTAATATCCAACCTAAACCTTCCCTGATACAACTTCATGCTGTTCCCTTGTGTTCTATCAGTTGTCACCAGGGAGAAGAGATCAGTGCCTGCCCCTCCGCTTCCCCTTCTAGGGAATCTGAGGGTCTCTCCTCAGTCTCCTCTTCTCCAGGCTGAAAAGACCAAGTGACCTCAGCTGCTCCTCATATGGCTTCCCCTCAAGGCCCTTCACCATCTTTGTGTGCCTTCTTTGGATGGTCTCTAATAGCTTAATATCTTTCTAGTATTGTGGCATCCAAAACTTCACACAGTGCTAGAGTGAGGCCATACCAGTGCAGAGTGGGACAATCCCCTCTCTCAACCGGCTGGTGATGCTTTGCCTGATGCCCCCCAGGACATGGTTGGCCCTTCTGGGTGTTGAGATAGAAAATCTATTCCACCGCTGTGGATGTTGAGGCAGCATCGTGCTGGGGGGTACTGTGGGCAACTCTGGGCAGAAGGAGAAGGAGCAATAGTTTTGGGATGATACCTGTGGAAAAGGGGGGGAAGGGGGAGTAAGAGGGAGGAGAAGTGAAAAATGAGGGGCTGCATGGCGCTCTTTGGAGGAGTGGGAAATTGAGGCAATAGAACTGACCCATAAGGAAAATGAGCAATCAAGTCTGTCATTGCAGTCAGGAGCAGAAACAGATTTCTTTTTTTTTTAATCTTTTTAAGTTATGGAACAATCAGTATTTCATTACATTTCAAAATGGAAAGCTGTTTCTTATTAATTAAAAATGTGCATTCTGTAAAATATGGATCAGCAGCAGGCCTCACTGGTGAACAGTGAGTTACAGTCCTTCCAATTTAAACGAAATTATTTGTGTTGGTTTTACAATCTGAAATGCAAAATCCTGTATTCCAGTGCTTCTTTCCAATGAGTTTAGGCAATTTTATTATAATACTTGTAGCTTTTTAATGTCTGAACAAAGCAATACATTCAGGGGTTATGAGAGGAAAAGGGAAAGGAGACCAGAAAATCACCACTCATAATGGAAAATAATAATAAAATAGTTGTAAGGCACTCTGGTGTAGGGGAATGAGGAGAGGGGAGCAGAATCAAGTAATGGAACTTTGGTGTATAGTCCCTTCAAAATTTAATGAGTTACATACTGAATCATTTGACTTGAATATGAACCTACAGTTATGATTACAAGTCAGCTCTGGAACATGAAGGACCTTGTTGCCTTGCACAGTGCATAAAATTTTGCCTAAGGATCCCCTTTCCCAATGCAGTCTCAGTTGAATATAGACTTGTACAGAAACTCAGCTAATCTTACATGACATACTTCATTAGTTGCAGCCATGAAGGGACATCAGAAGAACATGAAGAAATGGTATGTTTTGTCATTAAACAACAGAATCAAGCCCAACCTTGCCTTCATCTCAGATTTGAAATGAAAATGCTTTTTCCCTTTTGCTCAAAACCAAAACTCTTAAAGCTCTTGGACTGTCCTGAATTGAAGGCATCTCTAACTTCTGAATCTTAAATTAGAATCAGGATGAAAAAATTTACATTTCTTTTTCTTTCCAATTATTTTTTATGTAGGAGTGTGCAAAATGTTTCTTTATTGTGGGAGATTTCTTCCCAAGAACTCCTATAACTAAAGCGTGTAGTTTTTCAAAAATTTAAAATGAAAAATTGAAATCCAACTGAAGATTAAGGGCTCTGTCTTCTCTGTGGAGTCACACTAAATTGAATGTGATTTAAAATTTATAGGAATGATGAGAAGGAGGAGACTCCTGCAATATATAAGCTTTTATCCATTAATTTAATGAATATAATTATATGCATATGAAAAATAAGAGATGACTGCTGACAGCCAATATGCCTTCAACACTGTCCTGCATGACATCCTTGTCTCTAAGCTGGAGAGACATGGATTGTTGTGGATGCCCCTTCCCTGGAGGTGTTCAAGGCTAAGCTGGGTGGGATTCTGAGCAGCCTGTTCTAATCTGCCCATGTCAAGGGAGCTGGAACTAGAGGAGTTGGTCCTTTCCAACCCAAACCACTCTATGATTCCCTAGAAGTTACACATAATACTTGCCATGTTAAAAGAGTAGTTTATACAGAGTATTACCCCAAAACCACCCCAAACATCTATCAACTTACTTTATTTGAGATGCACTGAAAATTACTGCTGGGTACTGCATTGCTACATGCATTATAAATTCCTTCCACACATATTCATAAGTACTGTAGTGCAAGTATATATATTATAGAATTATTCATCAATCATATGTAAATGGTTTTACTCCTAAGGTCTGATCTGTGTCCTGCTGAACACCCTTTCTTTAGCAGAAAATTGTTGAAATGTCTTTGAACTTTAGAGCCGGTCACCAGTGCTTGATGCAGCTCCCATTGAAGTCAGTACGAGCATTTCTGTTGTTTCAGGGAAACATAATTTTGCTCTTTGAAGTAAATTCTGCTGGTAGACACTTGAAGACATCAAGGACAGTAAAATGATATCTAAGAACAAACCTGTTTAATAATTTTATTGTAAATTGTAAGTAGATGTAATACTTTTCGTATAAACCAGTTTTTATAAACAATATACTTTCAATAGTCAAAATTGTTAGTCTGTCAACAAGACTAAGTATGGTTTAAATGTTGTTCCAGAAACTTATAAGTTCTGTCTTTCAGAACAATACTTTTACATAGTATTCTTATTTTCTGCTGTGCAGACTTCTTAGGCCGCCTCTAAAATGCATCTCATTTACATATTTAATCTTTCAAGGTTTTACCACTTGACTATGTATACATTCACAGCTGTGACAAATTTCACCTCTAAGTCTCAAATTTTTTCCTCCACCAATGTTTCACAGAATCTACATGGCTCTCCTTAATTTGATGGAGTGCAGAAGAAGCAACTTATAAAATCCAGATATTTAGCCATGTCCCTGCAAGCCACAGCAGATGTCTAGGTGATTTCAGCTGGGAGCTATTCCAAGAGAAGACAGAGAAATTTCAGTGGTAGCTCCCTGCCAGTGCATTGCAATTTACTAGGACTGAACAAGTTTGGTCCTTCTGAAGATGGGGAAGGGAACTTTTTACTATTTTTCCTACTTTCCCCACTGGGATAAAAGAGCACATCAGCAGTAGGTACAATGATAAGCCAGAATAAAGAGTTTGTAAAGAGCAGAGTCTGTGAATCCTCTCCTTATGATGACTGGGAAGGTATGTAATTGGTAAATCATTGTGGCAGAAAATTCTCCTTACTCTCTATAAGCATTTATGAGAGGAGCAAACCCAATGAGAGTGGCCATAGGCCTTTGGTAAATCTGCCTTGCACTGCCAGGCCCCTGTCCTGTCCTGCTAGGCTTTTTACCATCTCTCAGTGGGAGTCTGCTGTGTGAAATGGAGTTTGGCACTAGAAGTCCTTGTGTCTGACGTGTGGTTTAAGGACTTGAATGTTGGGACACAGGTTGTAAACAGAGGCTACACATCTATAAACAGCTCCATCACAGACAGTTACTGGCTGTTAGAGAAGTGCAGCTTTGAGAGCTGAAAAGGAAATGCTGTATATATGTAACAAAGAAGAGAAGCAATGGCAAAGCTTGAAGACACCCAGGCTGATCAGCTGGGTGCCATCTCTGTCATAGCCTAGAAAAATGACATGCTCCAACGTCATCCAGTGTTTTGCCTGGGGTGGAGGCTAAACCATCCAGAAATGCAACAAAATCCCTAGATCCTGAATTTGGGGAGAAGAGTGGGATCACCGTCGCACTTCCTATAAGCCCCTGTACTCAGCAGGAACCACATGCTACAGAGCAAATGGGTGGAGAAATTTGAGGGTCTGTCCAAATTATACATATGAAAGATTAACATAAAGTAATTACAGATCTAGTGGTAAGCTCAGGATTTTGCTACTTGACACTACTGCTTGAGCACTTATATGAGACTAACTGATAGAGGCATAACAATCTATTCAAATGGAGTTCCTATTTATAATACCTATATAAATTGTCGTAATGGTAGAAAATTGAGACTGAGAGATGAGTGAAGATGAAAAAAGTAAACTTATGACTGAAAAGCATTTGGATTAAAAAATGGAGGAAAGAACAGCTGTGATCAAAAGATTTAAACAGATTTTTTTGGCAGAAAACTGAGTCCAGTATATGTAAATGTTCTAAGTACATTGACTTATATATTTAAGTTAGACATACGTACACTTAAAATTTCTTCAAGTTACTTGCTAGAATGGATATTCTGTGGAAAAATTGTCTGCAGGATGGACACCTGAAGCATGTAAAACAGATCCAGAACAAATTGTCTGAGATCCAAACAGTGAAGGTTCAGGTCCCAAAACATGCCTCCCATAGACTTGGCTCAAGACTTCACATCTTTCACTGTTTGCTGCTTGGGGAAGGAAAACAATCTGGAATTTATAGGGAGAGTAATCCAATGATCTACTGAATAATAGAACAGCTGAGCCCTTTGGTTCAGAGCCTGTCCAGCCTCAATACTAAGGGAGAACTAGGCTCAGCTGTATACACATTTAGCTTATTGGGACTACTAGGTTTAAGATATTTGTCTAAAGAAATGGAATCCTAGAGGAACCAGGCCCATACTATGCTTCAAAATTAAACCAGACTCTGGACCCATTTCCTGCACATCGTTCATCTGCCTCCTGGTTTTGGTGAATAATTTCACCAAACTTTTGGCCTGTCCAAATGCCAACACATACACAGCACTGACAACTTCCAGTAACTGAACCATATCCCTCTTGGTGAAGTAAAGCATCAGGGCTGTTGGTATAGGAAAGGTAAAAATAAATTGCCCCTACTCTGAAAGCTGGAAGAGGCATCTGCAATAGCAGATACCCTGAAAATGAAGATGCTTGGAAAAATCAATGTTGCACTAGCAAAATTGCACAACAGCATCTTTAGAAAATAAATAGGTGCTGAAGTTAGTGGGAGAAGCAAGAGAGCAGCACCTCTAGGGGAAAAAACCAGAGGAACTGCTCCATATGTTTTGAATTGGAGGCCAGTACATGAAAGAATGGAATGTGAATCTTCCTAATGCTTAAAGAATATAGAAACAGGGGTGCTTACTAATGATCTTTTAAATTATCTAATATGTCACCTGATGAGTATGTGGCTCTGCTGGGCCATATGGGAGTTTAGTAGCTGCATGAGGCATTAGGTTACATTACAAAACATGCAGGAATTCATTATCTTGGGGGATTCTATTTCAACCAATCAAGTTATTCCCCCTTCTTGAAGCCAATGAGTTTACTTTCCCATGAAACATACTCTGTATTCACTCCCTAAAATAAGTACTCATTAGCTAAAGATAACAGTCAAATAAACCACTTTAATTGGGAAACAAAAACTGGCAGTTAAACATAGAAGTGTGTATGTAAATATGCTGATTATCTTCAGAGTTTGAAAAAACATCTGTTTTCTCTGCAGAATGCAGGTATTTCTTCCCAAACCATGAGATCATTCCTATCATCTCAGTGCTTTAACTATGTAAATTAGAAAGAAGTCCAAAATAATTAACTTGACTTTTTTTCTTATCTAGGAGATGCTGAACTGCCTTGGTAATGCACTTCTTTAAGTACCTGTAGGTGAAAAATTAAAAACATTGTACCTTTCATTACTTCTTCACATTGTGACTGAGAAGTAAAAAAAAAAAAATCTGCAGAGAGCAAATTAAAAAGGGTGAGAAACATTGACATGAATTTATTGAAAGTCTACATACTTAGTTTCTTGCTTTGAACTTTATGTTGTACCTTGTGTTTCAAATTCTGAGGCACTAGTTCAAACAGAGATTTGTGATCACATTAAGTTGTGAACTGCAGAATTATTCAAACAACAATAATGATTTTGTTTCAAAATCTTCAGGACAATATATATGTTTTTGTGCTATGTCCCAGTTCTGGGATCATTCTCCAGTGGAAAAACATTCTGTCAGAACATTTTCAGGCACATCTACTCTCCAATCTTATGAAGTAATTTGCTGTAAAGCAGCAAGGTCATGGAGTAATTATGTTCTCTAGACACCTTGGTTTTATTAGCATAAGTGTAGTTATTACTGAGATACTCATCTCCATTCTGTGACAGACTTAACATATGTAAATATGACAGTAGGTTATATCTACTTGGACTGAGATTGATCTCATGTGGAGCCTGATTTTTGAGGTCCTTGAGCACACATTAAATTTTAAATAACACAGAATTATCACAGCTAAATGTGTTTGCAGCACTGAAGCCATTCACAGAGCTAGTGGGACTAAATTTCTGTGAAACCTATGTTGGATCAGAACAGAGCCTCTAGTTTTCATGATGGGGTAAAA
Source organism: Serilophus lunatus (assembly GCA_013399895.1). Classification (NCBI taxonomy): domain Eukaryota; kingdom Metazoa; phylum Chordata; class Aves; order Passeriformes; family Eurylaimidae; genus Serilophus; species Serilophus lunatus. The sequence continues at coordinate 326,605 of VXBA01001481.1, forward strand.
AGTTTATTGTATTGTTCAAAATATGAATTTCACTTACTTGTTTATTTTCAAAGGAGAAATCCAAGGCAGTTACTGAGGCAAATGATGTAAAGTCATCACTGAAGTAACTGTTAAAACCATGTCTGTGATCTCAGAGTCAGATGACTATGAAGACTAATTTGAGTGAATGTCTGAGGACTTTATGTTTGTCATGCAATAAACCCAAAGAAGAAGAGATTCCTTAGAACCTCTATGTCTCCTGTTTGGGATGTCTTTGTCTTGTTCAAGAATTTGTTTGGAAGAGTCCCCTGGGATATGGCTGTGTAGAGAAGAGACATCCAGCAGGGCTGGTTGATTTTCAAGGATCACATCCTCAATTTCCAAACATGGTCCATCCTGACACAAAAGCAGTCAAGTAATCCCTGCTTGCTTGAACACAGGGCAAGTATGACAGCAAGAAGACAGCATAGAAAGAACAGTTGGTGCAGGAGATTACACACTTGTTAAAAATAATTATAACAATAAAAGACACTGTGCCTGCAACACCTTTCACAGAAGCTGCCATCCTTGGGCTACTTGCTCACACTTGTTTCTAGAAGAATATCCATTAGAGACTGTAAAGCACCAAATATGAAATGCCTTGAGACCTTTATGCAAGAATATCAGTTGCCTAAGACGTTAAAAATACTTGGAAAGCCTCATGCCCTGCAGTGTACATTCTGTGGTGAGGAAGCACTGATGGAATGAATGCAGCTGTATTTTCAAGTGGGTAAACTGTTTTCCTTAGACTTGCACCATTATCTGGGGTCTGCACTCCTGCTTCGAAATGTGAATCTTTATTTTTCTCATTCCAGTGAGGGAACTGTGTTCCCAATATCAATGTCACAATCAGAGTTGACTGAAAATTTCCAAAATATGAGGTTAAAAAAAAAAAAACAGAGGAATAGATTAAAAATTCTGTTCTTGAACCAGTTAGAGAACTAATAAAAACAATAGGGAGATAATGTTTTAACAGTCTCGATATTAATGACTAAGTAAGGTTCAACAGAAATCAGTTGTTCACAGCCATTAACATACTTACTGAATCCCTTTTACTTGCTGGAGAAAGTATGAAGAAACATTCGATTGCAGCAGCAGGGTCCCTGCAGTCTGCAGCCTTAATCAAGAGAGAGTCCAATAATATCCTATTGCTAGAACTGACGTGAGTGCAAAATTCTGACTGGCAGAATTAATCAGATTACCAACAGATATATCAACCCCATCTGTTACCTATTCCTTTTTAAAATCATAGCATCTCTGCACCAAGAAATCTCCAACTTTCTGCAAGCAAAGACAACTGCAACAAGGAGAAACTCTCCCTAATGATAGAGGGCTGGATGAGACTGCAAACCCTACTAGCATCCTTGCAGAAAATGTGATCAGCTCACACGGCTGTAAACTCTCCCAGAGATAAAAGTGAGAGCAGAGTGACTCTGAATCCCAATTGCTATTGCTAGCAAAAGCTCCTCGTGCAACTGTGCCAAAATACATTATCAGCACAATGTGGCAGCACAGGGTGAAGGGGTGCACATAATTTTCATCGTTCTTGAATGGCAGAAATGCTCACTGAAGAGGAAGACTTTTGAGCTCTCATCAGCCTGTGGATGTTTCAACCTCCATCCCTCTGAGTGTCCCAGGCATTGGAGCAGGTTACAAAGGCACAAAGAGGAGTAACCTTTCTGTCAGAGAAGACCAGCTGGGCAGCTGTGAACTCGTCCTTCTTGACTGAAAAACCTAATGGAAAGCTGTGTTTATTAGGTCTTAGCTTTTATTTGTGCCCAGGACCCCTTGCCATCAGGCTTCATGTATGGACTAGCACAGAGCCTGTTAGTGATTTCCTCAGGGCCTTGGGCACAGCATGAGCATTCACACTTACGATTTTAGAGCAGACAGCCGGAGATAATCACAAAGTACAGAGCTGGCAGGGTAGATCAGCGTGCACCAAGCTGGCAGTAAGACATTTTGATTTCTCTCAGGGTGTTTAGGTATTGGGGTTGTTTTGAAAGTTTGCTTTCCCCCTGAGACCCTCACTCCCACCCTCCAGTGAAATGCATTTTCCCTCACGTCTGAATTGATATTTTATCCCAGAAGGGTGAAGGGGTCAGTTAAGCAGAAGTGTGCTGGCTGCAGGGCAGTGCGTTTGTGGGAGCTGCAGGCACAGCATGGCAATTCATTTCTTTGCTACTCTGTTGTTTTGTCATGAAAGCAAAGCCTAATTGAAGATAGTCAGTCTTTAATGAATAAAGCTCTCTGTAATTTCCAGCTGTGGCCATGTAATCAGCGTTCATGTGCATGTAAAGGACTTTCTGTGCCCATGTTTCATTTTGATGTGCATCTATGCCCATATTTTGCCCTTCTAATCAGGTTGACAGTTTTCATCTTTATTAGTTCTGCCTTTCACTTCTGTCTTCCTATTTATGTTAGAAAACAGAAGCAAAATACCAGAAAGCCCTCAACAGATTTTATTATCTAATAGTTTGTTAGAGTGTTCCTCTGAACTTGATCACTTAAATTAATTAAATTCTGTTTGGTTTTGATTACTATTTTCCAACTCACTTTGTTGTAGTACTTCAGAATTTTTCTGCCGTGTTATTTTTGGTCACTCTCTCTCCACGGCACCGCTGTGTCACTGCAACACACTTTTTAATTAGTTTCACTACAGTCATCAGCTTTGTGATTATCTCTGCATCTTGAACACCTGGTCTGACTTTAGCAATGGCTTGCCATCTGGTCAAATACTGGGTAATTATAACAATTTAATGGCAGGATGAAGTAGTGTTGGTTAAGAGATGTGATTGTGCTCTCCATTCCTTTCCCTCATGCAGTTTGGTTCCATTACTTCAAATTAAATTAAAATCCCATCATCAAGTTATTACTCTTGGGTGGTTGTTTTTTCTTTTTTTTTTAAATCCTTCATTCACAATACTCATAAACATCTCCTGGAGTTAGTTTAGCTTTAGACTCTCCAGACATTATGTCTCTAAGAACAGTGTGAATTACTGATTTAGATTCACTGATATGATGCTTATCCTATGACTTGCATTGCATATCAATAAACGAAGCAAAAAATGGGTCTTGTCTGGAAACTAAATGCTGAAACAGCTGCAGGGGACCCATTTGTCAGGAACACACACAAATGGAATCTCACTAATGTGATACGAAATAGTGGGGTTTTTTTCCTGTAAAAGTAGTTTAATACTACTATATGCATATTCTTAGCAGCTGATAGCTGCACCAGACTTTAAATAAGCTGATTCTTGTGAAAAAGTCAGTGGATCAGATAACAAACTTCATGCAGACTTGTCTTTTTATGATTGGCTCATTTTATGACACTTGGGTGAATAAGGGTTTGTTTTCCCATTAGATATTGACTGAGAAAAATATTTTTGAAGCAACCTCTCCAGCTTTTTTAGTATACTAATAGAAGCTATTTTTGAAAAGCAAATAGATGTCGTCCATATAACTTTCTTTCAAATTATGTAAAGGAAAAAAACGCCCTTTAAATTTTTTACACTTAATTCCTTTCAATATTTGTAGTTTGCTGAAGTATATTGTTGTAATTATTCAGATTGCATGATGATAATTACATTAACAAAAGCAATAATGAAGTATCTTTCCACTGGAAAATGAATGAGAAGAAGAACCCTTTTGGAAAACCTTTTTTTTCTGGTACTCCTGGCAAGAAAAAAAAGGCCTATTTAAATTTCTAGGGATTCTTTCTTTTATAAATAACAAAAAGTATTAGATTGATATTTCAATCAGGTCCCTGGGAAACTAAATACTTTTGTCATGTAATACTTCCTCCTAGCAAACACCAAGTTTAGTCTGTAAAAGCACCAAGTCTGTAAAACAAAGAAAACATTATTGAAGGTGAAGAATGGAAGAGGACATAGAATTAATATGGAAAGCCAATGATAATCAACAATATTGCCCATGTATCAAATAAAAATCCCCTTATTATATCCAACACATATAGAATGTGATGAGGCAGTCTGAAACATAATCCTTATCCACCGAAGGGGAGACTACACCACCATTCATTGTGGTCACTGTTGCTGTCTCCTGAATGAGGGGCTGGAGTCCAGGTTTGGCCTAGACATTGTGCTTCCTGGAGTCTCTGGAGGCTGGGCTGCTTCCTTACCTCTGCTATCGCATAATCTCTCCTCTCAGAGGTGAAGGGAGAACTCACAGACCATTTTCCAGTGCTGCTTTCTGCTGCTTCAGCAAAACACCCTCTGTGGAGTTGTCCATCAAGAAACTATTTCAGCTTCTGTTTGCTTGGAAAAAGTGCCTCTTTTCTTGGAAAAAACTGTCTCTTTGCCATTTTTTTTTTTTTTTTGCAAAGGAATCTGTCTGCAGAAGTTTTTTTAACCACAAAAGACAAGCTGCCTCAGTCCTGCCCCTGCCTCACTTTGTGCTACCTGCTCTATCCTTTGGCCACACAGCACAATGAATTCTGATCCTAGGCATATTTTCTGCAGATCTCAGGTGTGCCCCTCTCCTTGTCAGATACCTATTTTTATTCAAATTCTTAAAACCTTATGACAGTTAGACCAAAATACCACCACATAGGAGACACCCATATGAGACCTGGTGAGAGAACATCAGCCTCTCTATGAGTCTAATGCACTTTTCCCTGCTTACCTAAATAAAACTTACCTGACAAACTAACAACTCTCCAGAGCTTTAGGGCTTCTATTTGTGAAAATAAATGTCCTTGAAAGCCTAAAAGCGCTAACTGGAGAACAACAACAACAACAAAACCCAAACAAAAAACATTTTCTTAATATACCTTGTACTTCATGCCATTGACTCAATCAATGTATTGTCTTCATGCTAAAGAAATGTATTGTCCCCAAATTCTGCCATTTTTTAATCAGTGAAGAGCATGTCAGAAGTGTTTGAGAAAATGGTGTCTGAATAAGGGTCAATGTACTTGTGAGTATCAGTACCAAAGTCCAGTTTCTCAAGAATTTTGTTCATTGCCTTGAACCAACAATATAATACCAGTACTGCTAAAGTTATTCTGGTGAAGCCTCAAAAGCCACACCAGTCACATATACTAGCTAGACTCATAGCGAGCTTTCCTCTAAATGAGTGCAAGTGCATTCCCACACCACACACTGTGTCTGAGCAAGGTATTTCTCTCCCTGTTGCTCCTACCCCCAGCCTGATGCAGTTCGTCATCGCTGTGAGAAGCCACCAGGCATCATTCACTGGACTGTTGAGTGACAGCCTCTTGCTGTTGCAGTCGTCCCACCTACAGCTGGCTAGAGCCCCACCAACTCCAGCAAACACGTTTACGGAACAATGCTCTTTTTGTTGGGTATTAAGAGCATTTGAACAGCTGCACTTCCATAGGAATATGGCCTACAAATAAAGCTTTGCCTATATTTGGGCAAACAGAATCCCTCCTTCACACCCAATTTCAAGGGTTACAGATTGAACGCAGTATTTTCATTTCATATACAGGCAAGATGTCTGGAACCCTTATAAAAACATCATTATTTTTATATTCTCTAGCTGCAGAACCATAGGCTCATTATGCCAAAGCTATGCCAAATCAGAAACTAACACCTACACCTGATTATGAAGCAATAATATTTTTTTACTAAAAAGTATTTATGTTATATATGGTATTTCCATCATGTCTACAATAACACCAGTGATCAATTATAAATCTTGCAAAGCTTACTTGCCACACTTGTCAAGTGGTTTATTATGAAAAGGTCCCTGAAGACCATCAAGTAACATAAGTTATTCCACATTAAATGGAAAATTGATCTAGTGGCTAAAGAAGCTAATGTTGTGATGTTTTCTATACCAGTAATTTTGAATTTTCAACTTACTACAGTTTGAAAAGAAATCTAGTGCACTTTATAATGTTACTATAGTAATCTCTTATGAAGTACTGCAAGAGGTAGTTTTTCCAAGCAAACAAAAGCTGAAGTAGTTTCTTGATGGACAACACTACACAAGAATGTTTTGCCAAAGCAGCAGAAAGAACGACTGTGGGACAGCCTGCAAACTCCCCCTGCATCTCAGAGAAGGGAGGATATGAAGCAGAAGAGGTGAGGAAGCAGCCCAGCCTGCAGAGTCTCTGGGAAGCACAATATCCTGAATGAGGACCTGGAGCCCTAGGTTGGCCCCGGAGGTTTGTTGCTCAGAAGTGATGTCATCTGATAGATAACTGGATAAAAACATTTCTGGCATAATAATCACCTCAGCCTTTTGCGATATCTTTGATAAACTTGTTCTCCTAGATGAGCTGGGATATTAAAACAAATGATCAACGGACATGTGTGGAGACTTCCCTCCTTTGGATGGCTTATCATTAATCAGGTGACGCAGCAAATGGTAGACAGATTGTAAACTAACCTCATCCTGACTTCATCACAACTGGTCTGGTATTTGCTGATTTTTGGTCTCAGTCTTTCAGCTAATAAATGCAAATAGGTTTTCTTCTTGTCAGTATATGACATTACAAGGCTATGGCTTTGGTATTTAAGTCTTTGCAGACAGCACAGCAAACTTAATAACGTGGGTTCTTTCATTGGTCACGTAGAGGATTTAGCACCTCTTCTACAACAGAGTAGCAAACTGAAGTTAATACTAACTTAAGAACATTTTGAACTGTTTTGAAAGTCCAGCCTTTACCAAAAATCCAACAGCCATCCATACATATTCAGGTCTCCATCAGTTAGCTCTAAAGGACCTAACAAAGATGGATGGGATGTTACAGTCAGAGCTTCTCTGTACCTATTTATTTCTATATACATACGCATGGACTGAAGTCGGAATTCAGAAGGAGTGTGTTCCCTATTCTGTCTCATTTTTCTTCTGCAGAAAATGCTTGTATATCCACATTTGATGTGCAGCATGGTATATCAGTGTATGTAGGTCCCCCTCAGGCAGTGGTAGAGATGCCACAGGAAGGCCCTTGGCACATGCACAAACGTGGACAGTGTCTGGTATTGCTGCAGATGTGCTGCTGAGTCCTCTATGTCAGACGCCTATCAGCTGTGACCCCACACAGCAATCCCACTGAAGCCAAAGCGGTAACTTCTGAGCACTGCTTTGGAATAAGGATGGTCCAAGACCTTGGTTCTGGTGGGTCGCCCCTTAAGATGGCCCTGAACATGCTACTGCTGTGCCTCATTTGCCACTGTCCTGGAAAAAGTCCTATTTTTCTGGTGATTCATCTCAATAAGGAACTTTCACACAAAGTGCTTAAAACTTCTCTGAGCAGCAGTGTTTCTTCCTCATGCAGGGGAGGGCACTGGTGTTCCTGCATGACTACCATACGCAGAGCACAGTGCATGTAAAGAAAAACAGAGTGGAAAATTTACTTGGGAGTCAATTGAGTACCATGCTCGTGTAATGCTCCTGTGTCTTACTCTTCGTTCTCCAAAGTAGCCCTCAGAGAAGCCACCAAGTCCATCACACACGGCCTTTGAAAGAGTTATGCCCCTTTCTTCAGTGCAGAAACTGCAAAACCTCTAAAGCAATGTGAAGTGATCAGGGAATAGTCCACCACCTTCACTGAGACCCTCCTTTTCTGGAGGAGGCAACATGACATGGTCCAGCAGGAAAATATAGAAACTCATAGGAAAGCCCCAGACAGCTCAGAAATCACCACTCACCTGTTGGTACAACATGTCTCCTGTGCAGTGAATTCTACATTCATAAATGTAGAATAAAACGTCAAGTAGGGGAAATGAATGGGGAAGTTACGTTTAGTAATATTTCACTCTCACTTAGGAGGCATGCAGGTGATTACACTGAGCTCTATGAAAAACAGGGTGAGGAATCAAGGAGGGTGGGACTTGGACTTCATTGTCAAGTGGAATTGCTTGTTTATTTCTCTCTGTATCAGTCTGCCTCCTGAGATATTACATGAAGAGTTTAAAGGTTTATATTTTGAAAAAAAAAAAATTCACACTGTGCAAACATAGCACTTTTTTCTTCTGAATGTCATTTTTGCTGACAAGGTTGCCAAGGGCTGTAGCTGGCCTAGGCAGGCTTTTGTCAAAGAAAAGAATATCCGCAATAAGGGCTAGGAAGTCACACTCTATCCCCTGAAAACCAGATGTTGTCAAAAAGCAAGTTGGAAGTTTTCTCCCTCCCTTTTCATGTTAAGGGATCCATGGGAGACTAATTGATAATAGCTGTTTTGATATGATAAATGCTTTCTGCCTGAAAAAGTGACACTTCTTCAAAATGCGTACAGACTTGTATTGTCATGGTTAGTTATTTTTCAAGTAATTGCTCACCTTGTAAGAGGTCATTCTATGTGATTTTAACAGATTTAGTGGAAACCATAAAAGAGGCAACTGTTAATTTTAAAGAAAGCAAATTCTGTGGTTTATGAAGTTTTATTAGTTTCTTTGGTATGCAGATTTATATTAGCTGAGCATTAAATAAAAGGCCATGGTGGCTGTACATAAGAGATAAGTAGGAATATTCACATACTCATGTTTAAACTTTCTTTCTGGGGGTAAGTTTTAAATTTACATAACATGGATACTGACTGAGGCATGAGATTTTCACTTGTGTTTTTAGGCACAGCAAGAGAAGCTGTTAAAAGATTGCTTTACTTCTGCTAATTTCTTAACTTTGTTCTTTGGGCAAACAGTCTGGAAAGTATCTCTTTTTAAAGTAGATTTTTTAAGAGAGAAACATGAGGCTTTATAGAACACTGCAACCCTTACAACAATTTTGTCTTTCAATGTTGGAAATGCCTATTCCATGAGTTCCTGTTACCTCATCAGGTCAGCTCATTTCCTTCAAGTACTTTACAAAAAAAGGCATGGTAATATTTTATGTAATATGCACCAAATAAACATACATATATATGTTAATAGGACCTGATCATAAAGCATCCTGTGATGCCTGCAACTTTCTCAAATTAATTTATAATATGTGTACCTAATCAGAATACACAATTACAACAGTGACATTTTACACTCACTTGGCTTAAGAGTAGCTGAACACAAAATACTCAGGGCAATGAAGAGTGAAAGCCCTAATTTTAACTTCATTCATCTAGTACTTTAGATTCAAGCAATCCTTTTCTCAGCCTATGTAAATAGTTTTGTTCTCACACATTAGAAGAAAGAAGTAGTGTACAAATGCCTAAGTCCAAAAATCTGTTTTTCCTTAAGTTATAAAAAAGACACCTCAAATCTTGCCTTTGAGGTCACATTCATTATTATTACTGAGAAGACCTTAAAAGTGATGATGTTGATTCTTTAATTTTCTTACGTCCAAAAGTCACACTATGTAAGTGTCCTCTTCTATTTTTCCCCAGAAAAAAATCTCAGAAAAAAAAATTCTTAAATGAAGCACTTTAAAATTTTACTGACCAAATATAGCAACTTATTCTGATAAATATATTAGTATACTCCTAAATGGAACTTGTAAGCAGGAACTGTAGAATTTATGCCTTCCATTCAGCTGTTCTCTGTTTTTCTTCCTTGAAACTGCCTTTTCAGAGGCATCAAGAAATACTATAGAAAAGCTGTTAACTAGTTTCCAAAATAATACTCTCCTGAAAATAGTCCTGATCCTAGTTTTCAGAAATGCCTCAGAAATCCGCTTAATATCAATGGCATGGTTTTGTAACCTATATGTTATATCTAAGGGAACCAAACCACATCCACTTATTGTTCCAAACACAAACTATTATTTAATGTGTTGCAGCAGGGAGACAGTCTATAAACCGGAGGACACATCTAAAAAACATCTGAAGCAACCTCAAATAGCATTGCTCTTGGGCTTATAGCTCTCTAGTGGCAGAAGCAGGCAAAACTCTATCCTTCTCCAACCTCCCTCCCATGTCTACCTAATGGCCTCCCATGCTAAAACACTAATCGGGCCATGAGATGCTGGTTTGGTTGTGTGGTTCTGTGGCAACTTCACTCACACTGTATGACAATTCCCCTTCACATTTGCTTAGAGGATGTCAGAGACATAGGAGAAACCCTTATAGGAAAAAGTCTTGCTCTAGTGAAATCTTTGTTGCAAGAGCTTATTTCTTTGTGGAATTGTGATTTCTTAGCTATTATTTATTTTATGCTTTACTATAGCTTTACAGTAATGAAAATGTATTTTAAAGAACTTTAAAAAAACCCAAAACCAAAACAGCAAACACACACAACCACTCTGCATCTTTTACAACCAAAAAATGAGAAATATGAGCATTAGCTGGGAGTTTGCTGCCATTTCTTGGCTACAACTGAGTTTTAAAATACTGCAATAACTTGTGCAAAAACTGAGGTGGACCTACACAGTAGGAAAGTGCAATTTTTCTTCCATGAAATTATCTGACATGCATCTATAAAACAATTAATTTTGGCACTAGACACGTTGGATACTTTTCTGAAGTTAGACTCAAGACCATGACAAACAGTGATTGAACCCAAGTGAGTCCAAATATGCTTTCCAAATTGTCTGGGAAGAGGGACAAAGAGATTTGGCTGCTCACATGAAAAGCCTTTGTGGCTGGAAAGATGTGAAGCAATGTGGGGCAGACTATGAGGCTGTCTGTGGAGGAGGAAAGTTCATTAAAACTTTGAGGGCTGATAATTGAGATGGGCAAGGGTATGTGTAAATATGACAGAGATGTGAATGTTCCTACAGAGGATGAGATTTTGGTAGAGGAGCAAGCTGGAGCACCACCTATCTTTTTAAAATACAGTTTCAAGACCTATAAAAACTCCTCTTATCTAAGTCTTTTTTTTTGCCATTCAGCTCTGGGGAGAAGTTCAAATGTCTCATATCTGCACACCCATAGCAGAAACAGTAAAATTTAATGAAAATATGTTACTAAAACCACGTCACATGGCAAACTAGCAAATTAAGAATGTATTGTATTTATTTCATGTATAACATACTTAGACTAAACTATCTGACAGTAGCTTCTTAAGAGATAAACATATTTTAGAAGCCTGAAGTTTTATTTGCATGCACACTGGTTCTCCTCTAATGAAAATAGGAAACACAGTGAGCATGAATGAATACATTGCTACCAGTTTGGGAATAAAATCCATTTTACTTTTATTGGAATGTATGTCTAGTAAGTTAAAACAATTACTATGTTATTTTTCCAGTGTTTCATGTGCTTGTCTAAGTACTCCTGCTTTTCTTGTTTCACCATTTATGCACAGAGCTCTGACAGTATCCTTCCATCTCATGTCTGTGAAACAGATCTCCACCCTTGCTCAAGCAGACTCCTTGTTGCTGTTAACCTCTTGCTTTAACTGACAGCTCACTGCTATTTAATATCTGAATATTCTGAAAGATCAATATTCTGCCCATTCCAGAAATAACTTTCTCAAATGCCTGAGGTTCCATGTGCTGCTTTACTAGAGCCATGTTAGCAGAAATTTCTGGCTGTGTGTGGTTATGAACAGCCAGTGGTTCATTAGGTCGACTAAGCAAAGGATCACATAATTTCTCATGGGGAAAATGCATTTGACCAAATCCTTGTCTTGGACCCAGCTTTATTCTCTGAGTATAAAGTCACATAACCTCTGTATGCATATTGCCATATTCTGTCCTCAATAAGTCTGAAAGAAGTTGGATAACTCAATGAGTCAAGTTCAGCATATTTGATCCACATGCATCTCAAAGTAGCAAAAACCAGAACAGTATCATGTGGCAAAATATATGCCAGAAATGCCCAAGCCTAATAAAACAGTGAGGCAACATTTTGTAATTGAAATTCAGCACCAGACATGCTGAGCTGAAGCAGCACAATATTATGAAATTCATCCCAAATTTGTATGCATATAAGAAGATAATACCTTTTTGTCATGTTGCTGTGAGAGAGTACGGTAGAATTATTTTAAACAAACACTTGAGGTTCAAGTAAAGATGCTGTGTAGTGACCTCTGTAACAGCTGATGCCACTACGAATTTTTAAATATAATAATTAAAGATTCAACTTTACTGCATAATATCCCTCACCATAATTTATTGGAATAATGGCTCTCCATCATTACAATAAAGCATGATACCATTGCCTTTGTGATAAACATAGAACAATACAATACATGTTCACATGGATGTCTCCATTCACTGACAGAGTTTAATGTGCTCAGTTGGTGACATGATTGTATATTGTTGCATTGGTGGAAATGTGAAGAAGATGCTCCATGGAGGGGAGGATGGAGAGGTGGGGGTGGCAGTAGAGGCAGGAGAAGAGAAGGCAACCTTTTTGTGGATCCAAAAAGTTCCATCACAGTCCATGCTGTTTTTCCCCTAAAGGGAAAATCATCTTCAGATCCTGCAGCAATGCACCTCACTGGAGGCAGCAGAGGAGCATTGCTGGCTTTCAAACGCAAATATATTGCATGTGTCATTCAAGCTGAAGGAAGGAATAATAGCTGATAAGAAAGCCATTCCAATCCTTCTCAAGGCATGAATGTGCATAGCCCACTGCAACCTGCAATGTCTTTAAGGAGCCATTACGAAACACAGCAAAGCCTGGAGCTTGCCAAGATTAGTCAGTCATTGTTTCTATCTAAACTTTGACATGATTGAAGCCTATAGAGGGTTATTCAGTGAATTACTGCTAATGGCATTTATTACCAGCATTAACAATAATTTAACTGCCATTAATCAGAGCAACCAGTTACAGAATTTTTCAATCATTCTGAGTTCTCACTTTGATAGTTGACTAAAATATTTTATGCTACCATAAGTCACAAAGCCTCAGCAAACAGCCTGTAAATTTAGACAGAGCCTGGATCTTGAAAAGTTACACCCTGCTTGTGTCTAATTTATTGTCAGTGTTTATGTTTGTGCCAAGATGGGCTTTCCCACTGATCAAGATTTGAAATACATAGTCATAAAATGTTCTCTAGGAGTGGGCTATAGGATTACTAGTAGAACATCATATTCTGCTTAGAGGAGACACTAGTGGTGCATTCATTATAGGAAAAAGTATATCTTCCTATCTACAAGGCTGGTACATTTTGCTTGGGTCATTTAATTAGCTACCTGTAGGTTTATTGGAATTCTCATTAATCTCTGTATTCACTGAATTGCAGGACATATTGAATGTGTGGTGGTGTAAGAGCCTTGTTTAGGATACATGAATAGGCTGCCACTGAGAGAGGTGTCTGATTTCCCACATCTCCAGGGGAAGATCCAGCTCTCTAACTTGAACAGAAATAGTAAAAACATCATTCTGTGTGTCAAAATGTAATATCTATGATAATTAATCTTCCCTGAAAAACAGGAGAAAAGGGAGAATAACACTGAAAAGCAAAATAATCTCAAGTTAGAACTTCTTTGTATTGTCAGAAAGGGCAGTCTGGGTAATGACGCATTTGTATTAGGGATGCCCAATGGGAGGGACAAAGAGGACGAGAGTGCTTTTGTTAACACACCAACCAATTTGCTATTAATTCATGCCAGAAGCAGAATCTGTGCTCCCTCCACAAAGTTCTTGTAACAAAAAGCATTTTAGAATCTAAATGTTTTCTGGAAATCAATTTAAGATGGCCACTCTGCTTAATCAGCATGAAGTTCAGTTCTGCATCAGATTACTAAAGCATACCATTATCCCCAAGGGCTTAAAATTCCTGCAGTTTCATATCAGTCATTTTGCTATGAGCACTGAAATTCCCATAACATGATCCAGGTCTTGGAAAAAAGGGTAGGAACAGTTAAAGTATCAACATTAACTTGTCTGACATAGGCTACACTGATATGTATTTCCAGATGTTTGGCTTCAGAGCATTTTTCAAACTGACGTGTTTCAAAGTTTTATCTTTATTCAGCCTATATGATACAACCTGGTCAGACAAAACAAAACATGAATTATTTTCTGAATAAATAAAATGGAATGTTGTTGAAACCTAGTGACAGTCTGTCCAATTTTGATAGCAATTTACCAACTTTGTGGTTGGACTTGACCAGAAGAGTGCCAGCTGCCTTTCAGCACACTGGATGTGTTTCTTCTGCCTCAAAGGACATAAAACAACCCTAGATGCCAGTACCCATGGCCTGGGATGGACTCAGAGGAGGCCAGCCAAGTGAGTTGTTGTTCCCAAAGCTATGTTGGGTACAGTACTTTCTTCTCTCAGCTTTTTTTTTTTTTTTTTCCTTTGAACAGCACATTTTTTTTGTCCAAAGGGCACTAAAACTAAAACATGGATTTCTTTCTGAAAACAGACTTATTCTCTGCTCAACTCTAAACATATAAATTCCTGATCTATCTGTCTATAGGCAGGTAAGAATTAATGTTTCAATAGCTGTGATGGTCTTAGGGTACATGTGAGTGCAGGTTTATAAGGAGATTTAATAACTTTGATCAGATCAGTGAATCAGGCTGGGCAACACAAATACATTTTGTGTACAGGCCCTTCCACAGATATGAAATCCAGGTTTGATATTGTGCCTAATGAATTACTTATAATTTTTTTGTCTAAGATAAAGCTATTTCCTTATACCCTGTGTACTTTCATTAAATATTAGTGGATGTCTTTGATAAGAAAAAATGTTACAATGGCTCTTGTGCATATCCAGGATCAGATTCTGCATAAATTCCCATAAGATACAGATTGAGAGTGCTCTGTTCTGAATTTGGATGCTCTGGCAAAGTTTTCAAGAGCTTAAATGTGAATCTATGGAATTGACAATGGCACTGTATGTTCCACTTCAGGTTTACAGATGTATTGCATTGAGATGACTTGGTGCTGGCATATTCTTTAATGTCTTGATGCGTGCCAAAAAGGCCTCTTGGCTTAACCCTGTTAGTGTCTCTCCTGACCCCATGAGACCGGGTCATGTTCTGGCTTACAGGTTGGAGGGGTCCTTGACCCACTGAGTAGGCTGAAAAATGTGCTGGGGATGGGGAGTGAGGTATCTGGTTAAGGTGTCCCACTACCCTGGTTTGTAAATTCATGTAAACCTCCAGGGAAGGAATCCTTTGCTGTCAGCCAAAATTGCTCTTAATTCAAGCCAAGTTAAGGTAAAATTGTGGGAGAGAGAGTGGAAAGAGTGGATTTACTTAAGCAAAATTGACAACACAGCTGCCTATGTTTATAAATGACAGGGGTCAAGAACTAGAAGAAAATGCTTATTCTATTTATTTTAAACCAATGGTTTCTCTCACCTCACTGCTGGCAGGTTTGCTGTAGACATTCCCAAGTCTACCTGCTCAAAGTTTTTGTCTCTGCATATTTTCTGTCTCGGATTGCATCCACCAAAGAGAGAAATACTTCCTGATAGGACATATTTGTTTCCTTAGTTAATCCTACTTTCAGATTCCACTGGTTTAATCTTTTTCTGCAGAATACATCTCCTTTCTTCTGCAGAACATATAGTCTTGCTGATCCCTTTTAAATTAAAATAAACAATGTTATAGTTACTCTGCTAAAACAGCTGATATCTTCTTTCCTAGATTGTAATTAACCGTAGTCTGACAGTGTTGTCAATGCTGTTAATGACCAAAGAGAAATCTTAGATGAAAGTTAGAGGGACCTACCAGAATTAGATAAGTAGCTGGAAGAGTGGCAAATGCAAGTAGAAGGTAACTCATATTGAAGGGAAATGTTAGCACTTTGTATCAAGCAGTTTGTTCTGTTTTGGTTTGTTTGTTGGTTGGTTTTTTCCTTTTAATTTGACATCTAAATGGAGAGGAAATAATATATCTTTAGATATCAGGAGAATGTTGGCCCGATGCAGAGAAGCAATATAAAACCAGATAATTATAAGATACTGCATATATCAGTGTTTGAAAACAGTCTGTGAGTCAGTGCTGCCTTCACATTTTACATGTAGTTTTGGTCACTCCTGTCACTAAAAGCTAAAACTATAGTCCAGATGGAGTAATGAAATGTTAAAGCTTTTCATGTGATATTGGCATGAAAGCTAAAAAAAAAAAATCCATTTTTTTCCCTAAAATTGGAAATATTTTAACAGGTACTACTGTACAAACTTTTTTTATGTCTAGTTATTGTTATGACTCGTCTACAGAGGAAATATATAAGGTGATATTAAGCTGTCATCTGAAATAAATGGGAAGATATATGCTGGATGCAGGAGCTAGAAAGCAAAAAAAAATGGAAAAGGAAACGTTTAAAAACAGGAATACATAATTGTAGTAGGTTAGGAAAGCAGTTTTGCCTTTTAGGTTGGGGGCAGGGGGGTGCCTGTTAAACTTTTTTTGTTTTTCTTGAGAATAGAAGTGAGTCGTGGATGGCAAGGCCCCTGTACCCGGTGCTGTGCGGAGCTGGGCTTGTGCCCCCATACCTGGCACTGTGCAGAGCTGGGCTCGTTCCCACGGCCTGGAGTTTTCACTGCACCATGCGGGGTAGCCTAGCCCAGTATGGGGCAGCGGGGGCCCATCCACAGGTGCTCTGTGGAGCTGGGGTCATTCCCGTGGTGCGGGGTTCTCCCCTCGTGTCGTGTGGGGTGGCCCGGCCCAGCCCCACACAGCAGAGTCAGGGTGAGACAGCTGATCTTGGCTCTGGACAGCAACGGGTGGGAATGTGGAGCTCCGGCCCTGCACACCTGCTGCTTTTTGCTGGGCCTGGCAGCCGCTTGAGGGCAGCGCCACTGCCAAACTAGGTGCTGCAGGACTCCCGCTCCACACAGTGTGAGTTCTGCAGTTCCCCACCTGCTTTATGTTGCCACTGATGCCACTTGGTGCACGCCTCCTGGTGCATGCCGGGCTTGAGGCAGGGCCAGGACAGCGGCGGCACCTGCTCCAGGCAGCGGTGGGGGTGGTGGTGGCCCCCACGGCACCCACTGGCCTGTGATGGGTCCCTGTGGCGGCGGCAGGGGGTGCCCTGTGCTGGTAGTGTGTTGGCAGCGGGTGCACAGTGACGGCAGCCCCTCCTGTGGTAGCTGGGGTGGGTGGCGCCCACGGGTGGGCGGCCTGGCCCATGGCCCCTCCTGGAGTTCCTTGTGGGTGGCGAGTGCCCCCGCAGGTGGTGCTGTTGGCACCCTCAGGCCCTGGGGGCCTGATGCATGCGGAATTTTGGCGGGAAACACCATATTGGCGGCATTGCAAAATCTTGTTGAAGGGGTGGTGCCCAACGAGAAAGTGGCATGCCTGGGGAGAGAACTCCAAGAGAATGCAAGATCAGACAGCCCATAAAAGCTCTTTTGGTTTCCTTCTGAGCTGAGAGAAGCATGGTTCCCTTCATACCGGTTCTCTTACCACACGGCATCTTCGCGGCTTGCTTTCCCTCATCTCCCTTGACACGGGCAGCAGTGTGGCATCACCAGAGCTCAGACAGTGACAGCAGGAGACCATCCAGCAGCAACGTAAGTGTGGTATCTTCCCCTTTGTTTTCCCTGGGGGATCCTTTTCACTGTCCTTTTTCAAAGGCTCCTAGACCAGGGATCTGGACCATCCATGGGGTGGCCTTCCCTCCTTCCCTCTTCTCAGCCCATCAGCCCGCTTGGAGGACCACTTTGGTTTTTTGTTTTTTCTCTTTTAGTGAAATATTGTTGGGTCATTGTTTGTGTATCTAGTTCCGCCTTAGTGGGGTTCCATAGTTCGTATAGCCCCTAGATAAATAAACTGTCTGCTGTTGCTGTTTTCTATTGAGTCTCTCGTCACTGTTAGCGCCCCCTTGTGTCTGAACCAGGACAATAATTCAATTCTGTAACCCCCCGACAGATATCACTCAAGAAAAACATTTTGCAGAAGGCTAAAAAGTATTGGACACAGATAGATGAGCAAGATGTATATCAATGAGTTACACTTGTTAAGATCAAATTTATAATGAAAATAAGCCATTTGTAGGTAGATAGTTCCCTGAAGTGAAAAAGAAACTTTGCTTTAGTTGTATGACAATGCAATAGCTCATTACAGGTGGCTTTCACCTTGGCTTAAAGCCCTTGCCCTCAGCTGCTGGCAGGCAAGGAATATTGATCAGGAATGGCTGGCAGCTGAGGACAGGCGACCTGCTCACAGAGATTTCTTGCCCTTTTCTTTGCATGCACTTTTTTCATCTTTTACTCCTCACACTGTTCACATTTTGTGTTTTCTATTTCTCCTACGTTTCTGCCTTCAACCTGTTTCTCTCAGACCCATTCCAGATGGTTTGACCTCTTGAAATAATTCTTGCCCCTACAAATGTCTCATACTGTGTATTTGTCTTATTCACAGAATCATAAAGTGGTTTGTTTTGCAGGGGACCTTAAATATCACCTAGTTCCAACCTCCCTTCCACTTGGCCAGGTTGCTCAAAGTCCCATTCAGTGTGGCCTTGAACACTTCCAAGTAATTAAGCTGCATTACCTTGTAGGTGAATAGAGACTCCAAACAGGGCCTGGGACTGAATTCTGGTCAAACAAGCCCATGACATCTCTTTCAGGATTCTGGTGTCTGTGCTAAGATGTTCTGGTTTTAAGACACTGAACCCATCTGAAGATCACTCAATCTATTCTCTACCGATTCCATTGCATGTATGCCAGGCAGTCAATTCTGCATGGTGAGAGCACAGAGCAAGTGACTCATAACACTGAATAAAAGATACAAAAATCTTTGCTGAAGTTGGATAGAAAAGTCCATTTGGCATAATTATTTTGCCATTTTGCAACATTGGTGTGTGCATTCTGTGAATGCTGAATGGGAAATCAGTTAACATGGGATAGTTTATTTTTCCTTTCTAATTTGTTGCCATGTTCATTGTACGTGCAGGAATAACCTAGTAAAATGTTCAAACACATTACAGCTAGATGTCAGGAACACCTGGTCAGGATGACTTTCCTCACTGTTTGGCTCTTAGAAAAACTTAGGACATTATGACTCTTCCACCTTCAGTTCATGTGGATCAAATGGATCATCACCCAGCATCCTCCCCAAAGAAAATATGCTAAAACTCCTCAGATGATCATTTCATTCGCTGTTTCCTGGTGTTTGAGGTGACTTACCTGACAGTGACAAAATCTTTTGTCTTTCCATGGCCACTTAGTGGCCCAGTAGCATTTCAGAGATTTGTAGCCTTTCTTCAAACAGCAGCTACCTTAATGTTAATTTCCTTTCCCTGTTATTCAGTTTGAAAGTAAAATCACAATTTTACTGTTGTTTCCTCCCCAGAGACAAAGCCTATGAAGATCCTCTAGAAGAGAGAGACAGTTGAGAAAATAGTCTTCTCATTTACTAATGACCTATCTCATGTCATGATTGCAGTAACATGCAGCGTGTAGGAAATGTGGGTTTTAGACGTGATACATCTCATACACATCATGACACATCATAACACATCTCATTGATGTTATCAACTCTGTTTCACAAAGTCTATGTCAATCCAGTGACCGTGACACTGTGAGAGGGACAGATTCCCCCTTTAAACTAATACGGCTGATGACTTTATCTCTGAAGATTTATTTAACTTCACTCTCAGTGTCATGGAGAGATCAGTCCAATCCCTGGCTGCAGCTGAGCTGTGCTGGCAGCAGTGGGCACTGTTGACTGATTGGCTCTGCTGCTGTCCTGCACAGGAGAGTGTGATGGCTCGGAGTGCACCACTGCTCAAATGTTGTCCCCTCTCCCCCACCAATTTCTTTCACCTGCAAGTTCCAGCACAACTGACAGGTATGAACGTGGCTGGCCTTAAGGAGGGCGTTTTAAAAGACCATCAGAAATGGGAAGCGCACTCCTTAGGAAAAGGCAGTAACCTTATTACAGAAATTGACCAGTCTTTGTCACTGGGGATGGGTTTGCCTACAAACTATTTTTTCTTGAGGAGTTGGTTGTTTTTGTTTGTTCGTTTTTTCCCAGTTGAGAACAAGTGGAAGGAAAGATGAATTCTCTCTGACTTCAAAAGAGAAATGTTACTCTGGAAATTCAGGCAGAGAGTGTTAAAGTATAGTAATGCAGAAATGCATGGTTAATATCATATACAGCGCATTCCATTCTGTATGGGCCAGCAAACTCAGAAACAGCAACCAGACAGGCATGCAGCCACTTTACTGTTTGGTCTCAATAAGCCAATTTACAAGAAGCAAGTTTCTTCATCCAAAAGGTTTGAGACCTCACGTTATCTGCCTAGATTTACTTCATCCAGACTCTAGGTTTTGGAGATTAAATTAAATCCCAGCAGTTTCCAAACATATAAGAAGGTAGATTCCTCACCTATAGGAGATGCAATCAAAGGATGGACAGATGGATAAAAAGCTAGGGAGGGGAAGCTAGGAGACCTGTAGCTCAGCACAAATTCAAAAGGTGAATTACAGAAATACTTTTAACACAATCATTTCCCAAACATCTCAGGATGACGTTCATTGTCTTAACAGTTTTTGCCTGCTTCTCTTCTCCTTTTTTCCTTGACTTTTTCTGGGTATATGTTTGCTTTGCTTTATCTGGTGCGTAACTAATCCAGTGTGTTAAGTAGGTGCTTAAGACAATTGCTCAACCTGAAAGGAATTCCTACCTTCAATCACTGACTTCCTGAGAAGGATTTTGCTCCTGCCCAGTAATTGTCATTCACCTGTGACCCTTTTTTGATAAACTCATAGTTGTCTCATTATTACTTAAAAAAAAGTGTGCTTGGAACAAGAATATGTTCCATTAAACAGGCAAGTCTAAGCAAGTGTCTAACACCAGTGCCTACAAAGTTGATCAGAGGAATGGTGATTGACTTTCTTTGAAAAGACCAGATGAGGGGTAGAACACTAGGCTTGTCTAAACAATATACATGTCAGCATAGGAATATGTGTTTTCAAGGAGAGCAAAAATGCATTCATTCCAACAGCAGAATATAACACTGAGAGTAGACTAAGTGTAGGAATTTTGTCTGAAAATTTTAAAGGCATATTTTGCATTGGTTTAAAGAGGAAATATTCCTATTCCTCATGAGCAGATACTTATACTTTTAAAATCATGGCACTAACACCTAAGTGCACTTTATGTTACAGAGTTTCTTCTTGATCAGTAAACCTGAGGAGTTTATAATAGCTGCCAAATAATTACTCACAAAGGAGTGTAAAGGGAAGATGCATTGAAGAAAAATAATTTTGGTCCCTAGGGTATTAATATTTATTGTTTTAATGCCCAAAGACATGTTCATAAATCATAGAATCATAGACCTACAGAATCTTAAAATCATAGAATATGCTGAATTGGAAGGGACCCACAAGGATTATTGAAGTCCAGCTCCGGGCCCTGCACAGCACAGCCTGAGAGTATCATCCAAACACTTTTTGAACTCCGTCAGGCTAGATGCTGTGACCACTTCCCTGGGGACCCTGTTCCAGTGCCTTGTCACTCTCTGTGTGAAAAACCCTTTCCTAATATCCAACCTAAACCTTCTGTGACACAGCTTCAGGCCATTCCCTTGAGTTCTATCAGTGGTCACCAGAGACAAGAGACCAGTGCCTGCCCCTCTGCTTCCCATCATAAGGATATTGTAGACTGCAATGAGGTCTACCCTCAGTCTCCTCTAGGCTGAACAGACCAAGTATTAAATACCTTGTGCAATTTTCAGAAAGCTGAAAAGTGTCTAAGCCTGCTAACGGAAGGCAAAGCCCAGAATCCTTGAGCCCCAGAACGTCCTTCACTGCCAGCCCCAAACAGTTTTACATCAGAGCAACACTCAGCAAAATGGAATTTTGTATTGCCTGGGAAGACATCCATAATTTGTTTCAGTACCTGAATATGCTATACCCTGTCAAAACAATCCTGATCATAATTGACAAGATTCCCTGATCTGCTTGGGTTTTCCAGCTGTCTGGCTGCAGAACTACTAAGAAACTCAGCATCTGGAAGCCTTTACCTGCCCTGATTGCTGCTTCCCAGGTTGCTGGGGGCTTTGAAGTTGCCAGGCTTCCTGCTGTCCAGTTGGGTCTCAACTATCAGGACAAGCTGGTAGAGAATTGGTCAGGAAACACTTGGGTAAAGTTCCTCTCCACTGTCAAGAAAATGAAGATTTTCTTTTCCTTATCTGATCTGCCCCAGCAGGGCAGCAAAACTTGAATGATCAGCTCGTGGCAAAGAGCAGCAACCACTCTGATCAACAATGTGTGTTTGCTCAAAGATATCTGCTGGAGAAGGGAGCTGTGTTTTTAACAAGAACATTGGTTATTGCATTTGAGTTATGGTTCAGGACAGGTAGTGCCAGTGCATCCTGAAGAGTTCTTTCCACTGGCAAGAAAGTAAGGGCCTAAACCTGCATTTTCCTCTCCTTTACCAGCATCCAAATGCTGCTGTGAGCTGCCACTCCTGGCAGTAGAGAAAACCCAAACCAAGGCGGCATAGATAAATCAGCTTTTTTGCCTTAATCACTAGTGAGCCCCAGCTCTCATTTAATTTCAATGGAAAAGCACACTTGGTTTATTCTGGAGCTTTTGGGGACAAATTGGCTTAAATATATTTATAACCAGTTATTCAGCTTCTCTGATGCTTTTGGCATAACTCGCAGAACTAATATTTCATGAGTACTTGGAATTGCATCAGTTGTAAATATAGGGTCAGATCCTACGCCAGTACAAGTTGTCTCAGCTTTCTTGAGCTGCCTGGAGGTAAGTCAATGTGTCTGCACTTCAGCAAGCATCCCGCTGTGAGTACCTAGCGGCACAGAGAGCAGGGGAGTCCCAGTCACAGAGACAGGAGGGAAGGAAGGAAGGGCAGCTTCTGCCTAATAGCAGCCTTAGCACCTTTATTTACTGTGCAGCCTGACAGCAGGAAGGGAAGGAGAGGGACGCCTTGATTGAGGGTTTTCCATCTAATCTGCAACCCCTTGCGGGACAAGAGAGGTAAGAATGGAGAAACAGCAACATAACCGATACCTCTGGGGAGCTCTTTGCTCTCTAACTCTGGGTATTTGTGGATTCCTGCGGGCACTGTGCAGCCTCTCACGGTGTTGCTGCACACTTCTGTTGTGACTCTGCTTAGAGACAGTTTTTGAATGCAGAGAGAAATTCTTCCATCAGGTCTTTAACCCAAAGATGTGCCAGTTATCTCTCAGTATTATTCAAGTTAGTCACACGCCTTCTTCTTGGCACAGACCAAACTGCCCATGGAAGTCTAAGGAATAAAAGATATGGTCTCAGTTGCACTGCAGACTTTCAAATGTGTGCTGACTGAAAGTAAATCACTTTCCATGCTATGACATGAGCTAAGTCAGTCTATATGTGTAGATTACATGCACTATCATTTCAGTTTAAAGACCAGAAACAGATGTCGATCAGAGACAGATGCTAAATATATGATAAAAGTTCAAATAAAGACTTCTTTTCAGAATTAGGCTCGTCCCTGGCACTTCAGCTGGTTTTCAGAATACTCAAGACTTTCGGAAAGTGTGTTCTGGTTGCACAGAGTCCAAAACAGGACTATGGTTATCTAGCTAGTACAGCTCATGCAAATGAATTGCCCTTGACACTGAGTATGTTTTCAGCTGTCTAATCAGCTCACAATTGCAGGGACTGTTTTGAGAAGACAAAGTAGCATCTCTCAGATATAACCCTTCAGTTCTCTGTAAGTCTCAAAGACTGAGTTGTAGAGTGAAGAAAAAGGAGAGATTGTTTGCCAAAAGGAGCTTTAAAAATAGTTTATAACAAATCCAAACCAGTACAGCTGAGATTTTGTCCTCAACCAGGTCATAAGCACTAGATATGGGAGGAGTCCCAAAGCTGATTTACTTGAGTGCCCATCTTTACAGAAGAGGAGTGGCATTTTACCATCCACGCACAGGGCTGGAGCTTTCCCTCCTCATGGAGTTCTGATGGAGCAGTGCCTCCAGGTCTGCTTGGCCTCAGGAAGAGCTCACAAGCCAGATTTTTGGGTGACTTCCACTGGAGCAGCTTACCAACTTTCTTGGTGATCTGCCACATTTAGGAAAGCCTCTTGATTTTCCTGTGCATGGTGTGTAAGTCCTAAGGGTGGTAATTTGCTTAGTGTTTAGTGTTTATAGTTCCAACAACTATAAAATGAAAAGTACACAGCTGGAGGATCCTTTTCCATCTTTTACACTTGACAAATTCACTATTCTATGTTTCCCTTATCACAATCAGTAGCATCAAAATTGAAAATAAGATATAGTGGTCTGAGGGTGCAGAAAAAGACACATTTAAATACAAGCAGAATAGGGTAGAAATGATTATAAAGAACAAGCTTTTCCTACCTTTGGATTTTATCACTTCTGAAAAGTAATATTACAAGGACAGAACTCAGTCTATAATATTAGACAATTTAGGAGAGTCTCCACAGGCATCTTTTTAAATACAGCATTAGAAATATGCAACATCCGTGACAGTGCAAAAAATGGCTGGATTTAGAGTGTATTTTCCACTATAATTCAGACATACAATATTATTGTCTCTTTAAGACATAAGGGACAGCAATGACCAGACTCCCAGTGCCAGATCCAGCTATGTGAGAAACCAGAAAAAACAAGTGCTAAGAAACCTGGCATGTGAAGGAACAAATGTAAAGGTACTTGAAAACAATTTCACCAAATGTGTTACTATTCAATAAACTGAAAGCTTGTAGATGTGTTTATTGTTGGGCTTCTGCATACATATGAAATCTGAATTTATCATCTTAGGGATAAAACCCCCCACTATCTATGCAATGTTCATTGTTTTTTGTTTGCTTGTTTTTGTTTCTGGTGGGTTGTTATTTTGTTTGTAATACTGTTTGACATTCTGCTACGGTTTGATCAAGACCTGTACAAATTTGTCTGCTCTGTGTGGGTTTCACAAATGCTATTAACCAGATGTGGTTGTACTCAGTTCTATGACACAGGCACCAAGTTGGACCATCACAAATAAAAAGAGGAAAATTTGAGGGAAAAAGTAATTTAGTGCTGCCATTCATTGTGCTAGGTTCTCTTTGAGATATCTTATTTGGGAAATGAAATCTAAATTGTTTTACACTAAAACACAGTACTAGGATTTTTATTTGTATTGGAGAACCAAAAGTACATGAACCAGCAATAGATGAAGAAAAGTGCTAGACAGAGTAAACTATCAAAAGTAAAGACATTTGATCAGTCTAAGAAAAAGTCAAAAGGAGCACAAAAGACCTAGGCCATCTCCTTAGTGTTGCATTTAAGCTTGCTTCCTAGTGGATTTGATGAAATTCAAGCTCATCTGGACTCCAGGTAATATGTTTTCCTTCTTACATGTAGAATGCACAGGTTTCCTTCCTCCAGAGGACAAGTGAGCTGTCAGTTAGCAGAGGGTATGACCTCTGCCCACAGAGCAATATTTAACAGAAGTTAGAAGCACTGGCATCTGAAAAGCAGCCAAGGAACTGAAAGCAATTTTTATGCTAAAATAAACTCCATGTTTTTCATTATGAAGTTTACATATTTTGGCTCACAATGTGGTGATTTTAGGGAATGTACTGATAGAATCTGCAGGGTTCTTTGCTATGTATTGTGGCCTCAATCGCCAGCTAGGCCAGCCCAGCGGACTCAGCTGGAGAAACATGATGCTGCACTTTCATCCGCTGCAGTAACCTCCCAAAAAGCCAGTTCAGAATGGTACAAAAATACACAAGTCACTATTCAGTCAAGACTTACTGTCTTTGTGCCTTGCTGCACATTAATCACCATACTAGTCTTTTCTTTGAATTTAGCTGTTGTGGAACATAGAGCTGTATTTACAATGTATCTAAGTTTTAGCAAGCTGTGTATGTCAGATGGAAAAAGCAGGACAGCAAGAAGCAGAACACGATGGAGAAAATCATGTCATAATGTCTGAAGAATGTAAACAATGTCTCATGATCTGCTGTGGCTCTAAGACATTGGTAGAAGCAACACCTGAATAACATGTGACCATTATTCCTTTTGCCTATTGGGTATGTTAACCTAAACAATCCGTGGAATATAAAAATGAGATGAATTTGCAATAAAACGTTGACTCCATTTTGAGAGTTCATTTGCCCACTATACAGTCTTGTATATAGTCTTTCTTTCCTGGATCTTCTGAAGCACCATATGACTTTAAGGCCCTGTTCTTTTTGTAGTGGCTGTGATTTCAGAGGGTCTTTTCCAACGCTGCAAATTGCTAGCCCTGTTTTAAAAGGCCAAACTACCAGCAGATCCTTGCTGGGAAAGGATAAGCAAAGATGAAGAAAGTTTATAAACATTGAAGTAACGTGTTTCTGGGACAGGCTTCCAGTTAGAAGAGAATGATAGCCTGATAGTATTCCTATTATAAGGTGAGATTAATCCCAGAGCCTGTAATTCAAGCCTGTGATTAAGGTTTCCAGTGCTGACTTTGCTGGTAGATAGAATTGAAGGTTGAAGAGTTTCGGTCATGTATGCTTGTTCCACATATTGATAGTGCTTTTAACTGAAAATGTATTCTAGGGTTCTTGATCACCTGCATGACAAAGGAAGAAATCTGTTGATTTGTTTGTTGTTTTTTTTTTTTCTTTTTAAATGCAGATTTATACCTTGACTTAGATGAACAATGGAGAGGAGTTTGATGGTTTGCTTCCTTCCTAGATTTCCTAGACTGAAAACTACCCACAGCTAACAAAGGGATCTGTTAGCTATGCATCTGCTTGTAGCAGTAGTAAACTGTCTTATGGTCAGTGGTGTGTGTTTTACTTATGCATTCAAGGCTAAAATATTTGTGTTATTTGACACAAAAAAGGTTTTTTCCCCCCCATCAGGGGACTGTCGATTTGTTGGTTTTGCCTTCTATATTGCAGTCCACTTCTTAAGATCATCTGGTCATTTTCACTGCAGAAATGTCACCATATTTCTCAATTGGAAGTCCTCTCACCCTGCAGGCAGATATTTTGTGAAACTCCAGTAACTGTCCTAAAGGAATGAAGACTGTTAAATGGAGTCAGGAAGGATGAATTTAAAGAGTTTGCACTTTTGGATGCTGCTCACCTGAAGGAACACAGCTTCAGAGGCTATATTTAACCAGATACACATCTTTGTTTAAAATACAGACCTCACTAGTGCCAACTATGATTATATGTCTTGATTGGCCACCTAAACACCTTAATTCAAAAGTCTGAACTAGAACATCAGTTATCTAGCATTTTCTCAGTAGGGTTATTGCAGCAATGCTCAACAGTCTGAACTGGTCCCCTGCTTATTTTTGACAGGACCATCATATGTTTTTTAGACTAGCAATATAAGGTCAGTGAGATTGCTTATGTGTTAAAAATAGACACATTGCTAAATTCAGTCTTCCTGCAATGTGAGATTTGCTTATCTGACAGACAGCCAATTTTGTTTTATGAAGATATTTAGTCTGTTGTTCTTCTGGCTTAAAAAGAGGGAACTGATTTCAGGATAGTGCTTATGAAAATCCTGGCTCAGAACTCACTTTCAGCTTTATTCAAAAAAAAGCAGTTTTTTATTCCTTAAAGATATTTTGAAAAGTGGATATTTATTTTTACTCAGAGTAGTCTAAAAAAAATTAAAATGTTAGCAGAAGATAGTTTTATCAGTATTATTTGAAATTCATAACTGAGGCTGGTTGGATCAATCTTTGTTTCTATTAGCTGTGCATTTTACATATTTTTCTAATAGACTTACAGTTAACTCAAATATACATATATGTACACACTAATGTACACACCTATTTAATATAACAGGCTTGATCATAATTATAAATAACTTAAAGAAACAGTTAGTGAAAGCATGGTTAAAAATTGCATGAAATGTTGAACTGATGAGTCAAGCATCATGTTTCTCTCTTCATTAACCCAAAATAATAAAGATAATATAAAATAATCTTAGTCAATCAGGCTTCACATGAAAATAATGCCTTGTGATTCACCAAGACTGCTGAAAATGATAGTCATCACACATTTTCTTCCTCACTGGTTTTACGTGATGAACAATAGTTTCCCTGCTTAGCCCTCCTACCAAAGCACTAATTCCATTTCTCAGTTTTAAAGAGCACTCCTACACACAAAAAACCCCTGTAGTTCATATGAAGAGATTTTAGTCCCTTCTGATGAAAATATAAACCACCTGGTTCCTCAATGCTTTTTGTAGGCAGCTCCTTGTTCAATTAGAGCTCTGTGTGTAGAATCTCTATAGGACACGTCTCTGAGAACATGTGAAATATATGTGGATGATTACTCAGATTTTCTTCTGTAAGAGCAGAAGTGTGTACTTGAAGAAAGGTCAGAAAAGGGTAGGGAGTGGGTTAATTTATAGTAGCTTTCACCAGGATGTGTTGGATTAATATAGCCAGAGATACAAAGAGGGCAGATACATTAGTTATGCAACTTCTCCACGGTCCCAGTCTCTGCCTGGAGTGTAAAGAAGGACATTAGAGCAGCTCTCTGGTGGTTCTACACCTACTGGGAATTTTTCTGCACAAGTGGAATCCCAGGAGCCTTGTTAAGGCAGCTTTTAATTTGCTTCATTGTTTTAGGAGAGACTCAAAACCTGTGCTTCTGCCTCCAGCTTTAAGAAACATAAATTTTATTGTTTCTCAGCTGGGGTTTGGCCAATGTTTATCTTCTGGATTAATAATTTTTAGTATTCACCTCCTAAAGCAAATGTTTTAATTGCTTGAGCAAGGCAAATAAATATGCACACCAAGAGAAACTCTGTTTTATCCTTTTCTTCAATCTGTGCAGCAAATGATAGCTATGTAAGAATTACAGCCTTAATGCATGCTCATAAAATCTTTGATTTGTTATTTATATAAGTATTAGCAGACAGCTGTTGCCATAACAACTTCTACACACTGTGAGATATATCCTTACATAGACAGGAGTCACGACTTCACATGAAGATAAGTCTACATGGACATTTCAGTCTTTGCCAAGTTTTTCTAAAATAGTTATTGACAGTAAACTTCTAAAAATTAGAGAAAATAGCCTGTTTTTAGTCCTATTTCCTTAAGAAACAAGGCTTAAGGAATAATTTTCTCCATCTCTCTGCTTGTTCTTTCCTAATATCTTTCAAATCTGCTGGCATCATTTCAATTACCTTTCACTAAGATGTCTCAAAGATAGTTAAATTTTACACACTTCATGGAAAGTGGTTGTATGAAGTAGTAAGAGTCCTAAAATAATGTACCACAGTAGTAAATATTCCACCATGAGCTGGAAAGTGGTGAGTTCCTTTTGTACACTTGTTCAGACAGTATCAAACTGCTCATGAGACATGCTATTTCTGCTGTAACTAAAGGGGAAAGAAGGCAGAAAAAGTGGAGCTGTGGGAAGGTGGAGGGTTGAGGAGTTCTGGTGGAGACTGGAGTTGTCACAGGAAGGATATGGTGAATGTTCTTGTAGTAATGGAGATATGTGCTTGCAGGACACAAATTGATTCTTTCAATCAAGGACAACAGTTTCCAAATTATGCAGTCTACAGCAACCCCCAGTTTGGGAAGCTAGAGCTTAGCAATATCTGAGGCAGTCTAGGCTCTTTCACTCCTGCAGTCTCACTTTTTTGAGCAGAGACTTCCAAGAATAATGAATTTCATCCACTACATGTGCAGGAGTTAGCAACTGCAAATCAGACAGTCCAGGCAGTCAGCTGGCATCAACAGCCCAGTGCTTTGGTAATGATGATACAAAGCAGACATCCTGGGACAACCTGGGCTGAAATGAATTTTGATCCATAGACTGAAAGTGATGGAGCTCTTCTAAGTTTCACAGCTTCTTACCACTCAATAGTGACACCAAAAGCAAGTAGAATCTCACTAGGCTTCTCGGGAGTCACTGGATTATGGACAATATGTTTCATATTTTGAAATACAATATGACTTTGTTTGGAAATGCAATATGATTTTGTTTGGAAATACAATACCATGACACTTAGATGAATGTTAGACCATTTCTATTGATTGAGAAATTCTATAGATGTGTGTGCACTCATGTATATTAATTACTCTGAAGTGTGAGGATTGAGGAAAAGAGACACGTTCATTGAATGCATAAATCTGGACAATTGCAATCACATTTCCAAACAAATGAAAAATAAGGTCAGCCTTTTGCACCCTAATTGCTCTTTAATAGTCTTTCTCTTCCACTCTAAAGGAAGGTTGGCTCATGCACTACATGATTCTTCAATAAAGTTCTGAAATTCTCTAAATTCAAATAGAATTAAATAAAATATTTTCTAAGAGTAAAAAGTCAATCAAATAACTAAACAACAGTGTGGGAAATTCGCAGGCAATGCAGCAATAGCCAATGAAACCAGCCAGTCAAGGCTGCCAAGAAGCCAGATGCTGTGATAAGAAGATCATTTTTCACAGCTTTCAGTCAGTGCCATGTGATTTCCAGCTGAGGAAAAAAAGAAGACACTCTAATGGTATTAATTTATTATGATTGGTGACACTTTAGGTATCTAATTTCTTAATTTTTTCTTTAAAGTTTGATAGGAATTGGAGAATAATTGAAAACCCTTCTGATATCTAGGTCTAATTTTGGTGGTCTCATATTTATCTTCATTCATTTTTATTACTAGATCACCATAAATGTGATCATAATTCATTAATTAGGCACTATTTGATCAAGAGTGAACCAAGACTTAAACAGAAAGGGTTTTGGAAAGTAAGATATTAGGCACTTAAGCAAGCTTTCCCCTATAGCTCTTGCATGACTTCCTGGCATTGTGCCTGGCTTTAGCTAGTATTAATACTACTTCATTCTCATAAGCACCACCTTCATTTACATGTTTTTCCAAAATAAAATAATGCATTCAATCTGTGGATAGTTTCATTCTTCCTTATATGCAATTCATGGGCTTTCAGAAATAGGCAAATAAAATTAATATGTTGACATGAGATCTGTGAAAAATATTTGCATCAATAGATAAGAACAGGTGATTTTAATCTGTTTTTTGAAATAGCTATAACTATAAGCAAATGTATTGAGTTTGCATGGCCAGGTTTTGGTAGTGAAGGGGACTACAAGGGTGGCTTCTGTGAGAAGCTGCCAGAATCTTCCCCCCATGTCCAGCAGAGCCAGTGCCAGCTGGCTCCGGGCCAAACCCACTGCTGACCAAGGCTGCGCCAATCAGAAGTGATAGTAAAGCTTCTATGATAATGTATTTAAGTAGAGAGAAAAAAAAAAGTTATTAGGTGGATGAAGATTGCAGACAGAGAGGAGCAGTGTGAGAACACGTGAATAACAATGCAGACACCAAGGTCAGTGCAGAAGGAAGGGGAGGAGGTGCTCCAGGTGCTAGAGCTGAGGTATCTCTTCAGCCTGTGGTGAAGACCATGGTGAAGCAGGCTGTTCCCTTGCAGCCCAAGGAGGACGATAGGGGTGCAGAGATTCACCTGCGGCCTGTGGAGGAGCCTACAATAGAGCAGGTAGATGCTGGAAGGAGGCTGTGACCCCACAGGAGGCACATGTTGGAGCAGGGTCCTGGCAGGGACCTGCTGACCTATGCAGAGAGGACTCCAGACTGGAGCAGATTTTTCTGGTAGGATTCGTGGCCCTGTGGGGGACCCACACTGGAGCAGCCTGTGCCTGAAGGACTGTACTCTGTGAAAAAGTGACCCACATGGCAGCAGTTTGTGAAGAATTGTTGTCTGTGAGATGGACCCACATTGAAGAAGTTTGTGAAAGACTGTCTCCCCTGGAAGGGACTTCATGGGGAGCAGAGGAAGGACTTCTCTCTCTGAGCAGCAGCATAAACAACTTGTGATGAACTGACCATAATCATCATTCCCTGTCTCCCTGTGCCACTGTGGGGGAGGAGGTAGAACTTGGGAAAGAGGGAGGGGTGAGGGTAAGTTGTTTTTAATATTTATTTTACTTCTCATTGTCCTGCTCTGATTCTGTTAGTAGTAAATTCCCCACTTTGAATCTGTTTGCTCCTGATGGTGATTAATGAGTGATCTCTCCCTGTCCTTTACTCAACTCATGAACCCTTCATTGTATTTCTCTCCTTTGTCCAGTTGCAGAGGGGAGTGATAGAGTGGCTTTGATGGGTACCTGGTATCCAGCCATGGTCAACCCACCACATCAAGGTATCTTTGGTTTTATGTGTCTGTATGGCCTGTGGTATTGAAAAAATCACAAAACAGAAAAAAGGAGAAAAGAAGTTGGAGCTACTTACCTATTCTCACAAACATGACACCTCATTAAATCTGATTGCCACCCAAGGGGCTTGCATCCTTTGAAATATTTCTGAGGGTAATCCTGGGGATTCTATGACAGAGAACACCACCTTGATAGAAAGTCAGTCTGCTGAGAAGTAGCACTGCTTCAGAACAGGGAAACAGCCTCCTAGACAAGCAGATTTTCTCAATGTTTCAACAAATAAGGCAACAAAGGTTGGCATATTTCCTGGACAATTTCAAGTAAGGCATCAATTTCCTTTTTGTCTCCACACACAACTTTTCATTATACACTTTGGAAAGCTTCCAAGAGGATTTGGATTTAGACCTAACTTCCCCAAATGGAAATGAATTCTCCTACCTGCAACACTCATGTTAATATAATGAGGGCCACATTTACTGCTAGTAGGCTTTTAGGAATTACTCACTGAACAACAAAATAATAAAGGCATATATTTCCCTTAATCTTAACAGAGTGGACATATATCACCACGATTAAACACATACTGTTACTGTTAGTTAAGGAAAGGGTAGTGCAGGGAAAAGTGTACTGCCAAAAGAACAACATAAACTTCTTACATACATCTTCTGAAGAAAAAAAGAATATTCCTCCCTGTCAGTTCAAGGGCACTTCTCAGGAGCCTTTCAGCTGAAAGAATGACAGCCTAGCAGTCTTTCCTCCCTCAAACAGCAGTGAAGAAATGAATCACTTTCAAAGGAAAGCATCTTCCTTCAAAGATGATGAATGTGGAAGTAAGACTTTGTCAAGGGCCTATTCCAAGTGAAAGAAGTGCAGAAAATGGCAGAAATAGCTTAATTCATATTAGCTAGTTAAACTTAGTGATGGAAAACAGAAGGACTTACCTCTTCACTCCAAACCTAGTCATCGAAATAACAAGTGTAGAAAAAGGGCTTTTGTGTTCTATTTCGTCCTTCCACCGACCACAGCATTCCCAGCAGCACAAAGCTTTCATGTCTCTCACCCAGAGAAACCCAAAGGCAATACATGCCCCAGATTGATTGCACTGGCATTCCAATGCAAATGGTAATTTCAATTGCTATGTTGTATCAGTTAAATCAACACACCAGCTGATCTGCTGGGTAACAAATTTGAAAAGCTCTGCTCCCTGAAGTTCATAAAGTCTCAATGGTGTTTTCTGTTCTTTTATTTACCTGTCGCTGTAACTGTGCACCCTTCCCTTGGGAACAGCAGGAGAAACCAAGCTACTCAAACTGTGCTTGAACTGCATTGACACCTTTGCACAGATAAGAGGCTGTGATGAGCTTTGTTTTGCTATGATTCTCAGCTTATTCCTGAAAGTACGTGTTGTCAGAGCAACACACCATCTTTTACAAGAATGACATATTCTCTCAGCTGGAAAGACTTTTTTAAACAAGACTGCACTTCCCCAAACAATCTCTCAAGGACTTTCAGAAACTGAATGTTTCCAGGACCAGCATCAGTAACAGTGTGTCCTTACATGGTAGGGGGCCCCAGTTGCTATCCACCTTTCTGCTAAAACAAAAACCTCTCAGCACTCATTGATGCCATTGTGGGATATTGGTAAATTAAAATGTGAGTAGTTTAACATTTGGACCTTGTAAAAAAAAGTAGTCTAGAAAGTTAGATTTTCAAAGTGACACATGACATGGATCAAACTGGCTGAGAACTCACTATCTCGGTGTTTTGTTTGGTTTTGGATGGAGATAACAATTTCACTGATTTATTCCACTTACGATGTATCACACCTCTCTTTGCTGTCCACCCCAATCCTTCACTCAGTGGATTTCCATCATGGGGATAGCACTGCTAGGCAGCCAGGGACCCTGTCCAGAGCAACACCATCGCACAGAGCACTAATTGCTGCTGGACACGAAGCAGCTCAGATGGATCCAGTTCCAGTGTTGAACAAATCCATAGGTCTGGAAGAGACTTTGCTGGCTTTACCTAGTGCAATCCCTTTGTCATAAGCACGTAAGTACAGTAAGTGATACTTACTGACAGATGTTCATCTCTGTGTGCTTAAAGAGCCTCAAGCTTCCTCAAGCAGGTCAGTTAATTTTTAACCTGTTCTTAGAAAGGACATATACACCTATGTTATTACATCAGTTCTTCTGCTGTTCAAGTCCATTACTTCTTGTTTTGCCTACTATGGTCATAGAGCACTGGTTCTTCTTCATCCTTTCAGTAACATTTTCCATCTTTGAAAATTGTTGTCACATCCTCCCTCAGGCAACTCTTTGTAAGCGAAACTTCTCCAGTTCAGATTTTTGTTGTATATCATGATTCATTCCTAGATGAGTTGACAAAGCTGAAAGAGAGTATTTGATGCAGCAACTCTGACAAATTTGATTTGAAACAAATTACCGTTTTAGTACTTTCAAAGCCTTGGAGGTTTTTTTGTTAATTTTATGACTATTTTTTTGACTTTATATCACAATATGGGATGAAAACAAGTATAGGAACATCTGAATTTCAAATGAAAATTAAGTTCTATCATCTAGTTGACATTTGGTGATTTGCTTCCCTGCAGCTGCAGGTCAGGATGATGTCCACATACATGCAAGTTATTAGTCTAAAACTGAAAGATAGAGCAAACAACTGAAATGCAAAGTATCTATTCTGTTGATAAATACTCAGATAGGCAGGTTATTATAGATTAAGTGCAAAATCTCTTTTGGAAAGTTATTTTCAATGGGTGAATCATATACTCACATGCCTTCACAGTGGATAATTGGCAGAACAATCTGAAAGCCTTACCTTGTGGCTCTCTGGGGTTCAAACAGCTTCTGTGTCTAGGCAGGCCTTGGTCTAGTTGAACTGTTCATTTCAATGACTACAATTCTAAGTTTGATCTCTGGCACTTCTGACCCTAATGTTTGGTTTAGTTTAGGGTTTGTTTTTTTTTAAATTGGAGTTGAAGTATGTGTTGCTGTTGACTGGGCTGCTCTCATCATTGTAAATCTGAATTTTGAACTTAGTAATCTCACCTTGTCATCTTCTTAGCATTTAAGACTAACAGTAGCAGGAGAAATATTGCAAGCACTTTGATGTCTTTCAAGCCAATGACTGACCACCAGAATGCTGAGCTGACTGG
This sequence comes from Serilophus lunatus, assembly GCA_013399895.1. Taxonomy (NCBI): domain Eukaryota; kingdom Metazoa; phylum Chordata; class Aves; order Passeriformes; family Eurylaimidae; genus Serilophus; species Serilophus lunatus. The sequence continues at coordinate 361,698 of VXBA01001481.1, forward strand.
AAACTTATTGTTTTCTGCTGTTGGATTATACATTAGCACTGCAGTGTATAACTCATGTTCACAGAAGTGAAGTGCTAGGAATGTTTGACTGGAAATGGGATAGGTCAGAAACACCTTTTAGAGTGGAAGCTGAGAGTTTGGCTTAGGCTATTAAATCTATCGATTTAAATCCTTTGATTTAACTATTAGCTCTACAATTCTTCTGTTGTACTGCTGCTTTCGGTCCTGACTGTTCCTTTACAGAGTAATTCACATATGCTAGTCCAGAAGAAAACCATCTCAAAAAATTCACTTGGTTCTCTGAAGTGGATCAGAGAGTGCTGGGCAGTACTGGAGCAGTACAAAGAAGGATTTAAATAGTGGCGCAAGAATCAATTTTCCTTATGTAGACCTTCATCTGCAGATTAAGGATGAAATAAAACCAGTAGAAACAAAAAAGAATGTGATTTTCCACTTCACTTATTGTTAAAAAAGGAGTGGCTAAAGATATACTGCTTGCCTTTATAACTTCCTGTCATGAAATCACAGGGCTCTGTGGTTGTCTACCCACAGGGAGCCAAGTCACCTACTGGAGTGTCTCTTTGGAGCTGCAACAGGCCAGTCCGAAGCTGCTCCAGGTGACTTGAATAGGTGAAGCCTTTCTCTGAAATGCCTCTGCACACTCCAGCTATTTGTTAGAGAGCAAACTTGCCCGTCTATCACAATTGAACTCCATTTTGAATCCATAATCCAAGTTACAATATGATTTGCATTTAGTAGATATTTGTTAATTGTTAATGAGATAACAGTTGGTAAATATGAATTATTTAAGGCCTGACAAATATGATTTGATGTCTACTTGGACAAATTTTCAAGGGAACAATTATACAGCTAGTGAATTAGAGCAAGCTGCATGCTTTTGTCCATAAAAGCTGGCTAATCAGAGAGCTACCTAAACAATCTGTAGGTGCAAATTTGACCACACATACTTTTGGTTAGGCATAGCTCTATAAGCAAATTTCATACCTGCATGTGAAAGCACATTCCTCTGTGATTTAAAAAATTAAATAATTCCACTTCAGCAATTTTTCATTTTAGCAGGCTATATTTTGATTTAGGTTTTTCCATTTTACTGTTATGGAAGAAATATGTTCTCAGTTATAAAGTATTTATTTTATATGAATTAAATATCTTAAATCTAAATTAAATGCACTTGAAGTATTTAAGTGCTACTCAAACAAACAAACAAATAAAGTCTCTGTGGAAAGGTATAATCCCAAATCAAGTTTATTTTGAGCACAGTTTTGTGCTCACCATTTTTGCATATTAAAATTTTTAATGGGTTTCAAGAGCATGCCATTTGCAGGAGCTGAAGATCTCATACAATGAATCTTTTACATCTGCTAGCTCTGTGATTCCACTGCTTACTACTGAATAATGTATTAAACTATTTCAAGCTCCTTCTGTTTGCCAGATGAGAGCTGTAATGGTTTCTTCATTTTCATTTATTCTCTGCATTTGAGCAATGTCACGTTACAGCCACAATGCTGCCGTTGTTAGGGAACAGATAAATAATAAGAAATAAATCAGATAACCTGCCTTGGTTTACCTTTCCACAGAAAACAAAGAAAAAAATATCTATTTCCTGCCAATTGTAAATGTCTATGTAATGTATGCCTACATGGAGATGAACATACCAGCTGTTATGTATGGAGAGCTTCTCCTTGTCTTATACTAAGAAACGTTAGTTCAGGAAGGAGGGGTATCATCAGCGGCACTCAATGATCTGTGCTCATGTCCACTATTCTGCCTTTGTCATAATTTTCAAGTAAACTTGCTCCACATCCTGTGTTTTGATCATGTAAGTGTTGTAATGGTTGAAACACTTCCTTTTCTATTAATACTATGTTTTGTATTATGATTTAGAGTGCTATGGAAGACATGTGGATATCCCATTCCTGCAGTGCTTGCAACAGAGACTGTTGATAAGATAGTGGGAATTAGAAGAAGGTAGTTAAAGTACGGCAGAGTAGCCACTTTGTCACTCAATATATCCTCTTGAACAGCACAGAGATAAAGGGCTCCCAGAACTTAAGTTTTGCCAAGGAAGAGTATGGCTGATATGCTTGTGAGGAGGAGAAGTGGATGTGATTTTTAGGTAACAGCTTAGGAAATAATCTGCTAACTCCTGTAGAGGAGGAAATGTCTGGGGTTGGAGGTAGTATAAATAGCCAGTTAGAGTGAGGACATGGAAGGTGGGAGAGTACAAGCATGCTAGAGCTGAGCTGTGAGTCATGAGAACATAAATATCTTAATAAAATATAATGAGAAATATTTTAATCCTCTACCCAAATCAGAACATATTTCTGAGGGCCTTTCTCCAGCCAGTTGATAATGTATATGACAATATGAAAAGGATTTAAAACCTTTCTCCTGCCAATTAAAAACATCTTTGACAATGTGCAAAGAAATTAATCTATTGTGTAAACCCAACTAGAAGGTTTAGTGTAATCCTAGTGACACAAAATTTATTTGCATTCTGCAATCAAGAATGGAGAAAGGTATACATGCACCAAATACGTTCATATATATGAACATGTTGAATGCTAAAGCAGAATTGAGGAGGACAGCTTTTAATTGCTTTTGGAAGCCTTTTTTCATCAATAAGTTTTATATCCATTCAGGATCCAGCATTATGAAATAACATTTTTTTTCAAAACCAAATCTGAGCAAAATGGATGTGGGTATATGTAATTATTACACTGCACTTTATTAACACAGCTAATCAGTAATGATCATCCCTATTCAACGAAACAGAAAGACCACAATAAACTAGGCTAAAATGTGCTCTTGGGTCTGAAGAAATTTTACAGCTCCAGAAACATTAATCACTGGTAACTGAAGGCTAATAGCTGTGAAATTTCTAAAGGGAATATTTTGCTTCAACATTCAAATGACCTGAGGTTTAACAATGTTTCATTGCAGCTGATTTTAATGTTTTGATATCTGGAGAAATGATGTCAAAAGACTCCCTTAACTCATTCTTTGCCCTTTCTGCAGATGTATGTCTGTTCTATTAGTTTAATGAGAGAGACTGGCGAATATGCAGATTTGCACAAAAAAGAAAACCGACAACAAACCATCTATAGTACTATATTTTTGGTGTGTTTTTCTGATGAAAATGTCCCCAGGCTTAAAAAATGTACATCCAAGGAAACAGTCAGCTGTAGGTCATTACATAGTCCTAGGAACACATTTTCTAATTTTGCCAAGTTACAGTTATATGGAGCCATTTGGCCAATATGTAGATTCTGGGGATGATTAAAGTCTTTGAAATGATTCTTCAGTGAGTTAAATTCAAGGCGATTTCATTCAGGAAGATGAAATGAAGCTAAATGATTGTCATTTGCTACAATAGCTCACCAGACTTAAGGGTACTATTACCAGAAGGATAACTAAGGGCAATTATTAGTGGTAAACATTTGAGGGAAATTCACACACAAGATCCACTTGAAATAGGTTCATGTTTATCGTTGCCTGTCTTTTCTATGCTTCATTAAATTAGCCTAAAGACGTTACTAAGAGATGAAGTATGATACTGAAATGAAACAGGTTGCAGCAACTTACCTGTTCTATTGAAGCCTCTGGCAGACAAAAACCAAAAGACAAAATGAAAATCAGCTGCCATCTCTTATACAAGTGTCACAAATCATCAATTCTTGTATGTTCATCTATTTGTGGTTTTAATCGGAAGTTACTGATAAACTTTATTTCTCTTCTATTTTCTACCTTCCACTCCTGAAATTTTCCCTGTGAAATCTGCAAGACTGGATAGATTGTGATGCAAGCCTATCTGTACAAACACAACAAAATCTGACTTCAAGGAAGGTATCCGTCATGTCCTTTCTGCCTTTTATACCCAAGAAGCAAGTACCAATCCAGTACACCTTTTTCACCAATGTTTGAGATCTTTCTTGGGGAGACTGAAGTAGGATTTAAATTTGGTTTGTTGGAAGGACAAGGGTTTTTTATCTATGGTATTTTTCATAGGCATTGCATTCACTTTCCCCATTGCCCATAACTTTACGATGTCAAATAGTGCATTTCATGTCTCTTAATGAGGGCTCGGCATTAAGGCTGAAGTGCTTTGAACTCTGTATGCTTCCTTTCAGCACAGCATGAATCCTTGGTGGCTAGTCTGCTGATCACTAGGAAGACAGAGATGTTAGAATGATAGGGCAAATTAGGGCATTCTTAGCTAAGAAACTAAGTTTTGTCTTCTACCATCAGTGATGACTATATTTTATTTTCCGAGTATGTCAAGCTGTGCTGCTAAAGTAATGTGATTGTAGATCTGCCTGCAATTCCCTTTTCTACAGACTCCATCTCATTTACAGAAGCTGTATGGAGTAATATAGTCCAGGAAACCAAGAGCTTTTAGCAGCCTGCATGAAAGTGGGAAGAAGAGGAAAGTAAAGTTGTTTGCCAATGCTCAGAGCACAGTAGCAGCAAATTTCTAATGTACAAGCACAAGTAGAAAGCATTTGTGCAAATCAACCTGCTTGATTGTTATGGAGAATTTTTCTTGAAATAATTCCAGTTTAATTCATATGAGATGCTGTCCTTAGAGGTTTTTCTACTGCCAAATAGTGACCATGTTAACCCATTTCAGTTACCTTGGAATTCCCAAGGAATTGAACTGAGAGCACTCTTATGGCCTGGGGATTTAATTATTCTAATTAGCTTAACTAATTGGTTCTTTTACATCTAGAACACAGGAAAAGGAGTAGCATGTTTGCATCTATATTTAACCAGAAAGTGTCGCTCATTTAAAAACTTTTCAGTAACACACCAGTGAGACAATATGTCATTGCCACTGAGCAGTCCACAGAGACATCCTTACAACTCCCATGTATCACAGAAGGGGAGTACAAATGGCTATCTTAACTGTAAAAAAACCCCAGTGAAGCCTCAATCATTTCAATAAACTAGACAGGAGCAATTTCTTTTCCTGTAGTCTACAGAAACATATGCCTCTGCAGGATGAAGATTCACATCTTTCTATGCACATTGTGAAAGGTATTTTAAAGTTCTTTCCTATTAGGGTGATCATCTACAGCTCTCTAATGTTAAGCCCCATCTAGGGAATCTTGCTAAGCCATTTCCAACTGAGCCCCTGAGCAAGGATGGAAGGATTTTATTATTTGGCTCACCAATGGGGAAATTTGCCCCCAGAATGAGCTGAAAAACAATAAAAGTTTTTATTGTCACTGATGGAAAAAATTATAAAACAGACCAACTGTTGTTACCCTCATAGAACAAGAATGAAAGAATATATTATATTTTTACTGTATTGGCAATATTTTCAGTTCTGAGAACTTTCGATGACCAGAAAACTGGGCTAAAGGGAATTCTACATCTAGTTAGAGTGTTTAACCATGCTGACAGGGCATACAAACCCAACTTACAGTTTCAACTTACCATGTAGAGTTATACTTGAGGTTTTCTTTTACATTCATATGCTTGAGCAAGAATTGTTTTGTTTCACTTGACTCCTGACTTTAAATTTTTTTACTGTCTCAATGTCTCAGCAGATCAGATTTTTCTTAAAACTCTTTGACCAAATATTACCAAAACTAATGGTCTGTCAGAAAGTGTGAAATAGAAACGAAGCTGCCTGCAAAATCATACTTGCATTAGACTTTAGTCTTTTTAAATTAACTTCTCTTTTAAATGAGACTGGTATTGGAGATTTACCATCATTTGCCATCAATAAAGATCAGATTGTATTACCAAGGGAAAAGGGTGAACCACAATTCATTAAACTCTGAGATAAAGAAATGAAAGATATTGAACAGAGGAATTTGAGACCAATCCAAAACAGATGTTGGAAATGTAGGGATAAAGTAAGAAGAGCCTTAACCCAAAAAATGTGCTGACTAATGTATTAAAGGAGGGACAAAAAAAAACCCAAAACAAGCCAAAGCAAAAACGCAGATATGAAACATGCACATGCCAATAGGAAGAGAAACCTGGAAAATTTCCTGAAATGGCAGCAGCTCTTAAGTGACCTAATCTTGGCTCCATTTTAAGAATTCTGGTTTCAGGATACAGCCTATCAAATTCTTGTAACATATGCTAAAATGAACAGGGTGGAATAAATGAAAAGGCTCATTTTCTAACATTACATCAGCAGTGTGTCACAAATGAATGCAGCATGGATGCAGATCAGAATTTGAAACAGTAGAAAGGACTGTTAAAGGTGTAAGATAATTTAAAAAAGCAGTCAAATACAAAGCAGCTTCCCTGCTACCTGCCAGAAGACATAAGGAATTTGAAATACCTTTTAGCTTAGAATATCTGCTTATTTACCTGCTTCTTTTTAAGAGAAGGCAGAGAAAAAAACCAAGTTACTGCACAAAGTATTCTGAAGGTGCTGTTTTGACGGCTTTATATATAGACTGTCCTTTACTATGAGAGTGCCACATGGGAATGACCGGTTGTCAGAAGAATAAACTTTTTCTGTTCTGTTAATGTAAAATACTTCAAGATATCAATCTCTTGAGCTATCAAAAAGAAAACTGGGAGGTAATTTGATTATAGTATACAAGTACCCTCGGGGGGAGAAAATACCAAAGGTGTCTTTTGTATAGCTGGGAAAAGACTTCCAAAGAATTGGAGACAGGAACAAAACACTGACAAATTCACATTGTTAATGGCATTATTTAGTGAAAACAAAGGTATGTGGGAACTGGAACAAAGTCCTAACCAGAGACTGGAACTGGAGTCTTATTCTTCAAGTAAGTGGGCAGCTTTCTATGCAATGTATTCTTTAGCTGGTGGACAAGAGATAAGGGTTGCAATGAAACAGCCATATTACACAAGAAATTACTTCAGGCGTTAAAGATAGTATATACAGCTGCACTAAATTCTACTTAGAATTTAGAATTTTAACATTCTATGTCTCTGAGCTGGAGTAAACTGTTCTCCCCTGTTCTTATATGTCATTGAGGAGCCTCACATCAGTCAATACATCTGTGCTGTTCTGGTTGCCACACTGGCTTGTCCTGATGTACATACTGTGGTCAGCCTGAATCATGTCCTCCAGAATACCTTGTTTGTGGATAAAGAACTTTTGTCAGAGTCTGTTTAGCATCTACCTTTTGTTCAGTGGTCTGGAGCACATGCCCAGGACATAGAACATCCCCATTCCAAGCCCAAGAAGACAGGGACTGTGTTCACACCTTCTGAATGTGTCATAGTCATCACAAAACTGCCAGTGAACCACAAACAGATCCTGATGGTCTGAGGAATGTACAGACTAACTCCTTAGCCTATGAGAGGTTGGAGGAATCACAATTTCTCATCTCAAGGTGCTTCTGGCACTTGGGCCACTGAGCTTTGAAAAGAATCACAGAATGGGTAGGATAACAAGTGGGTCATCTGGTCCAAGTTCCCTCCTCAAGCAGGGTTATCCTAGAGCACATTGCACAGAATTGCATCTAGATGGTTCCAGAATATCTCCAGTGAGGGGGACTCTACAACCTCTCTGGACAATATGTTCAGGTGGATCTTCCTGTGTATTAGCTTTTGCCCATTGCCTCTTGTCCTAATTTTTGGCATCGCAAAGAAGAGCCCAGCTCCATCCTCTTGGCATCCTCCCTTCAGATACTTATAGACTTTGATAAGGTCCCCTGTCAACACAGAAATATGAAAACAATTCTTGGGATATCCCTCTATTCCAGGCGTACTCATTCAAATACCTACACAAGGTATGAAAACTCCATGTAGGATCTGCATGTGGTTAGCCATTTCTTGGAAGTTACGCACAAATTACTTCTGTTGTGCAAAGCTTTCATTGCAAACCTGGAGTACCAGCCACACATTGCACACTACCTTCCACAGCAGTGCACAATGCCCAACAGGAAGGAAAAAATTTCCCAGTCCTGAATTAGTTTTTATACAAGAGGGCTTTTTCTGGTGCAGCTTAGAGGGAGAGAAGGTAATTGGTGTCATTATATCTAAGATTGCTACTGTTTTCTGCAACTGAAATAGTAAGAGATTGTAAGACACTAGGTATACGTGGGTTTCATGTTCTTTTCTATTCAGTTAATCAATAAAAATAACTATGAGAACAATTTCCATGTGAAAGAGAGACTCTATTGCCTTTTCACACTGAAATCGGGGTGGTGGGGTGGTGGTGGCAGCAGAAAGCAGTAACTCTATGATACGGAAAGAAAGAAATGGGTATGTTTGGTTTTTCCTGAGTGAAAAGACAGGTATCAAACTAGTAAAATGCATCTTTAAAAGTGGTATGGGTAAGACATGTCTTTGTAATAGATCAAACGTGCATCTGATTATGTTAGGACAATGCTGATGGTGGTGGGAAGCATTTGCAATAGTGTGATGGTTTGAAGGCTCGTTGAAAGAGAGAACATGGAGGAAAAGTACGACAAAAGATAAGCGAGAGGAGAACAGTTTGAGGATATTTAGGTTGTCAGTAGGAAAGCTTCTGCTTTTTTGTTTATAAATTTGACAGAGGTAATGAGAAAGCAAGTAGATATAATCCTTCCAATTGCATGAGTGTGCCTGAGGATCTCTCTTGTTGTGATAGATAGGTATCTTGGTTTAATTCTAGCCCACAACTAAATACCACTTAGCCACTTCCTTATACACTCCTCCATGGTGGGATGACAAGGAGAACCAGAAAAAAAAAAGTTAAAAAAGCCCCCAAACTCATGGCTTGAGGTAGAACAGTTCAACAATTGACACAAAATAAAAATTTTACTAATAATAACAATAAAAAAATAGAAAAAAGAGAGAGAGAAATAAAACCCAAGGAAAAACAAGTGATGCATAATACAATTGCCCACCACCCACTGACCAATGCCTAGCCTGTCCCTGAGCAGCAATTGTCTCCTTCCAGCCAACTCCCCCAGTTTGTATACTGAGCATGATATTCTATGGTATGGAATATCCCTTTGACCAATTTGGGTCAGCTGTCTCAGCTGTGCTCACTCAAGACTACTCGTGCAGCTCCTCACTGACAGAGGATGGGAAACTGAAAAGTCCTTGACTTATCAACAATAAAAATATCAGAGTCTTATTATTCTCATACTGAATCCCAAACACAGCCCTGTACCAGCTACTAGGAAGAAAATGAACTCTGTATCAGTTGAAACCAGGACAATGGGATCCAAGTTCAAGGGATATTGGTGTGGTAAGCCAAGAGTCATGTCAAGTCTCAGAAAATAACTAAGTTTTCCTCCAACAAATGCATATGTAAGAAACTAATTACAAAAGGCAAACACATAGAAGTTAGTCTACTTTCTTTGGAAAAGATTCATTATGTAAGGTCTTGCTGAAAAATAAGAAGCAGTTTTATACCGGTTTTTTACTTTTTCCAGGACAAACATGCTGCCCACAAAAGGATCTCCTCCAGAAACTTTATCAGTCCAATCCTTTGGCATTCATCGCTCTTCTCCATGGATGCCTACAATAAATGCATTAAAGTCTGAGACAGATGCCTAGATTTTGTGCCTTCTCAGCAGAGAGGAATAGACAGTTACAAGACACAAACCACCTCTTCCTAAGTGGAGAGCTGGAAAAGATCAGATGAACCATAAGCCAAAAGTGCCTATTTCTCCTTATTGATTGTAAAGGGAGCTGATAGTAATACAGGCTTGTCCTTATGCTGCTATGTATATCAATTTCTGTGAAGAGCACAAACAATTTACAATCATCTTAAAATTGTCAGTATTACAATTAAGCAGAAAAAGGCTTTGGAACACTCAGGTGCTCAGATACTTGTTTCTGTTCTAACTTGGAAAGAAAGAAAAAAATGTCTGAAGTAACCTGTTAGAGAGAATGAAGACTCCTCACAGAGTCCTGAGGATATGTATATCTAAGGATATGCATACAAAAGAGACTTTCAAACAGGCTGCTGAAAGGTTGAGGAAACAGAGGGCAAAAAAAATAGTCCCATGTTCTAATGGGACACAATCACAATAGAAATTTTCCCCTTTTGATGTTTTGACATGTATCACAGTGTTGTCTTGTCTTATCTCTCAGGAAAACAAAAAAACCTTTCTAGTTTGGTGATTTACTTGAATTGATTCTTTTATACCAAAACTATAACCCCTCTAGATGAATATAATCCCTCTAGACGACTATAACCCCTCTTCAGTGCTCTCTGGAGGACTTAAAGACAGACAGACTGGCAGAAGCTATGGATATATCATCTAGGAATAAAACTATTAATTTACTAATGATGGGCTGATGATGTCTTGATTTACTTCAGACTACCTTCTCTTGAGAAGTTGTTTTGGGGTCCTACCATATCCAATAGTAGGATCACATTATTTTTCTAGATCAAAGGCAGCTGTGAACTTCATTAAGCTGTGAGCCTTACTTCATGATAACTGAATTGTAACTGGGAAGGGAAAGGAAGAGAAGATGGATAGCAGTGGAAACAATTAAGAAAGAAATCAAAGTTGAAAAGTATGGCAAGACTGCAATGAAAGCCAGGAAGAAGTGGTCTTAGAAGATATGTTTCTGATGCAATTTCAATTGCCTGGAAAAGGCCAAGTTCCCCCAGTAAAGGAGATTTCCCCACAACTGGCTCTGCTCACAAATGCAGGATGCCCTTTAGAAAACTTCTCATCTGTGTATCCAAACACCATCTCAGGCAGCCATTATGGTTTAGTCAATGCAGTTGGTACTGCAGCTTGTGTATCGCAGTGGTAAGACAACATGGGTGGTAGGAAAAGGCATAACCTGACACACAGACAAATCTCATTATGTCTGGGTAATTTCCAGGACCATCTGGCTGGTACACAGAGGCCCTATTTGCTAGGAAGAGGATGTACTCAGATTCAACAGAGTATGGTGCAGCAGTCGTCTCTCCACAGGATTCAAAGGGAGACACTAATCTTGGCATGCCTTGGGGCCTAATATCAAATGATGGGTAACAGTAGAAAACAGGAAAATATTTCAGCCTAAAGTACATACAACAGGACAAAGACTCCAGGGAAGTTACTTCACCCACTGTGACGTTTTTGGAGGGGCAAAATACTTAGCTAATGAAATTGTCTGTATTTTTCCTTCAAGTGAATCTGTTAAGTTGCTAGCAAGATTTTTTCTATGTTTGAATTAAAAGTAAAAAGTCTGATGACACCATTATTAACTGAAATTACATTTAAAAAAAAAAAGTAAATCCAGTCTCGCATCTGTTTCTAGGGTTCTCAGCTAAAGCAGATTCTACCCCAGAGGACAACAAATCTTTGGGTGCTCAATGAACTGATGACAGAGGCAATATGCATGTATACCTCAGTATCCGACTTTAAAAACTTTTCATACTTGAAGTTTTTATTCCTATTGCTAGCCTTGATCAATTTTCATTTGAAAAAGTACCTGTAAAGCTCTCTTGAGACTCAAGCCCCGTTATATTAAAATAATCTTCAATACGTGCATTCAAACTGAATGGAAACTCCCTAATCAAAAAAGGATAGTGCAGTTACCTCCTTGCTTTTTTGAGAACATTGGTCCCCCCAGTTACAATCTACAGTTGAAGTAAATAGAAATAAAGATTTTTGCATCCCCACCTCCAAGCCTCCTCCCCTCAAAAAAATCCCAGCCCCAAACCCCCCAACAAAACCAAATCAAAAACCCCAGAAAAACCCAACCCACCAACCAAAAAAAACCAGCCACAGATGAGTTCCCAGCACACAAGGCAGACTGCAGGCATTGGATGCAATCTGTTCTTTTGTACCTCAGCATCAATGGACCTGTATTGACAGGGAACATCAAGATGGAAGATCAGCTCCAAGCCATTTAGCACTCCTTGAGTTTCCAAACCAATGGGATACAGGCTGCATGACAGAAGACATGGGTGGAATAAATTAATTCCAGTTTGTCCTTCTCTTTTCAGATGCAGGACAAACTCAGTGCCATAGAGCACAACAACCCATGGTGGTGTTGCTGAACATTTTCTGCAGCCATAAGCTGAAGGCTAGGCCTAGAGATGGGGTCTGGCTGAAGCCTTGTCCTCTCATAAATGGATTTTGGAAAATAAAACCACTTGTTCCTGACATTTCTGAACCTTCCAGCTTCTTCCTAATACCTATAACAAGGTCAGAATTCATGAGTCTCCCTCCTGGCAGAGAATAGTGATGTAGGACAGGCACGTATATTACTGGTTCAAGAGAAAAGTACCCAAATTATGTGTATTGCTCTGTATGTGGGACAGGGATTCCCTAATATTTTTAGAGTGAATCTGAGGGAAATTTTAAAGCCTGTCCAGTCCTTCTGGATGGCTAATATGAACACTAAGACTCCCTGAAACCCTTCAACATCTGCACTGAGTCACATGAGGTGATGGTCATCATCAATACATGTAAAGGAATGTGACTGAGAGCCTATAAACCTTTTAAAAATTAGTCCAGTTTTGCAGGAACCATCATTTCGGATGTGAGAGAACTAATTTCACCCTGTTCTTCAGGTAAGCCTTCCCTTAGAGGCTTTCTTTTAAGATTAGTACTTCAGCATGCCTAAAAAAATACAGAAGAAGCTTAGTCGTGTGAGGAACAGAGAGTTGGACTCAATGAACCTTAGGGATCTATTCCAAATTGAGGTCTTCTATGATTCTATGAAAAAAATAGTTGCTTACTTTGGCATAGAAAACAGGTGGAAATGAAAGGCTTCATCAGAACTTAGCAGATCAGACTCAACTCTCCTGACCTCAGGGAAAAAAGGGAATTTGTCACCAGGAGACATCCTGAGCTAATTTGTCCCTCTGATTATTACCCTCTACTGGTATTCCAGGTTGACAGTGAGGAGACTAATAAAAAAAGGTACAGGAGCACAAGTGATGTTTGCCTCAGTTCCTGCAGCAGCAGACATGAATGAGGAAAGGAGAAGGAAAACCCATTTTATCAGCAAGCGGCTTAAGAATTGATGTCACCAGCAGAATTTTTGTTTTTTTGACCACAATTTTATGATACTAGGCCTGCTAGAGTCAGATGGACTTCATCTATTTAGCAGAGGCAAAATAACTGCAGCCTATGAGTTGGCAGGGCTGATCAAGAGGGCTTTAAACTAGGATTGAAGGGAGAAGAGGATGAAACAAGGCTTTCCGGAGATGAGCCTTAGGGTGGTGAGCCAAGGTTTGGTGCAAAATCAGCAACCCATCTGAAGTGCATGTACACTAGTGCACACAGCATGGGTTACAAACAAGAGGAGCTGGAAGCCATCGTGCAGCAGGAAAGCTATGATTGTGGTGGGATCACACATACTGGCGCACTGCCACGGATGGCTACAAGCTCTTCAGAAGGGACAGGTGATGTAGGAGAGGTGGAAAGGTGGCTCTGTATGTTAGAGAGTCTCTTGACTTTGTAGAACTTGAGGTCAGTGACAATAAGGTTGAGTGCCAATGGGTAAGAATCAAGGGGAAGACCAACAAGGCTGACATTCTGGTGGGAGTCTGCTGTAGACCACCCAGCCAGGATGGAGCTTGGGATGAATTATTCTACAAGCAGCTGGTGAACGTTTCAAGATCACCAGCCCTTGTTCTTGTGAGTGATTTTAACCTGCCAGATGTCTGCTGGGAGCTCAACACAGCAGAGAAGAGGCAGTTTAGGATGTTCTTGGAGTGCATGGAGCACAACTTCACGTTGTAGCTGATAAATGAACCTACCATGGGTAGGGTCCTGCTAGACCTGCTGTTTAGAAACAGAGAAGAGCGCGTGGAAGATGTGGTGGTCAGAGGCCATCTGGGGTACAGTGACCATGAAATGATGGAATTTTCAATACACAGTGAAGTAAAGAAGGGTATCAACAAAACCTCTACCCTGGACTTTTGAAGGGCAGACTTCAGCCTATTCAAGAGGATGGTTCAGAGAATGCCTTGGAAAACAGCCCTTGAAAACAAAGGGGGCCAGGCAGGATGGACATACTTCAAGGAAGAAATCTTGAAGTTGCAGGAGCAGGCAGTCCCTAGGTGCTGAAAAATGAGCCAGCAGGGAACATGACTGGCCTGTCTGGACAGGGAGCTTTTGGAGAAACTTGGGAGAAAAAAGAGAGTTTAAAAAAGGGTAGACAACTCATGAAGTGTTTAATAATGTCATCAGGTTATGTAGAAAGAAAGTTAGAGAGGCAAAAGCACAATTTGAACTTGATCTGGCCATTACTGTTAAGGATAACAAAAAGCGTTTTTATAAATACATCAATAGCTAAAGGAGGGGCATGGAAAGCCTCCATTCTTTATTGGACACATGGCAGAACATAGTTACCAAAGACAAGGAAAAGGCTGAGGTACTTAACACCTTCTTTGCTTCAGTTTTCAACAATAAGACAGGTCATCCTCAGGACAACTGGCCTTCTGAGCTGGTAGACAGGGATGGAGAGTGAATAGCTACCCTCTAATCCAGGAGGAAGCAGTTAGTGACCCGCTGAGCCACTTAGATGTTCGTAAGTCTGTGGGACCAGGTGGGTGTTGAGGGACCTGGCAAAAGATCTTATCAAGCCTCTTTCTGTAATTTGTCACCAGTCCTGGCCCACTGGGGAGGTCTCAAATGACTGAAAGTTTGCCAGTGTGACACCCATCCACCAGAAGGGCCAGAAGGAAGACCTGGAAAACTACAGACCTGTCAGCCTGACCTCAGTGCATGACAAGGTTACGGAGCAGATCCTCTTGAGTGTGATCACATGGCACCCACAGGACTAATGAGGGATCAGANCAGGACAACTGGCCTTCTGAGCTGGTAGACAGGGATGGAGAGTGAATAGCTACCCTCTAATCCAGGAGGAAGCAGTTAGTGACCCGCTGAGCCACTTAGATGTTCGTAAGTCTGTGGGACCAGGTGGGTGTTGAGGGACCTGGCAAAAGATCTTATCAAGCCTCTTTCTGTAATTTGTCACCAGTCCTGGCCCACTGGGGAGGTCTCAAATGACTGAAAGTTTGCCAGTGTGACACCCATCCACCAGAAGGGCCAGAAGGAAGACCTGGAAAACTACAGACCTGTCAGCCTGACCTCAGTGCATGACAAGGTTACGGAGCAGATCCTCTTGAGTGTGATCACATGGCACCCACAGGACTAATGAGGGATCAGAATCCAATGGCATGAGAGGTTCAACAAGACCAAATACCAGGTCCTGCACTTTGGCCACATCAACCCTCTGCAGTGCTACAGGCTGGGGACAGCATAGCTGGAGAACAGCGTGGCTGGAGAATAGCCAGGCAGAAAGGGACCTGGGAGTACTGACTGACAGGAAACTGAACATGAGCCAGCAGTGTGACCAGGTGGCCAAGAAGGCCAATGGCATCCTGTTTGGCATCAGAAATAGTGTGGCCAGCAGGACCAGGGAAGTGATTCTTCCCCTGTACTCAGCGCCAGTGAGGCTGCACTTCAAGTACACGTCCAGTTCTGGGTACCTTAATTTAAGAAGGAAATTGAGGTGCTGGAGCATGTACAGAAAAAGGCAGTGAGGCTGATGAAGGAACTGGAACACAAATCCTGTGAGTAGCTGCTGAGGGAGCTGGGGTTGTTTAGCCTGGAGAAGAGGAGGATCAGGGGAGACTTTATCAGTGTCTACAACTACCTAAAAGGGGGTTGTAGAGAAATGACTATCAGTTCCTCCTCCCACACAACAAGCAGTAGGACAAGAGGTCACAGTCTTAAGGTATTGCAGGGGAGGTATAAGTTAGACATTAGGAAAAAGTTCTTTACAGAGAGGGTGATTAGGCATTGGAATGTGCTGCCCAGAGAGGTGATGGAGTCACCGTTCCTGGAGGTGTTTAAGAGGAGACTGGATGTGGCACTGAGTGCCAAGGTCTAGTTGAAGAGGGGGTGTTAGGTCAAAGGTTGGACTCAATGATCTCAGAGATCTTTTCCAACCTAGTTGATTCTGTGTGATTCTGTGATTTTGTAACTTAGCAGGTCAGACACATAACCCTCCTGACCTCAGGGAAGAAACTGAATTTGTACTATTAATTGTAACTTGTTTGTGTTTTGATAATATGACATTCTATGGAAGCTGAGTCACTGAAAACAGGTTCTTACTTCTGAAAATGTTATCAAATTTCAGTGGATTGCTGCTAAATTTTTCAGGTTTGCAGTGAAAATTGATATTTGTGAGCAAAACATCAAAATTAGTTATTATGTGCCAGAGATATGAAAGCAGTACTATACTTGGAAACTTACCAGAGGGGAGAAAGCAGATCTACTTAGAAATAAGGAAGATGTGAAATTAATCATGTTTCAAAAGTGGCTGAGGTAACCTACAGTGGTATCAAGCCTGTCATCAGTAAGAATATACATCGACAAGGTTTGAAATACTAGGTACAGGGAAAAACTGCTCAAATATATTTGAAAATATGAATATCTACAATCCAGCTGGTCTTGATCATATCTTAGGGCAATCATCTCCCAGAATTATATAAGCTGTAGGCTTCTCCTACTCTTGAAAGTTATAGCAGTAAAATTGATGATGTGGCCCCATAATTGAACATGATTGAATTACTGCAGGTAAGCAAGTTACTTCATGCCAACGGAGCCATGGTAACTGGCTTTGTGTGCTCTCCACTAGATAATGTCTATTGCTTTCACTAGCAACAAAAAACCAATTTACAGAAATGAAAGCAGGAAAGCAGAAAAGCAGATGCTCTTATTCCAGCTAAAGGGTGGCATATTTCACTTTGACATAAGTAGATTCACAGTTTTTCTCAGGTAAACTAAAATGTTAATGTAAGTTGAGAGGTATAAATAGCTAGGGTAAAACCAAGATAAAAGTAAATTACTTAACGAGTTAATAAAAATAAATCCTATAGTGACCTTCAAACAAGGTAAGAATACTGTAAAAAAGAACCTTTAGGAACTCATGGAAGGAAAAAATTGTTTAAGAAACAGATTCTACTGCTTTTATGTCATGAGTGAAGCCTCATTTTTTAGTTCATCTTCTTGATTTTCTTTCAGCAAATTGAGGAATAAAACATTCTGAAAAGTCAGTGAATTAATCAAAATACGGCTCCAGTGATCCCCATGCTAGAAAATACATGAACTGATGAAGAACAAATACTGGCCAGAAAACTTTCTTTGCTGGAAATGCTAAAATTAATATAACCAATTCAACAGATATTTGTAAATTTACTGTAGTACTAATCATCCCATTTCACAAAGTATTATCTGGAAAAAAATTAAAATTACTCTGGATAAGAGACACTTTCTGTACCAAAAACCTGGAAACAAGTTTTGAATGCCAGAATGAGTTTCAGGAGCACCGTATTTGTACACTGCTGATGTTGGAGAACTTTCTCCCAAACTGAGCACCTTGCTAATGAGAAAGTAAACAGCACATTATTGAAAGCCTTCAGCTCATACTGCACAGAAATTTATAATACAGTAACTCAATCAAGTAGTAGCTTACTACCATAATGATAGATAAAGATAGAATAAAAAGGGTTTGAGAGATTTAAAAGCCAGATTTAACTGAAGATTACCCCTACTAATCTAACATACGCTCAGGATGAAAAGAAGAAAAAAAAAGAGTCAAAAATGCTGAAAGGTACAGAAAAATGAGAGGAAAAAAGCATGCCTGAATTTGAAATGTGAGATGGCAGCTGAAAATACTAGTACAAACTGGTGCTGTGCATGCAAGTGCTTGGTACACAACACATGAGTGGATTGGCTTTGTACTCTTATGCACTATCTTTAAGCTATCATGCCCAACTAATGCATCCTAAGAGGAGAAGAATGCCAACAAGTTTTTGGAAGCAGAAACAAAGGTTATGGGACTGAAGGGCATAGGAACATTTGAGGCATCTTATTTAATGAAGCAATGAAGAACTAGGGAAGAGAAGGAAATAAGGATAGTAAATGGCAACTGCTTAAAGGCAGTAGGTGCCTAAAGAAAGTAAATGGGGCTAAGAAATGGAAAAAAACAGATGAGACATTAAGAATGTAAAATGGAAAATGAGCTTATTTTTTTACCTTCTGGAATTATGTGTAGATAATCAAAGTTCTTTGACTTGTTATTTTCCAGACTGGAAGCCAAAGTAATCAGCAAGTCTTTGGTACGAGCCACTTACTGGCAGCGAGCAGGTTAATGGGATCTAACAAATCTTCATTTTTCCATTAATTTTGCATGCGGTTTTTCTCATTTTCAGAGCTCCAGTTACAAGATATAAAATTTAAAAAATTGCTTGCATTTTTTTCTGGATAAGCACAGTTCTGTGAATATACATTGCCTGATCCATAAGCTTTTCCCTTGTGGAAGAGAGATGTTTCCAATTGGTTGAGTTAAAAGCAGGTCTTTTCCTCTCTTTTTCTTTCAAGTTTGTCTAGAATGAGTAAATGTTCCAAATCTGCATTTCATTAGCTTCTCCTTCTTCAGCAGTTCTTTCAGGATTTCAGACCACCATTTCTTGTGCTTGTTGCAGACAGGAGTTTCTCTGTAGTAGTGTTTGTGTAACTAAGATCGATTTTTTCCTTTGATAGTTTTCTCCAAACTTAAGCAATCTGTCCAAAATTTTGCACATATATTCTTCTAGCAGACCATACCTCAAAAAAATCCATAGAGAAAGTTACCCATGTTATTTATTAGGAACTGTTGCTTGAAAAAATTCAGGAGGACTGCAGCCTGAAAAAAATGTTTTGGTGAACAAGTATGTCTCCAAAATTACAGAGTATAATCCCAGAGCCTGCTTGATTCAGCAAGGTCTAAGCAAGAGCTAGTGCCTCTGGCTGAGTCAAAATAGTTGAGAAGCCATTTTTCAGACTTGAATAGTCCAGATTTTTTTGAAGGTGTCTCCAGTGAAAACAGGTTAGGAATGACATCACTGTGTACTGTGTGTTAAGGTGGCTCTCAGAAGGGATGTGCAGTTGTGAAGGTAGAGGGCAGGCCCCCAGGAAGACTAGCCTGAAATCTACAGGCTTTTCAGATACTGAGCTGAATGCATGTTTTAGAATTTCTCATTGCAAAAACAAAAAGAAATGATTTTCAAGGTTTCTCACAGAGAGAGATAACATACTGAAATTATTCTGGCTTTCCTTAATTCAATGTCTTTTTACTACTGCCTCTATATTATTCAGGTTGCTTGATTTTTCTTTCTTATTTTATAAATATTGAAAAGATATGTAATTGACACTCCTTGGGTTTTTTGTCCTAGATCTTATTTGCTCAGTAGTGAGTAGCTTGACTAAGGTATGTTTTTTTATGTCCCCTCCTATAGGGGTGGGCATTAATTCCACTTTACAATACTTACATGTACTGTCAGCAGTGCCAATATGTACACTGCAGAGCTCCAGACACTGCCCACCCTGTGGTACCTGGGGCCATTTGAAGTCCCCTGGGGTATCTGAGCAATCTGCACAGGTCAGGCAATAAGGACACGACACCTTGGGGGTTCTATTGTGGACCAGCAGCCCATGTGAGCTGGGAGGCCCCTGGTTGGATTCAATGATCTTGGAGGTCTTCTCCAGCCTTAATGATTCTATGATTCCAAGTGACCATAGCTGATACATTTACCCAGTGGGATTGCTCTCCAGGCTCTGTTGCCTGCATTGAGTCCTTTGGAAGCTTGGACATTTGGTGAACATATAAAAACTTAAATTTAGGTGTCTTAATCTGGAAATGAATGCCACCTAAAGGGCATGATCTTGCTGCTTACATTTAGGAACCTTGTGCCATGTGAGCTATTCTGGGGTATCTAAGACACCCTCATGGGGCAAGCAGATATAACAAAAGACACACAGGCAACTCAGGCCACAGTAAAAAGACAACTGAAGGTCAAGTAGGATCTCTGAAATGCCTCTCATGGCAGTAAGACATCTAAATTTAGTCAGCTGAATCTACCCTGGGTGTCTCTGGTACTTGAGTATTATTTTAGTCTTCTTTTCTACTCAACAGAAAAGTATTGACATCTTGGATTCACTTCAGTAGTCTAATGCTATCTGAGACGAACAGACTATTCTCCAGTGGGAAACAGATCTCCATGAGGATGTCTTAGATACCGTGGTATACCTCAGATGACAAAAAATGCCTATATCATTGACTGAAATAAGGCCTTCATGGAATGCATTTTTTTTTTGTCCTAAGCTTGAGGTCTAAAACAAAGTAGACAAAATACACTTCGATAGTGCCTAGCTTCTCTGACTTGATTATGAGGAGATTTTTCATACAGTCTAGCCATGTAACACCTGAAATAAATCCTACATAAAGTGCCAGATAATACTCAAGTAGCTGCTGCTCTTAAAAGATTAAAGCAGTGTTTTGGGGGTTTTTTAGCTACAGTGTTCTCCAGATCAGAGTTTGAAATGTATAATGTAAATTAAAAATGCAAAATCAAGGACACCACAAAATTATATAAAAATATACAAGTCAAAACATCTCAATATCATAACATTAAACATTAACATTTAGAATTTTGAAATCTGTAAACTTTCCAAAATAAAAATGTCAAGACATTTTCTTAATTAGTTTCTCCACAATAACTTTTGCAAAATTATTATCTGGAAATATTTTGAAAATTCATTTTGACAGCTCCAGATTTTGAAGGAAGTAAGATTAAAATAATAAATGCAAAGGAATTACCAGTATGGCATTCCCATAAGCTCTCCAGTATCATGTTGCATACTTCTTTCTACAGGCTACAGAGTAATCAAAACTCAGCCGCAGTGATTGATAGGTGGGTGGTTATTGCAGATTTTACCAGTTCTAAATTTTCTTTTAATGAACATGAGCATTAGTTCTAATATCTCATGATGCATCTCTTGCTTACAGGTACATCAGGAAGATCAAAGTGTAACTATCAGTAGAAATTTTGAAGGAGATGATTATGATGGAGAAATACAAATATCAGGATAATGAAGAAGAAAGTACCAGTGACACTTTGAAAGGTGTTTGATAATAGTGGTCTCACTGAAAGAAGGAGTAAATATCCTACTTGTTTAAGTCAGTGCGACACATTTTGGAAAAAACCCCTAACCTATTGGGGAGAGACGGAAAGAAAACAAGAGGGCCTAAGTCTGAGATCATTTGAATTCAGAAGCTGAGGGAATGGGTTTATTTCTGAAGGCTGCTACAAGACTTTTTTACACAGAAACACATAGGTAAAGGAAATTTCTTCCAAGGTTTTCCTACGTGGGAAACATATACGTAGAAGAAGATGGAAATTTCTTCTCCATACTGAAATTTCCCTTTGAATTATGTTGGCTTAGATCTGAAGAGTTACTTCAGCTCAGAACCAATAATAGAATTAAGATACTGTGTTTTGAAATGCCTTGCAATATAGTAAATGAAAACTTACTGCGTAGCCAATGGACTGCAGAAGACGTGTGTTCCTGAAGATACATTGCTCCAGGTTGTCCAATTAATGGGCTAGAAAATTCTTTGAAGACATTGCAAAGCAGTGCTTGAGCTCCATCATCCTCACTGGTTCCATCTCCCTCCCTCATCCCCAGCAACACACCTCTGCAGAAGACTGGCATTGTTCTAACATGGATTTCCTCCAAGGCTGTTATGACAGAAGCTAGATATGTATCAGTACAATAGGCTTTTTGTTTAATTTTCTTTTAAAAAGGTCCAAAAATGGCTGCTGACTCTAAATGGAACTTTGTGGTTTTTTCATTTCTTTCTCTGCAAAGAAATCTTACCTCTTGCTGAGATGCACTTGTATTCTCAAATTGCCTGCTCTGAGGTTTTTCCTGTGCCAGTAATGACATTCAGCTTCTCACTCCGTAACCTCTTTCCACTGGGACTACCAATAGAGCTGTCCATACTTATCAGCTATTTGTCTTGATTTCTCACCACTTACTCTAGATAACAATTATTTGTACTGGAACAAATTGTGTCTTTGGAATGTATTTTAACACAGCAGACAAAATAAGGAATGGAGACTTCTAACTTTAAGGTCAGTGGTAAAATTCATCAAACAGAAACTGAATGAGTCCCTGAAATGCAAAGGTAAAAGGGCAAGAGCTAGCTAAAGAGAACAGTATCCATTAATTACTAAGTTTCCATTCCCTCTCTCACCTCCATAGTACTAGAAACTAGTACAGACATGTAAGTTAAAAATAAATACTCTACAGTTCATGGTGTTCATTCAACCTTGATACTGAACACTCTCTCTAGAGATACAAAAATACAGGCTGATAATTCAGTGAGTGCTCAATGTAAATTGGAATCATCTTTTTACATCAATCTTAAGGGAAATCATCATCTTAAGGGAAATCATGCTGCATCTACAGGAAAATAAGAGGATCAGATGTAGTCAGCACGGATTCAGGAGGGGAAGATCCTGCTTAACCAACCTAGTCTCCCTTTATGATCAGGTAACTCATCTGATTGATGAGGGGAAACCTGTGGATGTAGTGTATCTTGATTTTAGTAAAGCCTTTGATACTGTTTCCCATAATAAACTCCTGGTGAAGCCGATGGATTGTGGCTTAGATGAGTTTACTCTGTCCTGGGTTAAGAATTAGCTGGATGGCCGAGCTCAGAGGGTGGTGGTGAACGGAGTCACATCCAGTTGGAGGCCAGTCACCAGTGGAGTCCCTCAGGGTTCAGTGTTGGGGCCGGTTTTATTCAATATCTTTATTGATGATCTGGACGAGGGGATGGAATCCGTTATCAGCAAGTTTGCGGATGACACCAAGCTTGGAATGAGCGTCGATCTGTCAGAGGGAAGGAGGGCTCTGCAGAGAGACCTTGACAGGCTGGATAGATGGGCTGAGTCCAATAGCATGAGGGTTAATAAATCCAAGTG
The DNA here is from genome assembly GCA_013399895.1 of Serilophus lunatus. NCBI lineage: Eukaryota > Metazoa > Chordata > Aves > Passeriformes > Eurylaimidae > Serilophus > Serilophus lunatus. Next base: position 384,436 of record VXBA01001481.1, read on the forward strand.
CCGGGTTTTGCACTTTGGCCGCAATAACCCCATGCAGAGTTATAGGCTGGGGTCGGTGTGGCTGGAGGATGCCCAGGCAGAGAGGGACTTGGGGGTGCTTGTTGATAGGAAGCTGAATGTGAGCCAGCAGTGTGCCCAGGTGGCCAAGAAGGCCAATGGCATCCTGGCCTGCATCAAGAATAGTGTTGCCAGTAGGACCAGGGAAGTTATTCTTCCTTTGTACTTGGCACTGGTCAGGCCACAGCTTGAGTACTGTGTCCAGTTCTGGGCCCCTCAGTTTAAGAAAGATGTCGAGTTGCTGGAATGTGTCCAGACAAGGGCAACGAGGATGGTGAAGGGGCTGGAGCACAAGCCTTATGAGGGGCAGCTGAGGGAGCTGGGATTGTTCAGCCTGGAGAAGAGGAGGCTCAAGGGTGACTTTATCACTGTCTATAACTGTCTGAAAGGAGGTTGCAGTCAGGCGGGGGTCGGTCTCTTCTCTCAGGCTCCCAGTGACAGGATGAGAGGACACAGTCTTAGGCTGCATCAGGGGAGGTTCAGGTTGGATATCAGGAGAAATTTTTTCACAATGAGAGTGATTTCCCACTGGAATGGGCTTCCCAGGGAGGTGGTGGAGTCACCATCCCTGGATATGTTTAAGGATTGGTTGGATGATGAACTTAGTGACGTGGTTTAGATGGTTTAGATGGTTTAGATGGTTAGATGTTAGACTGGTGCTGGATAGGAGGTTAACCTGGATAAAGGTTGGACTTGATGATCTCTATGGTCTTTTCCAACCTCATTAATTCTGTGTAATTCTGTGTAATTGAACACAGACAATGTTCCCAGGACATAATTTTCTCATCTGCAGCACTCATCTGCATCTCTGTCCCCTTCAGGATGTTTGCTCAACCAGTGCTGAGCTTGGTGCTCTACCCTGTCCCTCTGACCATATGGCAGGGAACATGACTGCCATGCCTCAGTGAGTGATGGAGCTTCTTTTTCTGTGCCATCCCTGTCTTTTGTATGAGTGGAGGTTGAGCTGAGAAAACTACCTCATCAGTAAGAATCCCTGTCTAAATTATGTGTAAATATCCTTATCAAAACACCAAATAATTTTATGCCAATTGGAAGCAGCAGACTGTGTCAGCAAATCAGTTCAACTATTAACTAAGAAGGAGAAATAACATTTAAAAATAGAATTTCCAGGTAAAGGCAGAAATATTTCCTGCCTATGTAGGCTATGAGATTCAAATATTTCACATAAATATTTTTAGCTCACTAAGAATTCATACCCTTCTGCGGGTTTATTTAGGTTCTCACTGTTAGTAGTGGATACAGTCACTACTTTCCACTTCTCTCATTTATCAACAAAAGACTATGCCCATAATAAGCAGGTAATTCACAAGAAGCTGTGACTGAGCTGGGAACTAAACTATATCTTAAGCTGTGCTTAGTCCTTTGAAGTAAAGGCAGCTCTCTAACAGTTAAGAATTAATTTCTTATCTGCATTATAGGACCATCCTCTACAGTTCACTGTTATAGAGGTACCCTGGGAAGGTCTATTACAGCATATTAACCCAGTAAACATAGCATTCCATTTCCTGCAGACTACCTGATAACTATCAACATGGGTCCCATGACTTCTTGTATTTTGTCTGCATTTTGCTTGGCCTCCTTGAAATTTATTTTAGCTAGTAATAGCAATTATTAAAATAACTTACTTTTTTTGGCTTTTGCTTAGCATGGTACAGATCTCTGGCATAACACTTTATGCTATATATATACTTATAATATCATCTACTAAGAGTAAAAACAAATTATTCTTTCATGAAGAATGATACTTGATCTCAAAAAGAAATAGAACTTGGAGGACAAGCTGTATAGTTTTGGGAACATAACAGACAGCCTTGAAAGCATAGGCAAAGGATATGATCGTAGGGCTATAAGTACCTCACCAGTGGTCAGTTATTAGTCATCAGAGGAGTGAAATCCTTAAAGCCGGGTAAAATGGTTTTAGAAGTGACTTTTAACTGACATCTGCAAATTGTGGCATTGATAACAAATTTAGACATAACATGGACTTGCAGCTCAATGAAGGATGAGAAAGGATTGAAGGCTCTTGACAAACATGCAGAAATAGCCCAAACATTCCAAGGATGAGAAGGCAAAATTATCAGTGTTGCATTCTAACTGGAGAAGGGCTCACCAGCACAACCTTAGAAGCCTCAGGGCAACCTCAGGGCCCTTGAGGCAGTGGGATGATAGGTACCAAAGAGGGGTAGATATTTAAAAGTTTGTGTATATCTAATTTAATGCTATGTAATTTGAACTATTATTATTAGTATCATCATAACTGGAGTGACAATTCTTTGACTAGACTGTTAAAGACCAATTAGAGTAACAATAAATTAGTCTTTGCCTGTATAATGTGTTGATTTTGTTCATAAAAAGACTTTGAGCATAACAGTGAGAATTCAAGCAAGCTATTCTGTAATTTGAATGCAACAACCTGCTAACACCATGTATCCCAGAAGCCCTTGTACTCCTTTCATACTTTCAAAGACTGCAGCCTTCTGTTGCCCTTCTGCTCTTTTCAACACAGCAGGATGATGCAATTTGTTTGAAATTTGGCAGGAGAGAAATTGAAAGTCTCAGAACCATAAGCAAGAAGAAGAAGAAGCAGCAGCAGGAGACAGGATGAGCAACTACCTTATCCCAGCTGCCACGGTCCTCAGATGAGTACTTTTGCGGGGTAGTACAAGTGTAACAGGGTTATGGATGATTGGTGAAGGTCTGTTGAGTCATGCTGATCTTGAATGCACAGTATCAGCAACCCCACCCTGAGCCATGCTGTGTTCAAGCTACAAGTTGCTATGCAGCAAGCTGTGAAGCTGTGGAGGACTAGGACCACTGCAGTGAGTTAGCACTGACTGTGGAGCAGCCAGGGCCTTTACCTGTTCTAGTATTGGGTGAATAAGCTTCCCAAGAGGCTAGCCAGGCTCGATTATTTCTAGCATGTGCCCAGTAGTTTACCTTTGTTGAGTCCACTGCGTGTTTCATTGCTATGAGGTGCACAACATCATGTGCCACATGTGGGCGAATGTGTTCCACAACACTCTGGGCATCATTTAAGAGCATTTTGCTCCCTTCTGCTAGGAAGCTTATCGGACAAATAGTCTGACCCAGCTGTCAAGGAGGAAGGGAAGTGGAAGGCCACAGCAATTTATGATTGTGAAGGGCCAAAGCCTTGCTAAAAGTAGTGGTAAATTTATTTTAGAAATTTGGAATCTTTTTCTTATTACAACATATCATCTTATTCTTGTACACAAGACTGATGTGGAGAGTGTGATGATACTAAGCTCTAAGGCAGCACTTGTCCACTATGCAGTAACAGATGGTGTCTGATCCGGGGATCCTTGCCAGGAGTTCATCAGCTATATGTTTGAGCAGCTCAAGTCACTGTCTGTGAGATCAGCTTGCTGGCAGAGTGAAGAGCAACATCATCACTGTGGCCTGCTACAGTGAGATTGTTTAAGTATCAACAACCTCTGGGGAAGGAAAGGACAGTGTGAAATGCAACTGCATGTAAGTGCAATGGAATACATATTTCATAAACACCATGGAGTCTCTGCCCTGTCCACAGATTTTCCATCTAAAGCTCCCTCCTTAATTCATCTCCCCTTCCCTGTCCTCTCTGCAGAGAACAGACTTCTCTCTTGATCATCTTGAAGCCAACAACAAAACGCTCAGTCTAATCAGTTTATGACAGTGGTTCCTAATCTCTTCATTTGGATCAAGTAACTTCTTTTATAAGAAACATTATCTTAGTGAAAAGAGCATACAGAGAGCTCTTATGCCATGCTAAGAACCACTTGTTTCTTTCCCCTCTAAACAGTAAACTCACCAAAGAGTTGTGGAGGGAGAGACATATGATGCCACCTGCACCTCCCTGGAATAAGACCTGTCATGGAAGATCTCCTCAGACAGGCAGAACTCCTGATCAGGTGAATATTCTTCAGTCGTAAGGGCAACAGGGACAGGAGTATTCTTGTCAAGGAACTGGACTAATAGTGGAAGATAATCTACTTAACTGTGGTCTAATGAAAGCATAATTATAATATGAAGTTTGAGAAAACTACAATTTCTTCAAAAAGAGGCAAATTGGCAGTAGGGTACATCAATCAGTCAGACCGCAAGTAACAGTTAGGACACAGTAATATGATATCTGTCCCACGGGAAGACTAAAAAAGCTCAGAAAAAGAATTGGTTTGGTTTGGCTTTTCTTTTTAAATATAAGCCCACCCCTTTTTCACAGGAGACTTCTGAGATTATTTTTTTATTTTGGTTGAGCTTTAAATAAAGATCATTCTTGTAAGGAGTAGCTTGGCTTTTATGTTCACATGCATAACTGATTGCCAGACAAGCTATCCTTGATTAGTGAGTCCAGCTCATTAGTCATAGCCATAGTCAGCTGAGGCTGTTGCAGCATCATCTAGAATCCATCTAGAACATTCACTTAGAATAGCAACACTCCTGCATACCTGTACAGGCTTTTTGCAAGGGAAGCAAAGACAAAGCCTTTGTATTTATGATCTGTACTGGCACTAGCAGCAACACAAAAGACTTCTGTGCTTAGACAGATGTATACATGGTGCCAAGTGCTACATGTTCCTGAGTATGAGATCTGATATATTTATTCACTAAACAATCACAGAAGGAATTGAGGCAGTGTTATTTTAAATGTGGTTTTCAAGAGTCATGAGAATGTCATAGAAGGTCATGGAGGAAAGTCTTGAATTAAGTGACAAAGGTTTTTCTAAAGAGAGCAAACTTTGGTAAACTAGGAATACTGATTAAGAAATTCAAATTACCTCAAAAACAATTTTTTTAGTACTTATTCAGATCAAAATTACAAAATGTTCATGAATGGCAGGAATGTTCATGAAAAGCAAGGTGCAGGCTTCCTTGCTTTAGTAATCTCTCCCTCCTTCCCAAGAGAGGTATTAGGAAGAAGCTGAGACCTTGGAAGTGAAATAAGATAGGTCTGCTCAGATTATGACTCAGATTACTTGCCTGGGAGCACTTCCGAATTCCTTAGTCTAGGTATATGCTTCTGATGAATCCCAAATCCTGTACCTTCTTCTTCCAAATGCACTTTGATTACTATGATGAGATAAACTTCAAGAAATACATGATCTGAATCACTGCAGGATCAGCATCCCTCAACAAACTTCAGGTAAGTCTGTATATGGCCATAGAAAGCTGGAATCAGGAAGCAGGAATTTGCCATGGTGGAGATAAATTGTATAACATTTATAATCTTAAAGCAAGCAAAAGAAGATTATTCAGGTATCAGATAAGCAGATGAAGAAGACAAGTGGGCAATAATGCAATATATATACAGGTCTGGTTTTGGTTTATCCTTGCCACAGTGGTGAGGCCAATGACCTGTGGAGACAGAGCAGAAGGAAGGCAGACAGGAAGATGGAAGTCATCACTAGCAAACTGAAGTGGGTCTCAGACTACATTGATAACAGTAGTGCAAATATTTTTGAATAGAAGTATTAGCTTGGCCAACAAGTAGTCTAACTATGCTTTCAGGAGAAATGAACTCATCTGGTAGAGAGCAACAGGGGCATTGGGAAGAGGTGCAGTGAAAGCACCTCTTCTTTTGAATCTAAACTGACTGCTAGCACTAGCTTAAAATGCCCTTACATGGCACTTCCAGGTCAAAGGTGGGAGGAGGTTACTCTCAGTGGCTCAGAGGTGCTTATTCCAAAGGGAAATGCTATCTTAATAAGCTGAGACTGAAGTCAGAAAAGACTGAGACGGTAGATAATCTCCAGGGTTGAAACTGGGTTTCAACACTCCAGAGTTGAAACTGAAGCACGGCGCCTGAACATTTGACATTGAAAGACTCAGGAACAGACAGATATAAATTGACCATGAATAGGCAGAGGCTGGAGGTTATAAGATCTTTTAGACATCAAGGCAGAAAAGTTCCAAAGGAACCTTCCAAAATATTATAGGGCTAAGAAAAACAAAACCACTTGATAATTTGCAGTTGAGGCTTGGCTGGGTTATGAGTGAGTCTATACGGAAATAATCAGGGAGAGAAAGAAAACTAATGAAGTTTTTTCTTCATGTGCAATTTCTTTTAGGCTCAGCTTGAATGATATTCCTGCAAAGGAAACAGTTCAATTTATAATTAGTCCTACTTAGACCTGGGCTGTGCTGCACAGCAGCAAGAATAATGCCTAGAATAGATCCAGCTCAGGACTAAGGAGCACTCTATGATACAAGAGGCAACTGACAGCCCAAGGAAATCTCTACAGATTTCCATTCCTTTTGGCTATATACTTTTAAGATTACTAGAGTTGGAATAGCACTTCCTTTCTCATGAGGTGTGAAAACTGGTGATGTGCTTTGAAAAAAAGCCTTTAGGGGGATTGTTATGTTGGAATCACAGTGCTACAAATAACATTAGCCTCACTGTGTCAAGTTAATTCTCTGATATTATTTGCAGTTGTCTCCACAAGTTTGCTTCCTAGGTAGAGCCAGACAAAGAATCAGAAGGTAGGAGAATTTTCAGGCTTCTCTTACAGTCCCCAATTCTCTCTGGCTTCTTGGACCACGTCCATGGACATGGTGAAATGAAGGAAGCCTAGGAAAAGAGAAGGAAAGTAGTAGTCTAAATTTGGTGGTGGTTGTGGAGAGTGGGATTGAAATAGCCCACTTCTATAAACATTTCATAAGTATACTTGTGTATTTTAAAGAATTGTTTTTAGCTACTGCTGTAGTCTATGCTGGAGGGGCTAATGAGTTTGCTAAAAAGATGTCAGTAGCTATAAAGATCTGAATAGTATTGTCATAAGTGATAGTTGTTCATCAGGTGATTCTTTGTTTCACAAGACAGCATCTCTAGGTACCATGTTTCTTCACATATGTGACTTTAGTTGCTTTCCATTGAATTATGCATGAGGTAGATATCTCAAAGTCCCCTTTGCAGACAGACTAGAGAAATTTACTTTCATAATAGAGACGTGTAATGAACTTTAATCTCCCATAATCATCAAGATATTAATAGTGGCATTTACTTTCTACTATTACAGGGGGCACTCACCTATATGATATATGTCTATTTCTGTATCTCGTAAGTCCCATGTATTTTAAACTGAATTAAAGTGGTGTAGGGCCTGTGAGCATCACCTTTTATTGTCAAGGACACGGGTTTCTGTTTTAGCCAGTCAAAAAATAAAAATGTTCTCATTTTCACCCTGATGAGCATGAAACAAAGTACCACATATTGGAAGTTAACTTGTGAAGAGAGGATTAAATTTTTAGGTGTAAAGTCGCAACATAATTGCATACATTGACAGTCTCAATATATAGCACCTCTGTGGGATAGACAGTAATGTCTCTCACTCCTGCACTAATCTCTTGTAGCACCACACCAATATACAATAAACCTGAGACTATTGCTTGCTCTGAGCTACATTAGCTTTTGAAAACAACCAGACAAGAACTCTAGGAATTCATCTCTGCTTTCCTGTTGGTTGAATACATAGCATATGTATATATTCTCAATCAATTTGCTGAGGACTCCTGACACCCTCCCAAGTGTCTAGCAAAAGTATGAGTCTTCCAGCAATGAGGTTTCCTGCTCATTGTAATCCATTCTACTCTTTTAGAGTCCTAAGACATTTATTAGAGTCGTGTTTTTTAAGAATTTAACACATCCTTTGGAATACATAACCATATTTTTGCTAAGATTTTGTGTAAGAAACCTGAAAGAAACCTTACATAATTAATTGACTTTCATAAATTGGAAAGCGATTTCTATATCTCTCTCTAAGCTTTAATCTTGGGAAAGTGCTTCTAGATATAGAGAAAAGACTCTGAATTTTAAAAGCGTTTCCATGATAGAAAATAACACCATTTCCTTATGGCAATTCCACAGATTCTTTTAGCTCTTTGGAGTAAATGTAATTAATTATAATGTCTACTCAGACCAGTTCCGGGAAGGTGGATCAAGCCTCATATAGACTGCTGCTGCCCAATATCTATATAAGGCTCATACAGGAAAGAAAAATAATCTTCCAACCACCAATCTTTCTGAGAATGATTATGGTCAATATGCAGGATTGAACTCTTCACAAGCTGTTGAATTTCACTATCATACCATCATGACTGAGCTTTACCTATTTCATTATAGAGACATCTGTGTGTGCTTTTTCTATATATCATTATGCGAAGCGGTGATATGCAATAGCAATTTCCGCATCTGCCATTTTGAAGGCTGCTTTGGCTTCTGTCCTTTAGTATTTCATTAAGTACACCAGACCGGCGCATTTCAACGCTTGCTGTGAGAATTTCAGGACAGCATGGAGTGAACAGCTACTTTGCGCTTTAAATAAGAAACCAGAAAGGTGTTGAAGAACAGCAAGAAGGAGTCCTCAACAGTCAGAAACATTGTCCTTCTGGTTATATTTGACCTTCGTTCCTGCTCATGTGAAATCTCGGCAAAAAAGGTAATATTTCTGCAAGGGGAAAACTGTTATTTTCAGGCTTTATCATGATAAAGATGGCAAGGGGAGAGTATGTCTTTTATTAGGCAATCTGATATAGTTAGGAAAAGGACTCTGCCCTGAAGCAAATAAAAGGGAAAGAAAAATTTTTCTTGATGCGTGGATTGCACTGTTGTATAAAATATGTTCTTATAGCTGGCCATTTAAGAAAGCAGCAGACGCCCACTTAAAATCGGCTGATAACTGCTTTCTGCTGGGTGACTCATCCACCCTGCAAAGCAGTGTGCTTTATTTTTGATAATTCATTTTCTAATTTTTTTCCTCAAGTTACCCTGAGTGTTCAGAGGTGAGCCCAAGAAGTCTGGCTGTATACATCATGTGTTGTTTGATGACATCTGTTTTTTTGAGGCAATTGATGACATTTCGGGTGTCACCCTCATTGCTGTTGATGGCAGCAAACAGCTATTTTCTCCTAGTCATTTCTTCTCAGTTCCTTTTCCATTAGTCTCTCCAATGAGTAGTAATCCAGTCACCTTCAGGAATAGGAAAATTGGCAGGTTGTCAGCACAGATGTGTTGGGACATGGATTGGCATAGGAGTGCTTGAATATTTCTGTCTCAGGAGGTAAGTATGTGTGTGTGTGTGTACATATATATATGTGCATATATGTATATATGCCTGCACCTGTGCATGGATATACATTTGTGTGCATGTGTGTTTAAAACATGCTGGAAGAGGTCCTGCTATGGGGCTCCCACACTGTTTAGGAGGATGCACACATGACAGCAGTGACTAGGACCATGCTCAGGCTCCTGGTAGACAGCTCAGAGATTTTCTTTCAGTTACCAAAATATTAAGTGGCTTACTTATTTGTCTCCCTTGACAGATGGAGTGACTTACCTGCTTTCAGCCTAGAAGCTATCCCTCTTCAAACTGTCAGTCAACACTCCAGCCCCATCATGGAAGCCTCTCTCTGAGCTAAGGTTGCAGACTCCATCTCTTCTCACCAGCCTGCAGCAGAGCAGAGCTTCCCCTCTTTGATGTTCCCTCTTGCAAGGGCAATGCAGTAAAATGGATCAGTCTTTCTTTGGCTGCTGAAAGCATTTGTACCATGTCACAATTAGAGCTGAATAATTTTTTATAAATCCATTAAATTATTTCAGAATGACAAGAAGTGCTGTTCTTTTGCATTGGCAGGGTTTTGGTTGTGGGTTTGCTGCAGAGGTGTTTGCTGAGAAAAGACACCAGGAGGTTCCTGCCCCATGTCACTCAGTTCCAGTTCTGGACGGGTCCAAGACAGACTCACCATTGCCCAAAGCTGAGCCCATCAGTGACCATGGAGGACCTCATGCCAGAGCCAATGTGGATGTCTTTAAGAAAGCTAAAGCCTGCAGAGAAATCATGCTGGAACTGTAGCCCATGGAGAGAACTCTGTGTAGAAGTAGGCTTTCAGGCAGGACCTGTGACACATGAGAAACCAGGGGCAGCTCCAGAAGGACTCTGCACTGTGCAAAAGGACCCACGCTGGAGAAGTTCTTTAAGAACTGTGTTGTAGGGGAAAGACCTGCTCCGGAGAAATTTGTGAAGAACGGTATCCGGTAAGAGCGACTCCATGCCAAAGCAGGGGATCAGCGTGAGGAAGAAGGAGCGGCATACACAGTGGCATACACAAAGTGTTATGATCTGATTGTAACCACAATTCCCTATCCCCATCGTCTGCTCAACGGAAGAGAAAGAAGACAAAGGAGTGAATTTGAGGCTAGGAAGAAATGGAGGAGGGGGAGAAAGTGTTTCTAGTTTTGGTTTTATTTTATTTTTTTTTATCCTACTCCATTAGTAATTGGTAATAAATTATAGTAATTTCCCTATACTGAGTCTGTTTTGCCCATGGTGGTAATTGGTGAGTGATAACTCAGTCCTTAAATCAACCCATTATTTTTATCTTTTTCTTTGTATTTTCTCTCTGTGTTCTGTGAGAAGGATGAACATTCAGATAACATTATTCTACCACAGTCTACTGAGGTGCAGGAAGTGATTACTAATTCTTACAAGTGGTTCTTGGTAAAGACGATCTTCTAACATCACCTGACATTTGCTGATTCCAGGACCCTTTGTTCACCATTCCAATCACCTTCTCTGCATTCCCATAATTCTTCAAACAGCCTAAAGGAGAGAAGACTTCTGCAGATACAGGGCATCCAATATAAAACTGTTCCTTAAAGGCTGTTCCTTAAAAACTGCTCCTTCTTAAAAAATTTTCATTCCACCTACTCTTTAGTTAAACCTGTTATCTGAAGGATCTTAATCTTCCCTATGGAATTGCCCAGTAGTTCTTGAGAATAAAATAAATCTTTGCTCTAGCTAGTATGTCCTTGCTTTATTCCATGCCTCAGCACCTCTCTCTCAATTCACTTACTTGCAAAGTGGACCTGTACAAACTTTTACTCTGCTCTGAACACTTAGCTGTCATTAATGGCGGTGTGAGGAAGAAAGCTATCCTAAGAGCTCTGTTCAGACACTAGCTCAACAATTCAGGGCTCCCCTTCCTTCCTTGTGATATATTACAGTGCTTGAAGTGCTAGGAGAAAGCAAGCTGCTTTCCTCAGAGAAGCCAAGAAGATAAGCTATGCTCCCAATTACTGCAACTTGGTCTTCAAGTGTACTGTGATAACTTTATTCCCTTCTCGCTATCTTCAGGTGACATGATCCCTGAATTCCACTCAAGATGGCTAGTAATAGCCAGGTCCCAAGGAGCATGAAGAAAATGATAGGGCTCTTTACAAACAAAATCAGATGTGCCTTTTTTCCCTGGATGTGTATACAATAAGGAAAAGGTGGAAAAGAACTGTCACTGGAACTAGTATGTGGCTGCAAGTAAAGTAGATAGCAATAAATGCCACCCAGACTTGTACAGAAACAAAGCTCCGGAGAACAATGAGTCCTTCTGAAGCAGTAGAAGAAACAGAGTCCAAGTTATGCATTTTAGTGCCATCCAGGGTGGACTTTCTCCTTTTTGAGGGAAGGGTTCAGCATATTCAATCATTTTGTATAAAATTAGTAACAATTATCTTAAAAATATGTAGTCTACAGATGGCTGTCATGCCAAGGCAATATTAATATTGAAAAACTGTCTGACATTTGGGAGTGGAACACAGATATACAAAGTTCTGTTTAAGAGAAGATCAATAGCTCTATTCAATTTTAATCTCACCTATGGTGCATGCTCTGGCCAAAAAAACCTCAGACTTTTATATCCTAATGACTGAGATCTGGAAATACAAGTTTTCATAGCATGAAGGGATATACCCTGGAATTGCTTCTGCTAGAACTATTTGATCAACATCAGAACAACAGAATTTTTCAAATGTGTTTTACTGTGTAGAGGCTCCTCGAGTATTTTCCTGCTCAAAGACTCCAAAATCTGTCTATGTTGCAGTCAAAGATACTAGAGAAATTTTGATATTAACTCTCCAGGCACTTTTCTCTAGTCCCAAATTGATTTACAGACTGCACTAATCCACAAATTGCTGCAGAAGTCTACACTGCATTGCCAACTTTACTGTTATAAGATAGACATGAATATGCCTAGGTTATGCTGAGTTACTATCTTTGACAGCAGCATAAACTCGCGGTAAAACATGAACTCAAGAAAGTCCATTTCCTGGACATGGAATAGTCCGGCTCCGCGGACCCTGCAAGTTCTCAAGGTGTCCAGAGGTTGCATGTCTTGGTCTTTAAGGCCTTTTGATCATAAGGAAATTTGCGCAAGTAGAGCTATTTATAATGCTAAGGCAACACAGAGCTTTCATTCTGCAAAATGAGAAAACAAACTGCCTCAGTGCGTGTCTGTTCTACACCAACACAGTGACCTTAAGTTAGAATTGCAGTGGGGAGCTGTTGAGACAGTGCTTTTCTTTACATTGCTCAAACCCTTAGTTTTGACATTTAACTAACCAGATCCAAAACTGGTTTTGAAGCTAAGGCTCAAATCTGTTAAAAAGAGCAGGAGAGAGGTTACTGCCTGTAAAGCTGATTTATTGGTGTGGATGGTCAGAGGGATGTGAGAACTGATCCATAGAAAGAAAACCAGAGAGGGAATATCAATTTGTTTATGAATATCAGTTTCAGAATTAATGAAGCCTGCTTTCCAATGAGTGTATGTCTCATGGTTGATTGACTATTTAATTTAATAATACCAAGGCTGCAACATGAGCTCAACCCTTTTAAGACCTTGGTGAAACTACATAGGGGACACATCCTGACTGGAGTCACTCATGCCTAGCAAGGTAAGAACTAAGACAAAAAAACTCTCCACAGTTTCTCTGCATAGCTGACTACTCAGTTAATGAACTGTGCTTCAATTCCTTAAGAAAATAAGATTAAAAAATAAAATTAAAATAGGCAAATACTTTTCTGATAAAATTCTGTTTGTTACAAGCATCCTTTGGATTATGTATTATGTTTCTTTTCATCATCTTTTGTCTCTTTTACTTTGCACTGTACATTCTGCAGCGGAAACACAATGTCTTATGCTGGTTTTAAAAGCACCCAGAATATTTGAGTTCTTAACACAATAAAAATAATGCAAATAATGAAACTGGATGGATTCTAGAGTAGGTCTTCTGGTCTGGTATCCTAGATGGATGTCACGTATAGGCTATTTACCAGAATTGTATTCAGTAGACAATCCTATGCATCCACTAGAAATCCATTCTTCTTTGCAGAAGTACTTCAGGGGGCTTTAAATTTTCACCCAAATTGTTGACATCAGAATTTGACTGCGGCTGAAAAAGAAAGCGGGAGCAATAAATCATATATTAGAGAGTAGAAGGGAGTTCAGTCTTTGACTGGTGAATTTAAGAAAGTGTAATCTAAAGCATGGGGCCTCCTTTGTATTATTAGCTTTTCATTAGATTATTTTCTTCTTAGATCTCCTCCCAGTTTCATGCTGGCATATAATTTACACACTCTTTAATCTGCTACATGTAGAGGGGAATGGATCTTTCTCAGAGCTATGCAGAACTGAAGCCACATATATTTAAGTCAGAATTCTGACAACGTTTTCCTGTCATAAAGGACTGCATTTTGCAGCTTATTGCATCTTTGTGTAGAAATAGGATAAACAGATGAGTCATTTCATATGCTGGCACCTGGACAGGCTTAATTGTGCAGTGCACTCTCACCTGTTTTCCTTTCCTTCAACTGCACAGGTACCATTCATGCTTGCTCAAGGTGAAAATTTAATTTATTGTGACCAACTTTTCTCTCTTCCTTGGTGCTGTGGAACAGTTAAAGGAAGTTTGACTTAAATAACTAAACATATAAATTCAGCTGGAAGTAAGAACCTCCTTGCAAACTCCTCACAGTTGCAGTAACCACCTTCTTCCTTCTGCAGAGTCAGGGGTCTGGAGGGCAGGCAGAACTTGCTCTTTTATTCATGTATTTACACCTCGCTGGCATTTTCAGAGACCATGCTTGATAGACTTGAATTATTGGCTAGATAAAGTTGCCCTTTTAATAGTTCTTGCTCTTACTCATGTATGTGGTCATACTTGAAGATGAAAAGACAGCAGCCCAGAGGAAAACCTGTGCAAAGAGAATAGGAGGTGGAAACAAGGGAGCGATGTTTACTTGGTGGTCACCATATTTATGCACCCTATCCAACACAGTTTACAAAACATGCAGCAGACAAAAACATTCTAAGCAGAATAGCAAGCACTAACTGCCAGTTTGTTTTCTAATCAATATTATAAATACAGGGAGGGGAGAAAAATCCACATTTGCATTTAATTCCTTTGGCTAATTTAGCTGACTGCATAAATCGGCTTATTCCCCCTGACTGCTTGAGTTTGGCAACAGTGACCCATCACTTCACCTTGAACTTTCCCTCAGTGTAATCAAGGATTAATAGTAATTATTCTAGAACATTAGTGGTAGAAAGTGCTTTATGAATCTCCATTGCTTCCTTCTCATTTTCCTGCTACTCACCTTTCATGTGAAACTATCTTGTATGCACTGTAGACAGTCTTCTTTTTCTCACCATACATTCTCTACAGAAGTAAAAAAATCTCTATATTGAAAGATGTTGACATTTTGATTATACAAACATATCTAAATATCATGGCAACTTCCCCTACTGTCAAAGGAATCTTAAGATTATTGAAAATATGGAGGTTTAAATGAATCTTAGGAAAGATATTTAAAATATTTTGGGGATTGCTTGAATCTAAACATATTATCTAAGGTATCCTACCCAAGATTCTCAAGTCAAGTTTTGGACCTCAGTTGAATGTTACCTGGACAACAAGATAGGTCATAAGCTTGCAAATAAAGCACTCCCCAGAGTATTTTGGTATCTTTCATTCTTGGTCTAGAGAGAAGAAGATATTCAGAAATACCCCTCTTATTTTTAAATGGGTGGAATTTTCAAGGTTGTGAATCCAGATCTGCTTCCCATATGTAAGCTGAAATACCTTTGACAATGAAATTCTGTGACCAGATAAGCCTATCCAGCACAGCAGTGTATACATAGAATTGATACATATGCTGAAGTCAGAGAAATATGTTGTCACAAATAATTTTAAGTTTACTGGAAGAGTAATTTGACTTGATAAATGCAATATATCATTGCCACACAACATGGCTTTTATACCCAGTTCTGAGAGGCACCAAATGCCACCTAGAAACTGCTGGTAGGCTGTTGACAAATGTGTTCAACCCAAAAGATTGAGGACTGAGGGCAGACTGGATCTTTAAAGAGGCATGACAGAGTAACAAGAAAGTCCCTATCATCATGGTATATGAGAACCTTCTATCAGCAACTCTTGTGTCTTTGCCAATAGAATTTGTTTCTTAATGCTGACTGAGGGCTGACACACACCTGAGGAGTACCATAGGGCACAGGGGTAAGCCAAGGCAGCAAACAAGGTCACTGGATGTTTGCTTCGTGAGGCACATCAGATAAAAGGAGACTTTTTCGAAGACATGTGCGTGAGGTGGAAAAGGGGGGTGTATGGGCTATGCTGTACTGCTGTTTGGGCTATGTAATGGCTTCTGCAACAGTTCTCAAGCATGTAATACTCCTAAACATGTTTGTTGAATCATCCCAGAGGCACCCAGAGGACATTTCAAGGCCCAGATTTTCTTCCTAATATGTGAACAGGAATATCCCTTAAGGTTCTCCACAGTTAATGTAGACAATCAACAGGGACATTAAAACTCAAGCAAGTATTAAAACAATCTTATTGGATCTCTTTAAAGTGAAATGTGGAAATCTTCACAGATGCAAGACTTCATGTATTAAAACCATGTTCATGATGTGACTAGTTACATACTTTCTGGCCAAAACCTTTTTGTTGATCAGTCTTTGCTTAGAAGAGGAAATTTTTGCATCTTTTTTCCTCCATGGAAAGGTAGAGTGGACTAGTGGGGAACAAAAATAGACACACACAAACATACACAAAATTTTTCAAAAGCTAGCTGCCTTCAAAAGATTTTTTCTTTTAACTTACTTTAGGAAATAAATAAAGCCATAAGACATATTTGTTTTGTTACCAGGGGATGCTTTTTTGCAGAGTTATAGAACCAGCTGAGAAATACATTCAGTCTGCAGTAAAATGAAGTGCTGAGGCAATGTTGCATAGTTAAAAAGCTCTAGCAGCATAAAACTGTAGTCAGCATTATAAGTACAGATTTGCCTATTATGAATTTATGATGAACAAAAATTAATTCTGTTTAAGATATCTGTGGATATTCTCAATACACAGCTGTTCAATGTGCCTTTGAGAACATGGTAAGTTTATCTTTTCATTTATAGCAGTACACAGGAGCTCTGAAGCCCTATGTATGTCAGAATATTCCTTGGTATACAGAATATGGGTGTATTGAACTATTCTTTAAACAAAGAAACAAATCCTTCCTGATTCATTAAGGGGCTCCATTATTTTCTTAGCCTTAGATCACTTCCTTTGTTTTTCCAATTCTGCTTGCAAAAGAGTTCTACCCTGCCAATGATAAAATCCAAATGTACTGTGATGGCTCCAGAGAAAGTGGTCACAGAAGAATAGTCAGGCAGGTGGCCAGCCTAAGATTCCAGTGGGGTTTTTTTCCCTTGATATTTTACCTTTGATATTAAAAAATCCCCTGATTGGATCATATTATACTACTGTTTCTCTATCCATCATTGCCTTGTTTCTCATGTATCAAGTGGACCTGTGTGAACCTCATGAGGTAAAGGAGACCAAATGCAATGTCCTGTGCCTGAGCTGAGGCAACCCTTTGTATCTGGGGGATGAACAGATGAGAGAAGCCCTGCTCAAGAAGAACTTGGGCATGCTGTTTGATGAAAAGCTGCACATGAGTGTGTGTGCACTGGCAGCCCAGAAAGCAAATTTTCTGGGCTGCATCAAAGCAGAAGAAGGTCAAGGAAGGTGATTCTCCTTCTCTGCTCTGCTCTCATGATGCTCCACCTGGAATACTGCATCTAGCTCTGTGATCCTCAACACAGGAAGGACATGGATCTGTTGGAGTGGGTCCGGAGAGGGACCACAAAAATAATCAGAGGAACTTCTAGAGAGGAATGACTGAGAGAGCTGGGGTTTTTCAGCTTGGAGGAGAGACCTGAGAGACCTCTTTGTGGCCTTTTAGTACTTAAAAGGGGCTTATAAGAAAGATATGAACAACATTTTAGCAGGGCCTGTTCTGATATGACAAGGGGAAATGGTTTCAAACTGAAGAATGGTCGATGCACAGTAAATATAAAAAAAATTTTTTTACAAACAGGTGATAGGGTGCCTAGAGAGGTGACACATGCCACATCCCTGGAAACATTCAAAGTCATGTTGAACAGAGCTTTGAGCAACCTGATTAATTTGAAGATGTCCTTGTCCATGTAAGGGGAGTTGGACTAGATGACCTTTAAAGGTTCCTTCCAGCCTAACCATTCTGTGACAGTATTATTCTATTTAGCAAAACTGCTTTTCCTAACATTGAGTTGAAGCAATTTCTTATGAGCTAATGATTCACGTGGGTTCAGCTGGAAGATCAGGTGTTTGGTTTGTAAGCCATCTGAGGGAGATTCTGTCTTTCAGGTCACTTGTGTGAACAGTTGCCATTCGATGGTGACTTGCAAGGATGATGCATATTACTCATGCTAATTGCTGTGAACGCCACGAGCTTGACATAAACACCTGGTGTAATAGAAAGATCCATAGCCCCTGTCTGATTTCACATTGGCCAAGAGACACAGACTAATAGGGCTGCTTAATGTTTTTCTAGAATGTATTTCTAACCCAAAACAGTTGTCACAATGTGCACTGATATGCCATGTCCTCACACATAGTATAACAATGTGTCACTCCCTTCTTGTAATGATTGCTAGCCATGGAAGAGTGCATGCAGAGATATGTAAGGTTTGGCATTAGGTATCCAAATAAAAATTCCCTTACAATCAAATTTGGATTACATATGTTACAGTATATACTGTTATATGCTCTCTCTTCAAGCAAATATAAACTTTCATGGGTCATACCAAATTTTTTATCAACAGCAGAGGATCTCATTCAAAGTAGTACCTTTTCTCTGGCAAATTTAATGAGCCAAAAACATAAAAAGCATCCTGCCTTTAGCACAGAACATTGTCTAAGAATCAGAAAATCAGCAAGGAAGCAAAACATCTCCTGTGCATGCTTCATTGTATCGCAAGAACCTAATCCAGGTTTTGTAAATCGTTTCTTCTGCATACGAAAACATAGGTAGTTCAAAGTGGGTTTTGATTGATAAAGTGCCCTTTCAAAAGCACATTTTCATTGAAAAGTACACACTTCTCTCAGATAACCACATTTTAACTTTGTGTTTTCATTTTTGATGGATGATTCTGTAATGGCTTATCTGTTTCTTCCAAGGGGTTAGGAAGTATGAAGGCATAAGTCATTTTTTATTGTTTGTGATCCATAAGACTTTACAAGAAATTCAAGGAAAAAAACCCTGGCTGTAATAAACCTATTTGTTTTAATCTTTCACAAATCTGTATTTTTTACTATTGGTAAACGTTTTTCTGTTCTAGGAAAAGAACTTCACATATGTAAGAAAATGGATAATAGCAAAGCTCTCCAGTCAGATCTCACCATCTTTTCTTACATGGTGCAACTGTAATTCTTCCAAGTCTGGACTATGGGATTTTGTTCTCCTTTGCCACTCCTACTCTTGGATCCCTTTCTCAAGAAGGGGATGTTAATTTCATTTGTGCACTACAGGTCATTCTGCTAAAGCTGTGTGCCCCTTCTGACAACAAAGGTCTGTTACATAGCAATGCTGCTGATATATTTATTATTAATATAAGCAATGTCAGAAAATAAATTTTCTTTTTTTTTTTTTTAATTTTATAACACCCTGTGGATTTCATCCAACTGGAAAATTGACTGAGCTAGAGGATAAACATAGTTTTTTGCAACGAGTCTGGTGTCATCCAGGGCATCCCTCTAAAGCCTCCTTTCTTGGAGGCTGTTTGTGAAGATGGAAAGGTAGGTAAGGTTCATTCAGATCTTGGTTTCTTCTGTTAGACTTTATAAGATAGGGGTGACTTAGTGAAGCACCTGCAGACCCTTCCAAGTTCATCATAAAAGACATGCTAAATAGATGATGCTGAGACAATAATTAGCACATCTCCCATTTATCCTTTCAACACCATCCCTCAGTGCACAGCTCATTCTTTGCACAAGTCTAGCCAGCTGAGGGTTTGCCAGCAGAGGGGATTTTGCAGCTGCTTTGTGCGGCTGAAATCTTCAGCAATGCTCCTGGCTGACCTCCTGCCTCAATGTCCCTCTGGCAATCTATGCCACCAGATACCAGCCTGGAGACTAGAAAGAGAGGCAGAATTAGACCAGAGAAATTCCATTTTGCCTGGAAAAAGAGGGAGAGGTTTTCTGTCCAATTTCTATAAGTTAGTGTTGCATGCAGAACACATGCTGGCTATAAAACCTGTACTTGCCAGGCCCATCTTACTGCATTGCTTTTTTGTTTATTTTGTTCTAATAAACCATCATTGTAAGAATAGACTGATGAGTCAGACCATGCTGACAAGAGCATCTTCTGAAGGAGCTAAACAACCAGCAGAGACCTTGATGATTACAGACAATTTTTGATTTTAAGCCTGTGTGAATAAAAGCTTTAAAATATCCTTCCGAAATAATGGTTGATGCACTGGGGATGTGAAGAAGATTTAACATCTCAGTAAGCATAGGGTGAAGGACTCAAGGCTTACCAAGCCATTTGCTACATGTTTCCAGCCCACTGGGATACTCTGATGAACATGAAGCATGTTGATGAAGGTATTAACAGAATGAAATGAAGAACACTGTCTCCATAGAATAAGGAAAGTCTCAGAGATCACATTGTCACATTTGAATTTTTCTGAACAAATGGAATAAACTGGAAGATTCTGTTTGTTGGGGATTTTTTGTTGTTGTTTTAGTTTTTTTTGTTTTTGGTTTGTTTTTTTTTAAATGGATCTACAAGGACACTAAAAAAGCAGAGTTATAAACATAGCCTGATGAATTTGCAGTCCCCACTGATCCTCACTTTAAGATATCAAAATACAACCTTTTCCTCTGGGGCAGGATTTTCAGAAGTGCTCAGTACTTTTTATTCTTGTGGTGAAGTAGGTGACAAATAGGAGATGTAGATTTGTTTTGAGGGAAGATGGGAAATGGTTAGTAAGAAGGGATATTACACCATGCCCATGTACAGACGGTAGGTGATGTGCTTTATGTTACCGGGAAAAAGCCACATTATCCGTGCTGTATCTGCATCACTGCATATACCTGTGAAAGCTAAGATGGGCCCAACAACAAATTTTTTTTGTAAGTCCCCAAGTGCATTTGTACCACAGCTAAATAAACACATGTGCAGACAAATAGTATAAAAAAGTCTCAGATTAAAATGAAATTAACTCATAGTGATCTATGACTGTATAAAATTGCCATAGTTTTACTGTATCCTTTCTTTTGCAAGTTCACATGTGAAAATTTAGGGTTCCCTTAAAATATAGTTTCTTCTTTTGAAGATATAGCATAAACTTTTAGATGAAAATATTTAAAAGGCTTTTGCCTCCCTTTAAAATGTACCTTCTGTCTAAATCTTAGATCTTCTTATGAAAGGGATGTCACTGGTGATCCTTTAGAATGAAGGCAGTTCAGGTTTTTTTACAATACAGGTACTGTCGCTATTATTAACACTGTGCAGTAAGCAAGAACCATTGCAGTGCTGTAGTGGTGAGATGGATGTTCAGGATTAAAACAGACAATGCCTACCATGACCTTAAGGAGATTTTGTCCTTTAAAATGATGTGTTAGGAAATATCTAGGACAATGCTGAAACCATCTCCAAGGTGTCATCATACATGAATATTTATTTATAATGCAGCTTTATCTCATCAGTGTAATTTCCTTGAGACAGAAATACTTTCTTCAAGGACACCTACTGTTCGAACAACTCTACAGTAAATGCTTTCCTACTCTGTCCCTGTAGTCAGTACGCAGCACAAGATTAAACTGAAAAATCACACAGTATTTCTTAGCTTACATACCAAAATTTTAAGGGAATCAGGTGAAAGAGAGCACTGGATCATTTAAGAATATAAACTGTAGAAAAACAGCACAAACAACACTTCAAAACCAGATTCTCTCTTCTAGTATTTTTTGAGTTATCTTTCATGTTTGCCTGTCAGCACCAACTTCTTAAGAGAAAAAAACCCTTGGGCTTCCTGCTGTTGCATTGCACTGGTGCTGGTAATAAAGATTTAAACAGTCTTGAGTTGAATTTGGCCTTGGGCTCCATTTCTCCAAGGAGGTACATACCCAGAGGCAGACAGAGGTGACTGTCTGTGAGGGTAGTGTGGAGGAATCTCACAAAGAGAAGGCTTCTAGGACCATGTTCCCTTTGCCTCTGATAACTGTTGTTATACTGGACAAGACAAAAGAGCATCAGCCAGCAAACCTCAAAGTAAAGTCAAGCGGTAGAAGTAACACAGGAGCCAAGTGTCTTTCAGGGCACAAAAATGCTACTTCTGTCTATGAAGTGTCATACTGATGAGTCATCTTGTCATCATTACATACAAAATTACTAAGTTTGCTAAATATGCCAGCTAATCTCTTGAAGTTTGATTTAATGGCAATCAGTATAATCTATTATACATTGCATTAATCCATTAATGAAAGCAATATCTGCAAGTCAACTGGCTCTACTTTTTATCTGTATTCAAACAATGCATTTGAAAGAGTGCCCAATAAAATGTGACTATTTATCAAGCCATAAGTGTTCTGCTCAGCATTGAAGGCCTCGTTCATTAAAAGTCCTCCAATGTGTACTTTAATTAGGCTCTGAGCAGATGAGTGATATGCATATGCAGAGTGATTTTTACCACATAGCTTAAATGATTGAAACTTTCCTTTCATAATGGGTACAGGCACCTGTATAATGTCTGCTGAGCTGTTAGTTCCAGCTGCAGAGCTTGTGGTTAAATACAAACAAGTCAGCCATTTCAGTCAGCTAAGAGGCATAATCAAAATGACTGGGCTGTCTCCTATGATGAAGTTGAGGAGATACATTCTGTGACTGAAAAAGATAACTATGGGATTACTCCTTCACTCCACACTCATCTCTGACATATTTTGCTCTGAATGGCAAATGCCCTTTGAGGGTCCACTCACAGATGTCCTATTTTGTGACCATTAATAGTGCTAATGAACATCCACAATTATAAATGAGCAAACAAAGATTAAAGACTCTTATCTTCACTCATTCAGAGTAGCTCCTTTTAGAGTGCTCACAGATCACGGGTTTTGATGTCTGCTGTAGCTACATGGTGGGATGAAGTCCACAGGCATACAAACTTTGGCATTTACTACTACTCAGCACACAGTGGTAAGCAATTGTGCAGGCTTGAAATGAGCTATGGTGTTCTCCAAAGCTCATCATATTCAAGTGGCATACAAGAACCGGTTTGTAAGTTGCCCTGCAGTGTGTTCTCATCCCTTAGAACAGTCATTTCCCCTGTGGAATAATGGTAGGTCTTTCCCTTTGACAACTCTTTGCTTCTGCATCTAGTCTGCACCTGCCTGCTGTCAGAGACTCTGAACAACCGTATTGTAGGTGTGTGCTGAAGTAGAAAATGGTCAGCTCTGTTCTCAGTCGCTCCTAGTGATCCAAAACCAAGTACAGCCATAGGGAACCCAGACCTTTTTCTGGCCATTAGTATTTTATTGTGGTTTCAAAATGGCGAAGACATGGAGAAAATACTGATCATTTTAAGATCAGGACACCTATTCTAACAACAGTGCCTTTCTTTATTTTCCAAAGTCTCTTACCTTGCTCTCAGCAAACCTCTTAATAGCATTCAACACACAATTACATACGAATTCCCTGGTACATGTGCTGAATAAAGCAGCTGTCTTTGGAAACGTGGGAGGTTACAAAGTAATGTAGACTGTGATGTAGATATGGAAAATGTAAAAGCAGCATTAAAACTACATTTGGCCTTTGCTGGTTTCCAAGTTTTTGATTTGGCAAATTATGCTAAAAAGTTCTTCTGCTGTGAGGGTTTTGGTTTAGCATAATTCCCTCCATTGTCTTAGTAGGATCCAAAAGGATACACCCACCAGGGTGTATCATTGTCTGAATTTGAACTTTCCAATAAACTGCTGCCACCTAATGCAAAGACTAACCCAAGGAGGAACCCTGCTCCACAGTGGGCTGCTGAGACACATACTCCCTGAGGGTATGTCTGTTGCAATGTTCTGCTGCCTCTCTGACACCATTTGTTTGGTGGCTTTCTGGACCCTAAGTAAGACTGGAACGTTTATAATCATCTTCTCTTTGGCATGAGTTGGACTCCCAATGTAAACATGAGAATTATATATTTTTTTTAAATATTAAGTGCCAAATTTACCTGAAAATAATTTCACATTTCCTGATGGTTTGGAAAGGTCTGCCTAAAGTCAGCTGTAGAAGTTTCTCCGGAAAACTCTCCGAAAACACTTTTTAACAGAAAATATTAGGAAATTTATTTTTATAGGCTCTAACCATCTTTTTCAGTAAGAATTTTATTGCAAATAAATGGAGCTATCCTGGTGTAAAACTGAGCACAGTGGCAAAGAAGCTGTATCTGTTCAGTTGTTCATCATTGAACAGTACTAGACTTTGCTCTTTCACAAGAAATACACATTGCAATTGAAACTAAACCAAATCAGTAAATATTCCTGTCTAAATGTGAGATTTAGAACTATTTTTCCTCCAGGAGCTATAACTCAGACCCTCTTGTACATATGAACACTAACTTTGTGCCTTTAATTTTCACTTTTCAGCTATTGAATTTTTTCACCAAATATTACACTTGTCTAAAAATACCTGGTTGGACATGCTGCAGTTCAAAAGAGGAAGACTATAGCATTGGATTGACAAAAGTGCCCATAAAACAACAAACACTTCTACAAAACCCAAACTCATCCTTCCTTGTGCTGTGACTTACCCAGTCATCTTGTCTCAAGCAAAGGCAGAAAGATAAACATTCAGTTGTGTCCTGAAGGACAATATTTATCATTGCTAGTATTAATTTAAAAGAGATTTTTCATTTCTTTTCTTTCTGTTTCACAAATTTAGGTGATATCTTTCAACTTTGGAGATGGCATTGAATATAATGCCCTACCTCCTAGCCATTAAAGACTGATGCATTATAATTTTTGGATTCCTGTACTTACAATCACTATATATAAAATATAAACCTTTACAGACTCTGGACGACAGCCTTTTTACAGAAAGTATGGCATAAATAACTGAGATAAAGTTCTTGTGAAAAACAACTTAATTTTAAATTCATAGTAATTCATAGTAACCAAACCAAGTTTTTCCAACCAAGTTGATTGGAAAAACATTGAATTTTAGATGATGTTCACAATTGATAAACAAACTCAGTATTCAAAACAAAAGCAAACAAAGAAAAAAAAACCTCTTGGTGTTTTTTAATCTAAATCAGGATCAGTGGAATATGGCAGTATGATGATGCAGGGTTCTCTGGACTACAACTGAAAGTAGCAGAGCTGTAAACACCAAAGCAACTAGTTTGTTGTAGACCCGATCTGACATCACTACTGCTGTGATGTCTGATTTGAAATTTCCTCTTTGGATTGATGCAGATGTACACTGATTTGTGGTAGATGAATTGCTGGGTGTAGATACCTTTATTAGTTCTGCTGGTTTCAGACAGTTACTCAGGAGAGTCAAAGTATCATAATGGAAGATGATCCTTGTGCCTGGCCAGGCAATCAAGGAAGGCCTGCCTGGCTTCCCACCCACACTGCATCCTCTGGAGTTCTTTATTGTCTGTGGTACCTATCACTCTGGCTAGAGGCATTGAATAGTCGGTGTCCCACCTGGAGGAGTCACTACAGCAGCCAAACATTATACAGGCAGCTGCAGGGAGTCTCCCTTTTCGCATGAGTCAGCCGAGGTGTGGGTGTTTGCAGGGGCCTGGGAGTCTGGCCTGATGCCTGGACATCTGGCAATATGTGACTCGTGGTAATTGTTTTTCTCTCTTTTCTTCTTCACTCTTTTCGTCTCTTTTCCTCCTCTACTCCTTTCTTTCACTTTTTGGTAACTTAAAGCCGAAGGAACCTGTATTGTACTAAGCCAGGTTACTGACTGTAATATAACTGGTTAAGCTTATATGGCTTTGAAACTGGGTTGTTACAGCCCCAACTGATCTCACACAGGGTTTTCATCCCCACCCTTGTGCCCAGGAGCCAGTTTTGTTCAGCCCTGGTCACCTATTCTCTGCTGACTGTGTCACAGAAGCACTTCTCCAGCTCAGCCACAGCCATGCTTCTGCCTGTCCATGGGACATTGTTGATCTGGAATTTGACTCATGGGCTGACATCCCAGTTGGATCTAAGACCTTTCTTGTCACTGTTGACTTGCCTGGGAGATGACTAGTCTGTGTCTTACCCCATTTGTTTTCATCAGACACAGCCTGAATCTTTTGCTTGACTTCCCAGCTTGACTATGTACCTGCCTTGTCACCGCAACCTATCTGATGATCCAGGCTGTTAGTTGAAGCTGGCTGCTGTCTTTGGACCTGCCATGCTCATCTCTCTTGGGTGCTGCAGGAGGTTCCTACCATGGGTTCTTTGGGAGCAGCCATCCGTCTCTGCTACCTGACAGCATGTTAGTCAAGCAATGATATTTTAAAAGTGTTAAACAACAATAAAATCTTGTTTTACAAGATTGGATATCTCTTTCCTTGTGACAGAAGACTTTGAAGTTAGAGACTTAAAAGTGCATTTTCAGACACAATTGCAGTGCCAGTACTGTGAAGTTATAATCACTCTAAGAGAAATTGTTGTATAAATCCTATTATAGAGGAGATCATTTGAGCCAATTAATGGAAGAAAGCTGTTCTGTTGAGGAATTGGAGCTTCTGCTATGAGATCAAATCAATCAAAATTTCAGTTTTTCCATTTACTTCCAGTTTGGATATGATAGGAACCTAATATATCATATGAAGCATCCAGATAGCAAAGCTGCTTTGTCATTACCAAAGTAGGTCAGGCATCAGGCGGCAACCTAATCCATTGTCTCCATGCCCCAATGGTATCTGCTAAAAGAATATTACCAGTATTTTTATTCAAGCTAAAGCTGAGTCTTAGCACTGCAAGGTTCTCACCATCCCAACAGCATTGCCAAATCATCCATGGAGTCCATCACACAGCAGTCACTTCTGACATTTTGCATGAGAGATCTAATTGGTTTCACTATTTTATGCTGTGGAGTTAACAGAAAAAGAACAACAGCCCAATACTCATTGCTTGCCTGGCTCTCCCCAAGAGGCATCTATATTATTTTTTTTTAGAAGCGCAAAGTACAGTTTTAATAACATCTTGCAGCTAAAGAAAATCCTCAGTTAGCTGCAGAGTAGTGGCTGCTTATCAGTCTCACTTCCTCTTGCTGCTCTAGCTTTTGGGAAGATCACTTATCTTCTTGCAGTAATGAAAGAGAATATTAAGTACGTACATCAAAATGAAAGACATAATAAATCATTTTTTACTTTACTATTTATTAAGAATCTTCATCCCTGATTTATTAAGAAGGGTGCTTTTAATTGATAGTAGGGAAATTTAAATCTCTATTGTAATAGATCGTATCCATATCTCTTCATATCCAAGACTAATACCTAAAAACCCAATTATTTACTTTTTGTGAGGGATATTGTCCCATATGTTGCACTTGCAGACTTAAGAGGGGCTGTTAAGAAACATGGTGGTAAATCAGGTATGTTGATACAATGAGAACTCAAATGAAATTGAAGAATTAGGCAAGCTGATGAGAGAATGCTGGGAGAGAGGAGACTGAGACATAACTATCAGGCAGATATGCATAGAAATCAGGCAGGTGAAAGTCAGCAGTTTGGATCTTCACAACATTATTACCAGTTCTTTCTGGTAACACTTCCCTTGTTCTCCCCTCAGATGTTAAGTCTAGAATCTGTTAGTTAGCACAGTGCAATGAGAATAGCATTTGAGGGGAAAAGTGCTTTGAAAAACATCCAGGGTCAAGGTAATCAAGAGTGCCAAGATTTGTTTTGGCATCCAAACTGCTATCAAACAACATTCAGAGCAGTGGACCTGTGTTTCATGCATGCAAACTTCTCACTTTTATGGTTTCTCACTTCCACACTACCCTGCCACTGAGCTCAGTCAGCTTCTGGCATGTTGCTGTCTCCTCCCTTGGAGAGTAGCTTTTGCTTTTATATTCACACTGAGAAGGATTATTTTGTGGACATATCATGGATCAGCTGAGGCTGGGAAAACTTTTCCTATGTTAAATAGGATTTTTTCCTTCCCCCTCCCCTCTCCCTCCTCTCCCCCTTTCCCTCCCTCCCCCTCCCCCACCCGGTTGCCCCTTGGTTCATGCGTGTTTTCTGTGTAGGGGGAAAGTGTGGGGGGAGGATGTGGGGGACTGGGATTGGGGAAGGTGAGGGGAGGGGGGTTTGAGGAGACCATGATCTTGCAGTGCACGCTGTCCCCCCACGACCGCAAGGACAGCCAGGAATGCCTGGGAGTGCTGGGGGGACTGGGATTTCCAGGAAAGGGAAGTTTTCATGAGACCTTTTCACATGGTGTCTCCCCAGGTTCCACATGTTTCTGGTGCTGTGGGGTTTGCTTGAGCGATGTCACAGTGGCATTCCTGCACCGGTGATGCGGCAGTGGGTGGCGCAACTGGCACAGCACATTGATGGAAGCCGCAGGGAAGTCGCAGCGCCGTGAGAGGGAATGGTGGCGGTGGGATCCCAGCTGGTCCAGTTAGGGTCCGGGCCTGGCGGAGCCGGACTGCAAGGTGCTTCTGGCTGTGGCAGCGGCACCAGAGGAGCATACACAGTGGGGCCTGACCAGTGGTCATGCGGCGTGGCAGAGGAGGTGGTGGTGCGAATGCAGCACCAAATAGGGGCACACAAAGCACATACTGGCAGCAGCGGCGGGTGAGCCCACTCCAGTCCATAGGTCGGTGACCCGCCGGTGGTTGTGCAGCGGCGTTCCCTGTGCCTCCCACACTGGCACTGCTATGGGTAGCAGCCCCAGCAGCAGGGTGGCGGCACGTGGTTGTGCCATGTTGGCTTCAGCGTAGGGTGGCGGAGAGAGCCAAGCTGTGCTCTGCAGCTGCTATTTGTGAATTTTTCTCCATGTGACAAATGTGCGGCCGGACCCCCTGGACGGGGGATTGGTGTGGCTAGCGGTGGCAGTGGGGGCTGCACTCGGTGGCTTCAGTGGCGGCGGCATAGTGGCGGCGTGTGATGCCCGCCATGTTTTTTTGGCCAGTGGGGCCTGGTGGCGGAGTTGTGGCAGAGCTGAGGGCAGAATGACACCAGAAAGACCAATGGGGATTCAGGGAGGAGCGAGACCGCCCCTTTTTGGGATGGACTGGGGGAGGCACACAGAGCGGTGATGTGGGGAGGGTCAGAAGAATATATAAGCAGAGAATTCTCCAGTCTCTACCTTTCTGCACCTGGCATCAGAGAAGGACTTGTGTCAGTGCCTGGATTCTCCAGTATCTGCCATCTTGGAAATCACCTTGTGATCTGTTGGTCATCCCTTCACTCTGTTAACATGTTTCCAGAGATTAGCCAGCTACATATTACAGGAGCACACCTTCCATACATCATCTCAGCTGCCCCTACAGCAATCAGCGCCTCCTGCCATCTACCTTGAGTCAACTGCACCTTTGGACATTGAAACGGGGAATAAGTTTTTTTCTTTTTGTTTTGTTTATTGCCTGGTGGGGAGTTGGAATTGGTGTGTGAGTGTTTTGGTGTGTGGGTTGTTTTTGGGTTTTTGGGAGGTGGTTGTTGGGTTTTCTTCTGTGGGTTTTTGGTATTTTAATATTTTTAAGTTAATATTTCCTACCTCATATAATAAATTCTTATTTCTTTAATACATCTGTATCCATAATTTCTTAACCAATAATTTGTCCACTAAACCTGGACAGGGCATTACCATGGGACTTTGCTGGGTACATGAAAACACTGGAATACAGAAGGAGACCAGCTTCAAAACAGTGACTGCTCCCCCATGCACTTCAAGAAGCAGCAATCTGAATTGTCCTGGATGACTTCTCTTTGCCCCAGTAGATACAGAAAGTTCTTAAGAAAGATTTGACATTTATCCTGAAGCAGATTTTGGTTCTATTGCTAAGTTCTTACTGAGTGATAATATCACCCTGTGGTGGTTTTACCACTAGGGAGCACAACAGGACGAGAGGCATAATAGAGATGCAACAGCAAACAACAGGTTTATTTTCTATGGGGCTCTATAGACCTTATAGAATCCCACTAGGCACTAAATAAAATACATACAATAGACCTGACAATAATATGCAATAATGAAAAAATCCAAAATGACAAACTGCTCTTCCAAGCAGACAGGTGGGCTGAGGAGGAAGAGAAGAGGGGAAGGCCGCTGCGTGGGTGGTATTTCCTGGTCCTGGAGCCCCTGAATGACAAAAACAGTGAGAAGCACCCTTCTCCCAGGACCCCAATGGTAATAGATACCACACTGTTGCAGCTGAGTGTTCTGCTGTCACTGCTGGGGCTCTGGTGGTACTGCTGTGTGAGGGAGGCCGGGAGGAACTGGGAGGAGCAGCAGCTGATGTTATCTGGATCACAATGAGCCGAGGAAGAGGGAGAACTTCCGGGATTCTAGCTTTATATATGCTCTCTCTCTCGGCAACAGGAGCTAGGATAAGCACCCTGCGAGTTGCGAGCCAGGCGGTGGGAAACGCAGAGTGACGTGCCACCTGGCTAACATCTCTGCCCGGAGTGCCCACGATGCTTCTCTCCATTTCACGCCGCATGGCCATTCCCTGCACCCGGCAGGGGGAACGCAGCCCTCTTGCCCACCAGCACGGGAGGTTGGGGAGTGGAGGGAATGGTCCCTCGCAGATGCACCCCCTGGCCCCTGCACACGAGGTCTCTGGAGCTGGGATTGGTCAATTTTGCTCTGTTTTCCCTTCCCGGTGTGCTGGCAGCAGGCACCCTGACGCATTCCCTGGTTCCTGCAAGGATACGGAGAAACAAGCAGGGAAAGCCCCGCTTCTCTGCAGATGCCAAGACTTCGGCTTCCTTTCACATTTCTTAAAAAAAATTGTTTTTACCGCTTGAACAAGCAAGCTACCCAAACACCCCCGTCCCCACAGAAAAACCCAATTTCAAACACATTACACACCCTAAGAGGAATGAGTATGTGGTTCCAGTGTTTGTAACCTGTTTGCAGACACAGGACAAGCAGAATTACAAGTGACGTCCTTGATCACCAAGTCTTCTGCCTTGCTGTTACAGAAAGCCATGTCATTTAAAGACAGGAGTGCAGTGTAACAAAGGGGACAAAGGTTTGCTGATGATTTTACCTGTTAGTGGCTTAGAAAGCCAGACTGGTTTCCACTGTACTTGTTGTCATCAACAAACGGAGTTAGAATATTTGGCACAGGGGCTACTGCTGCAGTATCTTCTTCCAGAAGCAGAGGTTGCATCTTAATCCTTTCCATTTTCCCACAGGGGCAAAGTCAGCTAGCCAAACTCTCCAGGGTTCTCCTCAGTGACTTCTTTCTTTCTGGCACATTACTACCCAGCCTTGTGCTGGTCCTAGGCCCTCGTTCCTAATCAGCAACCTCCAAGTTTGCCTATTCTACAGATAAAACTCAGCTTGGCAGGTGATATCAGGCACTTCTCTTTTCATGCTGTTGCTGCATACTTTGTTCCAACACTAAGTACCGAAGTCCTGCCGCTGCTATTTGGAAGCCATTGCAGGCAAAAGAGACTTGTCTTGTGCAATTTGTATTTAGTTTAATCTTTTTGACACAATAACCCAATTAACATGAGCTCCTGAGCACTGGTTTTGGCATTGAAAAAAGAAAGAAATAGTACAACCAAACAGTTAAATAAAAAGCTTTTCTTTCCTAGGCTCAACTTCAACCAAACACTTCTCTCCCATCCTCATGTCAAATTCCCTAATTTTTGCTCTGGTTTCACTTAGACATTCTCAATGCCTTCCGTGAAGACATAGGCAGCACAGGATGTTTGGATTTTGTGCATGATAGCTTTGGCCTACTGCTCCATGCATACTGTTTTCTTTCTGCTAACTTCAGCTTCTTACTGCCTTTTTGGGTCACCTATGACTGCAGTCCCTTGGGCATGTCTTTGCACTTGCATGTCCAACATCAATGTTAGAGCTGGCTGGACCCAATATGAGCATCCCAGGCAGTTTTTAGCTTCCTCTCCCAAGTAGAGTGCCTGCAGACCCTGCTAACCAAACATGTCAGTTAAACCCAGCAGAGGAGGTTATTCTAGAACAGCATATTCCTAAGGGGGACATTCTTACTTCTCCTTGCCTCCTAGTTTGGTTGAGGTTTAATTAATTTCTCTACAAGTACCACCCTTTAGCTTTAATGGTTATCCATCCTCCCAGGTGTTCAGCTGGGACTTGAATCGAATGAAAGAGGAGGACATTTACAGCCAATCCCAAAGACTTTTTTTGGCCAGCTCTCAGTGCTACAGGCTGCTTTTTAAAGTATTCACACACAGTAGTGTTTGAGTCATTAGCCATTTTCCATTTTGTGATATTTAAAGTTGGTCTTCATGGTGACTTTATGGTGACAGCTTATTAAGGTTGGCCCTTAATGAACAGATATGGAGGACCCAGTGGCGAATACTGCAATGAATAGATGGGTTTAAGAACAAGTACTTATGATAGAAGGAATATCCAGTAAGAACAGATTATTCACAGAATCCTTGTGGCTTGATATAAATTGGTTGAAACATTATCACAATCACAGTTTGAAAAAGAAAATTCCCCCAACAGCAGGTTATATAAAACACATCTTTATGAAAATTGTATGCTGACAGAAACAGTCCATGGAATGCCATGCTATTTCTGCTTTTACTCTTTCAGCTTTTAAGAGATATGTATTTACATATTCTGCCTTTTACCACTGATTTTTTATACAGACTGACAATAAGACACAACTTATATGTCCCTGTCTGCCTTGTCTTTGCTTTTGTATTTCATTTTGCCATTGTGCTTGAAGTGGAATGATGCACACTGGCAGAGATTGTGTTTTCTGTTACATTTGATTACTTACCACATATTTCGAGATTTCGAGATTTTTTTTTCCTAATTATTGAGTTTTATCTCTACTGGGGGAATAGGGCATTCTTTGCTGTGCTGTCTTGAAAATAATTGTATTTGCAATGATTGTTTTCTAATAACAGTTTCATAGAATACGTGCTTTGAGGTAAAATACAGCTTTATTTATAAGAACAAAAGAATTTTGCCCAAATAATAATTGACTAAAGGTTTTGTATGTTGGGTCATTATTCGTAAAATATTTTTGCAGCCTGCTGTGTATCTCCAGTGCAATAAAGAACAAACATCATGTCAAACCAACTATTGTAACATTGTCACATAATTTGGACAGCCTTGGTATGGACAAGAGGTGTTCATAGGTATTCATGAGATTTGGTGCCTCAGACAGGGGAGAGAGAGCTAGAATAAATGCCATTCTGTCAGATATGCCTCTTTAAAATTTTTTATTTTTTTTTTTTTAACTGCAACAACAACCTGAGTTAATTGACACTTTTGGCAACACTGAACTATTCACTTTCCCCAAAGTATTCTCATTTATTTTATACTGGGAAGATTCAGACTCATAGAAAGCTGATAAAATGAATGGGAGTATTTTAACAAGGTTCTCAGCATTTATTTGTGTTTTGAATAACACCCACTGATTATGTGGCATTCAAGGTATTCCACAGGTTGATGCCTAGGTATCTTGCAATGCCATTCTTTCTGACACTCATTTCAAGCAGAGTACATAACATTTTAACAAAAGGCTTTCCACTGATTCCATT
This sequence comes from Serilophus lunatus, assembly GCA_013399895.1. Taxonomy (NCBI): domain Eukaryota; kingdom Metazoa; phylum Chordata; class Aves; order Passeriformes; family Eurylaimidae; genus Serilophus; species Serilophus lunatus. The sequence continues at coordinate 417,391 of VXBA01001481.1, forward strand.
GTTCGCTCTGAGCAAGTAAATCCTGCATTAGACAAAGATAGTATCATTTGCCAGCTCCTTTTTATTCTTATGCTATAATTGACTTTCGAAGTAATATTTTCCACAGTTTAGTCTTCATTTCTACTTTACACTTTGTGAAATATCGAATACTTCAATATGTACTTTTCCCATCTTTTGTCAGCTGCGTAAATCTGACATCCATGCTCTGTTCTTAATAATTTCTGCCATACCAGTGCACTAGTCTAATTCTTCTAATATATCTTGTGGGTTTAATTCTTGCTTTTTATATTCTATTACCTGTAAGAGTCTAGCTTAAGAACTTTTACAAGTTGCTTCAAGAAATAGTTTTTGCTTCTGTAAGAAGTCAAGAATCAAGTATTATACTGAGTATTATTTCTGGAGAATTATCAATCTGGAGAATTGTTGTAACAAGGTGCAAATTAAATAAGTAAGTAAAAATCAAATATCCTGGTTTTGAATACAGAAAATAAACCACATGCAGACAGAGCTTTATGAGTCCTCTCCACTCTCAACAAATCTGACCGTTCCTTTTATTTTGTTATACTGCCTTTTACATGTTCTTCTCTCACTCTTGCTCACCAAAAATCTATTTTTCCATCAGCCAGCAGGGAGTCATAGTCTGTAATGAGAAAACTGCTGGTTTTGATCCTTTTAAAGGGTAACTCTGGTTAATGTTCATGGATGTTTTACAATAAGGAAGAAGACAGATGTGGTGGTTTGAACCACTTTTATCGTCTCAGAGCGTGTAATAAAGATGACGGAAGACTGAACGGAATTAGCAACAGGTGAACAGTTTATTACAGGGGGTTTAAATTAGGGAAGCAGGGACAACCCAAAGGGATCCCAAAATTACACAGAGAAACACTTGACACACAGGAAAAAAACACAAAAGGGTAAGAGGACAAAAACAGAAAAGGAACTGCTCTCTCAGCTAGATGACTCGCTGAGAAAACAGGGATAGGGGTAGGAAAGCTGTCTCTCTCGCTCCTTGTCTGCTGGTATCACTCCCCAGCCCTTCCAGGTTCTCTGAAAAACACAAAAAGAAGTGAAAAGCACCCCCTTCCCACCACCTCCCCAAAGGGCTACTTGCTTTTCAAGCTGGGAATTGCTTCTGTGCCGAGAGAAATGGGTGGATTGATGCTGCAGGGTGGGCAACTGAGGAGGACAGGGGAGCTGTGGGCTTCGTCCCCGGATCAAAAGCTGGAGAGAGAGGGAGGGCTGTTGTCCTCAGCTTTTTAAGCCCTCTAGTTCTCGCGTGGATNGCTCCTTGTCTGCTGGTATCACTCCCCAGCCCTTCCAGGTTCTCTGAAAAACACAAAAAGAAGTGAAAAGCACCCCCTTCCCACCACCTCCCCAAAGGGCTACTTGCTTTTCAAGCTGGGAATTGCTTCTGTGCCGAGAGAAATGGGTGGATTGATGCTGCAGGGTGGGCAACTGAGGAGGACAGGGGAGCTGTGGGCTTCGTCCCCGGATCAAAAGCTGGAGAGAGAGGGAGGGCTGTTGTCCTCAGCTTTTTAAGCCCTCTAGTTCTCGCGTGGATCTTGCTGCCTTCTTCTTGGCCAAACCATCTCTCCATTGGTCAGTGGGGCCGAGCCCTGCCTTGTTTTCTGACATTTTCCCACCGAAAAACCACGCGCTTCGGGCCTGGGAGCCATCTTTTTTTTCATGTCCACAGGCACTTTGGGGATGCCCTGGCATCACTCTGGTGCCAGCGCTAGACCCCCGCTGCTGTCCACAAGCAGCCGCTGTGCTCACGTTCCCGGCTGCGGCTGCTCCAGGGCTGCCGCATCTGCTGTGCCACCCCGCTGCCGCCCGCAGGCATGCTGGGGCTCCCCGGCAGCCGCGCCCCCAGGCTGCCGCTTGCCTCGGGACTGGAGCCACCACGCAGCCCGAGATGGCCCCGGGCCATGCGCCAATGGCTGTGAATCGGCGCGCTGCCCCCTGCATCGTGTGGGGATCAGCACCAGCCCCAACCGGCCCGGCCCCGGGAACAGAGGGGGGGCGGGGGAGCAGCTGGCACCGAGAACAGACCCCCGACCCTGCGCTCCCAGGGAAAGCAGGCTGGAGTGAGGGCTACCCCTGTCCCTGGCCTGGGAGAGTGGATGGGAGTGGAAGCAGTCCCTTAAAGGGAAAGCAGAATTTTACACAGGTGAGTGAGCTCTTCTTACACTCCCTTTCCCCCTCAAAAAAAGCCCAAGGACACTCTCAAGCCCTGAAGCCCCCTTTGACCACCCCCAGAGANCTTCTACTGTACAGATTACTATTAAAAGGTATCACCTTGACCACCCCCCAGCGATCCCAGCCCCCTCAAAACCGCCGCAACAGAATTTATCCCTAATTTTATGATAAACAATTAAATGCTTAGGTATACCTTATCCAAGTAAACCTGACATAATTTACGAACAATAGATCAACCAAATACAGAAAAAAATTATGAAGGCTGAATTTATTGTTACATATTTGTCCTGCCATCACTTAATATTGCAGTGGTCAGAGCCTTGCAGATGCTTTTGATGCCCATTGATATTCACTAGTGTGCTGGGTTTGCACCCCAAACAGTGTGAAATGTGATTGTAAATTCCCTTAATTAAAGCCCAAGTCTTCTGTCACTCCTCTGGCACTTTTCTTTTAGTTATCAGTCCTGCATGTACCTGAGATCATAAACTCAGCCTTTTTAGGTCTCAGCATCAGTCGTATCTCCTGGAGATTCCCCAGGATTAAAAGCATTCTCTTTTACTGCTTCCTCCTCTGTTTTATAGGTTATCTTATCAAGAGGGGCTTAAACCACATATTACAGAGAATTTGTAATGATTTGTAATGTGTTTATTCTTCAGGTTAGGTAAAGGAAGAGATGTAAAGGTCAATCAAAATAACAGCCTTCTGTGTGCCTTTGCTTTAATTTCCTTGCTGATTTATAGCATTCCCTGAGTTACTCCGATAGTAATTTGCAGACTTCCCCCAAAAGAAGAGCCCAATGAGGGACATTTCCCTGCTCTGAAGGCATTCTATACTTCCCCATATGCATCACCAAGCTAAAAAAACCCCTAGTACATTAATATTTTTATAGAGTATATGAAGGTACAACCTCCTTCTTTCCTCAAGAAGTCTTTGGTTTCAATAGCATAATGCTGAAGTGTAGCAATACTCTGTTGTCAGAAATGAATAAGTGCAAACATATCTCCCCAAATCTCTTACACCCTGCAAAACTATGAAAAATTTCAGCTCTGCTCTCGAAATGGTCTCAGGAAAGAAAATAGCTTTTGAAATTTGAAGAAATATTGAGAAAAACACTAATCCATGAGATGATTTATACCAAAAACATATTGTTTATGTGTCTCAACAAAAAGATCATCAAATTTCACTTTTTCTGTTGTTAAACTTTGTAATACAGCAAATATTTCTGGTTAAGTTTTGACTGTCTCTCTACCTGGTCAATTCCTCTTCACTGAATAATTTATTGAAACATTAATGACAAGGCAGATCAAATAAATTATGAGTTGAATATTTTTTCAGTGTAGTCACTGGCCCTAAAACCTATTACAGGCTTTAATTTGTAATACATCCAGTTCTATATATAACAATTTAACAAGCACTGTGATTTAGGGAAATACAGTTTTATCAAAGGCTTGTGGGGGCATCATAAACCTCAAAAATGAGTCTCCAGCAGTTAGGAGAGATACAAGTATTCCAGAATGGAGTGAAAGCCCCATAATTCAAAGCACTCTTGCATTTTAATTAATACTGGGATTTAGTGTAACAGTAAATCTTACCTCTTTTTCATGACATACCCTTATCCCTCCTTTTTCTGCTTCAGTCCCTCTCTGCATAACCACTTCTGTTCCTCCTAGTCCTGACTTTGCTCCTGCCCAGCTCCCACTACACCCTCTCAGCAGACATCAATGTGCATCAGGGCAGAGTTAAGCTCCATCTAAGAAAAATGCTCAAATTCTTGCCTTTGAAGCAAAGGAGTTGTCCTGCTGAAGCCAAAGAGACAATGACACACCTTGGGCAGTGCTCAGAGGACTTCAAAACCACTTAGGGGGTAGATGCCTGGGTGCTCGTATTGCCTTGCCTTTCTCTATATCCATTTCACAAGCTATGCACACTCTAGATTCCCAATGTTATTTACTCATGTGCTATCTTTTTACAGAAAAGGAGAATGAATGCTTCTCCTCCACTTCTCATGCTGGCAATCGTTTTTCCGTAAGTCTGTCTGATTTTATCTTTGACTAATAAATACATGATTTAAAAAATAGAAGATAGCTCATGCTTTGCTGCTTTTCAAAAAAGTTCGTTTTCTCCCCTCTCTAAATAATTGTATATTTCTGAATATCTGTCATTTTACAACTGACTGTCCAGAAAACATTGACAACCTCAGGTTTCGAGTGCTTACATTGTTGTGCTCACAGAATTGTGAAAAAAGATTGGAAAGGAAAGCATGTGCCCTGAAGCATTCCAGTTTAAAAAGAGAACTCAATTAAAGTTCACCTGTCTCGAACACATCAAGAAAGGCACTTTGACATTATTGACTTCTGAAAAATTTCACTTCACCTCTCCTTATCTATGCTTGTGTGGTTTTTTTTCAAAAATGGTTTTAATACTGTTTTGTGGCTGGAAAGTCTGAGGCACAAAAATGAGAAGGAATATACCCAGTTAGTTTAGAAGTGTTGTTTGGCACTCTGATTTTTCTCCTCCTGCCCTTTTCCCTACTCTTTATGCAGCATAGTTGCTTCAGCCTCTCTTTTCCTCCAGACTGAGGGCAAACAGGTTGGGGAATTAACATGCAGTTTCTTGACCGCAACTACAGGGTCCTATGTGCAGAAGACATTTCTTCCCATACTTAAAAAGTCACTTCAATTTTCCTTCAAAAGAGAGAAATATCTTGAGGTCAGAACTGCCAGAACAGTTTAATTCTGTTTAGAAAACTTGTTCTTTGTACACTGAGTTTAATCACTAGCTGGAGTGCTGCAGATAGTTCCCCTGTATTTTTGCTGAGCTCATTTCATAAAAGATTGTTAGTAGTTAGTGCTGTTACTTTGATAGTGTGTCAAGTTGGCAAAAATAGCATCTCAGGTTTTTCTCCTTTGTAGTTTCCTAGTTAGGAGAATTCCTTTTCTAATCAGCAGATTTTAACAGAACTCAAGCTCCTGTGACAGTGATAGACTCTAATGACTCAACTTCCAGATGAATAAAATTACTGTCTCTAATGAAGGTTATTTTCTCTTTCATTCTCCAGTATTCTGATCTTTCTTTCAGTGTTGAGTGCTCGGAAAGTGTCAGATGTTGTCTCCTTTCCTATTTGTGGTGGTTTGAACCACTTTTATTTTCTCAGGGGCGTGCAATAAAGATTATGGAAAACTGAACAAAATTAGCAGCAGGAGAACAGTTTATTACATGGGGTTTAAAATAAGGAAGAAGGGACAACCCACGGGGACAAACACTCGACACGCAGAAAACACAAAGGGGAAAAAAGGGACAAAACCGGAACTGTTTTCCCAGCTAGGTGACTAGCTGAGAAAACAAGGAGAGGGATAGGGAAGCTGTCTCTCACCCTCCCTTTCTGCTGGTATCACTCCCGGCCCCTTGAGGTTCTCTGAAACACACAAAAAGAAGTGAAAAGCAACCCCATCCCACCTCCTTTGGGAAGTAGCTACTTGCTTTCAAGCTAGAAATCACTTCAGTGCCGAGAGAAATGGGTGGAGTCACGCTGTGGGGCCTGCGACCGAGGAGGAGAGGAGATGTGTGCTTCGCCCCTGGACCAGGAGCTGAAGAAGAGGGGAGGGCTTCTGTTCTCGGCTTTTTAAGCCCTCTAGTTCTTGCGCGAATCTCGCTGTCTTCTTCCTGGCCAAGCTGGCTCCCCATTGGTCAGTGGTGCTGAGCCCTGCCTCATTTCCAGCATTTTCACTCTAGGCACAATAGCAGTTCCCGCCGAAAACCACGCGCCCAGGGCCTGAGACGCCATCTTTGTTTTCATGGCTGTGGCATTTCGGGGACGCCCTGGTGCCAGTACGGTGCCAGAGCTGGACCCCCACCGCTGTCCACAAGCAGCCGCCGCGCTCAGGTTCCTGACTGCGGCTGCGCCGGAGCTGCCGCCTGCACCGGGACCGCACTCACTGTGCTGCCCCGCCATGCGGCCGCGGGCATGCCAAGGCTTTCTTGCGGCTATGCTCCTGGGCTACCGCCTGCACAGGGACCGGGGGGCCACCACGCACCACCTGCGGCACGAGATGGCCCCGGGGCCGTGCGCGCCGGTGGCTGCGGATCAGCATCGCGACACACCACCGCCTCTCCGGCCTGTGGGGACTGGGACCGGCACTGGCTGCCCTGGCCCTGGGGCGCCCCAGCCACAATCACCCCCGGGGGAGAGCAGCCCCCTGGCTTTTTCTTAAGGGAAACAGGATTTTACCCAGGCAGGTAAGTGGCCCCTTCTTACCCTCCCTCCCCCAAAGCCCAAGGACCCCCATAAGCCCACCCATGAGACCCGAAGCCCCTCAAAATCCCACACTATTCTTAAGAAATCATACATTTCCTTCAAAAAAATCTGAGGTCTGTCTGAGCACTGACCACTGCAGGTAAATGTGCAGATAAAACAGTTTTGGGTGATGAAACTCTCTAGGTTTGACGGAGAGTGATGTTCTGGTCTAAGTTGGACCTGTCTTGAATGGTTGGAACCAGGTGACTTTTCGAGGTCAAACTGAGCTGCTCCATGAGTCCATGATACTCTTCCCTACTAGGAAAACTGCTTCTTCTTGATGATACCAGTCATCTTGAAGCTGGTCCTGTGACTGCATGAACTCAATTTTTTTTCGTTGGAGATGAAGCTCACAGGTACAGCATGACTGTGCATTTGAAATACATAAAAAAGATACTCCTTTGTTTGAAGAATATGAAAATGGCTCTTTGTACACCAGTATAAAAGCATATGAATAAGGTTCCTGTGCTTGTGATGTAAAAGATTAAATGAACAGTGCTTCATTTTCTGAAGAACAAGATTCAGTAAACTGAACAGAAACAATAATGACTAAAGGACAAGAAGATATATGTGTCTGTCATAGGGCTCTGGAAGCATTTTATCTGTTCATCTGTCTTGCCTTTTCTCTGTCACAGCAGGAAAGACTTCAGAGGGGAATATCATAGCAAACAGATATACAAACCCTTAATGACAACAGTGGATCTTATTACTACAATGCACTCCAGGAACACTATTCCTAACTTTAGCAATTCGTGGTGGTTGACATTTTTAAAAATAGTCAGAAGGAAGGGTGTTGTGCTTTGAGATATCAAAGTTCATCAGCATAGGCACTGTGAGAGTAGGTTCCAGCTGCAAATGTGTGAACTTTAATTCTTCTGAGGCCTTTTTTATCTTACAACAGAGTTTTGTTCTCTCCGTGTCCTTTTTCTCAGCTTTTTTATAGCCCCTTTTCTGTCATATGAAATGCAATTTTACAAAATGACTGGCTGCAGACATTGAATCCTAAGGCTCTTCCACTCAGAAAAGTAAAAATAAGGTGGAACATTCATTCCCAAAGCCTCTAAACTGCCATAAAAAGATTTTGACTGTGGCAGCTCTCTCTAATCTATTGTATTTTTAAATTAGTGTGCTGAGTTATTTTCTTAAATGGGTAAGAAAGCTCTCAGATATTTTAAACACTTTGACAAAGTAATATCTATTGTCATTAATAGATGTTTTGTGTGAAATCTTATGTCATTTAGTCATGGATGGGGCACTTTGGAGAAAGCCAGGTCTAAATGACTGTCTATCCCTGTAAAACTTAGCTGTGGCTTCTGGCAAGGCAATCCTGTCTGGCTTGCCTAAACGCTGAGCAATGAAATGCAGGGATTGAATTTTTATGTATCTCTTGACAAAAACAAGGGAGCTCCAGTTTTGATGAGAGCCATGAGACTCTGCAATGTTACTGTTAAATCATGTTACTGGAACTGTCAGAAAAAGGGCACACCTTCACTGGCAAAAACCTGAACAAAATTAAATTCAAACATACAGCCCCACCCTTCTGTTAAATCTTTAAGCCTTAACAGTATTTTAGCTGTTGAAGTGTTCAGGAACAGAAAAATCTCTCTTTTTTTCCCCAATAAAACTATGCAGTTGCAAATAAATCAAGAAAGACTCACTGTTAAATTAAGACTATTGGACATCTGTGTATGATTAGACTCCTCAGAGCCCCTTCTCAAGGACAGACTTCCCATCTATCCATGTTATGAAGCCTGTGTTAAATGCCTCAGTCCAAGACCCAGAAAGATCAGAAGGAACAGAGATGAAGTTTCTCTCAGTTTCTTATAAAGAGCCTTAACTTTTGCTCACAATGGCAAGAAAATCCAGCATAGGCAGCAGATTTCTTAAATTGGGCTGTTGCTAAATGCACTGTAAACATGTTCAGGCTGCTTGTGAGCAGAGGTTAACAGCATCTGGCCACAGGGTCCTCAAACTCACGTTTCTTGTAAGTGAAATCATAAATTGGGGATAGAAACTGTAGCATCCTTGAAGGAAAGGGCAATGTCTTCAGAGCCAAGATGAGAGAGAAGCCATTGGACTGTTAGTCTGCAGACACTAAACAAATTACTCTAAAGGATTATTGCTTAGCAGTTCATTGTCATAGGCTGTAACCTGGTCCAAAAGCATTAAAATATGGTCCCAGCTGATTCCCCAGATTGGTCTAATGGGAGCAAGGCAGCAGTAAAGCTATATGACTGTGATGCCCTCTAAGCCAGGATCTAAGAAGTGAGCAAAGAGGAGGAGCAAAAGTACGACATTTGCATAAACACTAAATTAGAAAAAATGTTAAATACTAAGCTGAATCCATACAAAGGAAGTAAAACAGTAATTTAAGAGATTTGTAGTTTAGTTAAGAAATCTACATATTACTCTGTAAATGTTAAATTGGGGTGAAAATAGATCTAATACATAGTAATGAAGCTGAAGTTTAACCTGCAGAGTTAAATGGACAAGCTTGTCATTCTGTGTTTAGTGTGAGCGGATATCAGGAGGGACAAAGGATGGATAGACAAAATGATAGCATTGACAGACAAAAGCTGTGGCAAGCAGTTCACCAGAAATTCAATCTCTGCTGAGCAAACTCATCACTGTCTTGCTCTGAAAAGCTCACAATTCCCTGCCTTTCTTTCACCTTTCTGAGAGGATGAAAGACATGCTGGCCAGCTGCCAACTACTGATTCAAGTGCTTTATCTTGGAGTATGACTGCAATTCAGCCAGGAAGAGACAAGGAGCTTGCGTGGATCCAGAAGAGAGTCTTTATATTTTTCCTGGGGACTTCTCAGTTGACTCTAACTAATCTTGTTTTACTGGATTTGCACCCCTAGAAACCTTTCTTTGAAGAAAGTTTGCTTGCCAAAGGAAACTGTTCAGACCCATTACAGATTGGAGAGACAGTCACTGAAGGGAAAAAAATCAGTTTTTGCTGACCAATGGAGATTCATGAAAGCTTCTCTAAAGCCTTATAACAACAAGTATTTTTAGCACAGCGATGTACACAGCATACAGGACCAAATCTGGCCATCCTCATTAAGGGCTCCCTGGAGAACCTAGAGGGTTTTGTCGCACATTTGGCTGGGCTTTTCCTATTCGTCCTCAGCCCCTTGTGCTGCCCAAGGCCAGCATTTGTTTGGGATAAGAGGAGATAACAAATTTTCCTCACAGGAAACCATCCCCAAAGGTGAATCAAAGCAAAATAGCCTCTGAGTGACAGACTGGAGTCATGTCAGTGCTGTATGTCAATAGGAAGTGTCAGTGATCAGCTGTATGGACCAGCAAGGGCAGAGGGGACACCGTCTCTTCCTGATGCCTGAGGACAGAAGGAGACAAAGAGCTTCAGGCTATCCGAAGAGGCTCTGGGGAGCCTGGGATTAAGTGGCTACTGTTTGAAAGCACTTAATTTTGCTCCAGTTTTTTTAGTCCTTAGGATACCGGTGGGAGTTGTGCTCCTTGACTTCTATTTCTGCTTTGGACACAAGACAAAACTCACATCCCTTGGTACAAAATTCTGCCTTTACTCTTCCTCCACCTGCCTATCCTCAATTACTTGCAGTGTAAGGTCTGATTGAATCATAGAACAACACAACAAAATAAATCTACTACTTAAGTGGCAAAACAACCAGACTTTAGTTTTGAGTTAATATAGAGCATGTCTTATGCTAAGCAATTAATTTGCTGATTTGTCTTATGTCACCATCCTGATCTGGGTATCTGAGCAGATTATTTGAATTATTAAATGTGTTTTCCTTCCAAAGTTCATGCTTCTTTCCTAGACTTGTACTGATACACTGTATTTTCCTGGCCTTGTATTTAGAAGTGCCAAAAAAAGAATATTAAATTTATATATGACCTTTACCATCCACAAACACAAATTAGGCTTATGTTCTTTGCAATGCCATTTGAAATTAATTATTTGGTCTTCACTGACAGCTGTGTAGGGGAGAGACAAGGCAACAGTGCAGTATTAATGAAAAAATAAATTTATTAATATTAAAAAAAATATTTCAGATAAAAAGAGCATATAGCAACTCAGCAACTCTCTTTAAGATCATGGCTTAGATTTTTGTCCTCCCTGAAGTGATATTTGGGAGCTGTAATCTGCTGTCTTTGTTTTCCAATCCATGGAGGATGTATAATAATAGAAAATGAGTGGTCTGCACACTGGAGGCACCCCCCGCCCCCAAAACCTCTAAATTCCTTTAATTATATGCAAGCACATCAGCAGAGCTTTTTATTTCTTTTAAATAGCCATATGCAAACTGTTAGAGAGACTCTATGTACATGTGTGTGTGTGTGTGTGTGCGTGCGTGTGTGTTAATTAAATGTACTAGGCAAAAAGTATCACAAGGGTAATATACATTAAAAAAAGTCTCCTCCTATGATCATTGTGTTGATGCTCTTACCAGAGCTGTAGACTGCCACATCTCTTGGATTGAGTAAATATGTCTCTCATGTCAGAGATGAGTTTCTGAGACTGGCACTCTACTCTGATTTCTTAAGGAAACATGTTCACGTTCCTCTGCTGCATGCAACAAAAACCTTTCTTTAAAATCCATCATTCCGTTTCACAGAGGCAGGTAGATGTCTCAGACAGCATAATTACCTGCAAAGCTGTTCAAGGTGAAGGTTTGCTTAGAGGAGAGACACCTACTACTGTTTTCACTAAGGGAAGGACAGGGAATACTCATCTCTTTTCCAGACCGCCCAGCTCAGCACCCCCGATCCTGCATGCAGGATTGTCTGGTGACTCACAGTACATATGTTTCCCCAGGTGGTGGGCAGCAGAGTTACTCAGGGGATGGGGAAAATATTTGTGGATAGCAAAGGGGACTGTGAAGGAGATGCAGAGTGCCCCCTGAGGGAGTTAGAAGGGGTGTGGGAGGCATAGGAAGAAAGATAACTGCTCTAGTGATTTGGCTTCTTATCAAATAACATTTCCTCCCGTTCTTACTACTCTATCGTTCTGTGATAATCTTCCAACAGCTACCTGAGGAGTTGCCCATCTAAGAGGTGTAGTTTATCTCTTGTTCGGACAAATCCAGCTATTTCTCCTCATCTGATCTTCTAAGGAAAGGATATCTGTGAACCCAATGGTGTTTGCCTTCATCTCCTCTGTAACTGTCAAACTTCATGGCTGATTTTAGTCAAAGGGTGGAGGAAGAAAGGAAGCCTCAAAAATATTAAATTTTTATGTCTTTAGTGAAATTTAGCTGCAGGATAGAAAAGAGATGTCTTGGAGATATCTTGTCCAAGGAAGGGCACTAGGTACCACATTCTCAGACAGAAGGAAATCTGTAAGTCAATGAATGAGACTTTATTACTCTCTTGGTGCAGAGAAGTTCCCACCAGAAACCCCAGTCTGGCCTAAGAAACCGACCCGGACTGGACCCTGTGCTGAGAACAGAGGGTTTCTTCATAAAAAGTCAAGACTAGGGAGACACAGTTTATTACAGGGTATAATACACAGTGTGTTTTCTTTCTCAGAGCACTTTTCTTACTTTTTTGTTTTGTTTCCCTTGTTTTGAAATGAATCATTCAACCTATGTAATTTGTCCACGTTAGATTGCACCAGTTTGATTTTGTTTGATGCAACAGAGAGAGGAAGCAGGATAAGATGTGACACACACTTTATCTTGAGTATTATTTGTCTCTACAAGGGTGCAGTGAGATAAAACCACTGAAAGGCCTGTTGTAAAGGATAGTCATTACTTTGTAAGTGCTTACGCAAATGTGCTGGAAGATTACATTTAAGTAAAAGCCTTTCAGGCTCCACACATATTTTCTGTTTGAGAGGGAGTTAATTAGAGTACACTGATAGAGCGGGGATGATGCAAATTTACACGTAGGAGGCTTGGTGGCTGACAGACAAAACACATAATACACAAGAATGCAGAATGCACAAGAACAATTTCCCCAAATTTACAATATTTTGGTAAGGAATGAGAGTATAATTTCAGATTTATTTATTACTAAGTGCTCTTGTACATTATTTTAGTTTAGTGTTACTTATTTTATTGAACTATTCCTTACTTTAAGGGAGTAATGGGCTTATCAGTTTGGGAAGAGAGGGGGAAGGCACTGTGCTTTTTTTTGAAACTGTCAAAATCCCAGATAGACACTCAATATCACTATTCTGTAATGACTGAGAAATTGTCTTGGAGAAACTGGAGGAAAAAGTTAAATGGGTGCACAGGTATGAAAGCAAAAAACCTGACATTTTCTATTTAACTAGAAATCTATGGCAGACCTAAGAATGATAGAAGGAGAGGAATCTTTAGGGGTAGTGTAAGGAGACTTGCACTCTAAATGTTGCAAGAAAGCCACCTGTAGAGGCATTTTCTGTATGTTACACCATTTACGGTATTTTCTCTGAACATTAATTTTTCTAGAGAATGATGAGAGTGTTTCCTTCTGATAAGTGTTACATATAATAGCCTTGATGTTTAATGTTGAATAATTTCTAAAAAGTCTTGAAATTTTTGAAGACTGGACAACGATTCAACAAAGAGATGTACTGAGACAGGTACAAATTGGTGAGGTACAAAAGTAAGTTGTTATCCCTGTTTCGCATTATACCTACACTTTGTGACTTCAGGCCTTAAAATTTCTTGGTAAGCCTCCATATTATATTCACTTTTCTTCCTGGGAAAGTTCCAGCACTCTAGTATTTTCTTTGGTATGTGTTCACTTTGCAAAAAGACGTCTATTTAATCAAACAGTAAAAAATTATACCATATGACAGAGCTGACATTCAGCCAGAGAACTCTAAATAGCAAACACTCAAAGAAGTACTTGCTATAGTTGGACCCAGATGTGTTTGGAAATAGCTCTTCATCAACCAAATAATAAAAGGCACGATCAGTTCACAGATAATTCTCCAACAGATAAAGGGTCAGATCTGATGAATGAATTGTTCATGAAGGCTGTTTTGATGAGCTATGATTATGTGAGCAAAATCCCATCATCTTTTGTCTCCTGATCACATGATAACTACATAAAAGCAAGAGAACAGAAAGGAGAATAAGTTCTTGCAGTCAATAAGAGATGTTGTATCGATTCTAAGTTGTTGCTAGGTAAATAATTAAACCATTATTTCACTGTTGATTTTATTTGTCTGCTGTGTGTAAAGGTTACTTAGTTGCATAATAGAAAAATTAATTAATATATTTCTGCCACTGCTCAAATAATGGAAATCCATAAAGATGAAATTACTGTGGTGGTTTAGAAAATTTCTGTGAAGCCTAATGGCCCTGACAAATCTGACCATCTTTCATCTATTTTTTTTTTAAGTCTTCACCACTGTTGCAGCAATAAATAGATATCTATGAATGGGCGATATAGCTTAATGAGCTAGACTTAATGTACTGATTTTCACTAGGACTTTATCTATTCTTGGTGCCCCTCCCCAACAGAATGCTTACCTGTCTACATCAGAAGCATTAGCCCTCCATGTACACTGCACCAAGAGAAGGGAAACACTGAACAAAGTGTCACACAGTGGGTATCGATGAAATCCGCTGTACCCTTTCCTTATTACAGTAAAAATTAGCTGCAATGTGACATGCACCTACAAACTGAAGGAAAAAGACACAAGGAAGGAAAGGTCTGAATAATGGAGCTTCTGAGTAATTAGCATGGTAATACCTGAAGCATATTTGTTCACACCACATCCATGCTAATTGCCCATTTTACCAGGCTAATTTAACATCAGTTATTTCTGGGTTCATTCCATTGTAGGTATATTTCTCTTGTTACTAGGCTACTGTAATTTCAACATCAACTGCGTTTTGACTTACATCGGCTTGTAACCCTTCAAGATCCACAGGAGAGCAGTTTGCTGTGAGTTTTGCAGTTTAAACATCTTATATACAAAAGCTGGGGAATTCATATTTCAGGTTCCAACATGCCCATGATATAGTAACTCTTGACCAGCATGCCCAATGCAGTTTTGACAGTTCTGTTTTCTGCAGATTGCATACTATTTAATTTCCCTAAAAATTCAGTAATTCAAAAAGATTTCCTGGTCACTAAAGCAAATACTTTCTTCTGTACATTTGAATAGCTGTGGTAAATAAAAATTAGAAAGCATAAATTATATTGTACAATGTGAAATTGAACTTCATTTACAAGGAGATTAACTAATTGATCCGTTATGTCCTTCTCAATTTTAATGTGTATGCTTCAGTCGTATTTATAGATATTGGTTTTTCTCATCATTTAACAATAGGACTACAAAAAGTATTGTTGTTGCTCTTACTGAAAAGATTTCATAGGCTACTGAATTTCATTTTTACTTTTTTGAGGAGAAATAAATGTTACAATTCACATTTATGAAAACAAAGGACAGATTTGTAATGATTTTTATATCAAAACATTATGCTTTTATTTCAGGCTGTGAATGGAAATCTTAGCCATCTTAAAAACCTAGAAACAAGAGATGACTGCTGGATTTCTATGGGGGGGAAAATGACTGACCAGATGATGCCTGAACTGGATGGACTTGCTTGGCATCGTAAGTAGAGGTGAAAAGCTCAGAATGAATCCAAAAGTAAATCAGAATGGATCCAAAAAAAGGATCTAGATAGTTTAATTAGATGTCAGGCCAAGTACATCCTCCTCCAAACACAAAACTTAGAAATACCCTGTCAGCTGCGGCCTTTCTCTGGAGACATCAAAGTTAGGGTGTTTAATATTCTGCTAAAAGGGAGCTGTATAATCTTAAGCACTATCCAATGAGGGGGCCCTGGGTTGCCCATCTGGAAAGCTTGGGGTAACAAAGTGCCTGCTCGCTCTAAGGTAGCTTTTCTATCTGTGGGGACACTGAATGATGAAGACTGTTGCACCTCCTCTGAGACATTGATAAGAGGTGGGTTTTGTCACTGTTTTCCACAAGTCATATCTAAGAGTTGACAAACCTGCTGGAATTCAAAAGCTACTTATCCTCGCAATTTCCGTATATAACCAGGTGTAAATCCTGTAGGGGTTTAGGGAGAATACCTATCAGGGTCTTGAATCATGAGTGAGGCTGGGATTGCATTCTGGAACCCCTCCAGAGGTGACCTCAGGCTGCTATGAAGGTATAGCAAACAGTTTCAACAAAAAAAACAACATGGAAGGCCCACACAAAGATGTCTTTTGCTTCACAGTGGGGCACTCTCTTGGAAGCTGGAAGTCACTGCTTGTCAGCTGCACTTTCCAAAGTCAGAGGTGTGTAACAAGTCCCTGGTACGTGCAAGAGGAATATTAACTCCTCAGGAGAAGGGTACAAGCAGGAAATGTCAATTACGTTGACTAGTCGCATTTAAACAAAAAAAAAAGTGGGTTTTGTGTCTTAACTGCAGCTTATAAGAAGTGAATATTGAAGACAAGAAGATGAAGTTTGTCTGTATATTTGTGTTTATCTACAACTTCCTGGTGGTAACTCCTTATTCAGCAACATGCTAAGTGTGTTCCCTTGAAGTAAGAAATCCATCAGATATTAGGAAGGTGGACAACCCATCAGACAGCAAGGTACTTTGTTGGGAATCATTCTAGTTACTGGATGGTGGGCAGTAAGCCAAAATTTCTTAGCTTTATGGAAAACAGTGTATATTTTACATCTCTTTCAAAAAGAGTCAAAACATGGACAAATCCCTTCTGTCGTTTCCTCAAATGTTTGAAATAAGAGAATAGGATATGGAAGCAATTAATGCCACAGACAGACATTTTTTAACCATTGTCTTATCTGCTTACTTAAATCCCTAGCCCAAGTTTTCTAGAAAAGCAGATGTTCAGCTACAGAACTAAAAACTGAATATAGAACAAACTTGAAAAAAAACCAAACACCACAAAACCCATGAAAGGAGCATTTGGTGATTATGCCATAAAAAGAGCCTAAAAATTAGAAACCAGGAAAGTTACAACATTTTCCCACATTAACTTTATCATCAATATATCACAAAAAAAGAGAAATATAAAGCAATTACTGCAGCAGTAAAAAGGTACAAGAGATGCATATGAGAGCCTTGAATCTATCTCTGCCTTTGCATACAGCTACCAGAAGTGTCTTGAAATTTGCTGTGAGCATATGGAGGACTTGATCAAAACCAGAACATACATTTTACAAAAGAAGGGGCTTTATACAGATGTGCTAAATTTACAAAGGCAACTGAAGGACGTTTCAGAAAGACTTGACAGATTACAAGCTGCTGCTGCTACTGTCACAGTCTCTGTGTAAATCTGGATAAAAACAACAAGGACTGGCAGCACACAAGGGCAAAACTGAAAAAAATTCAGAGTAGCTGTAGAACTTTTCCTATTACAAATATCAGGGTAGCCCAAAAAAAGCATCACATATACAGAGGTCACAGACTGAAACCAAAATGGAGAAAAGAGATACAGCAGGTGAAAAGTCATATTTTGCATTTTGTTTTCCATGCATCAAAGTGATAGATACATGGGAACATAGAGCAGCTAAGATTTCCCCCCTCTTTTTAAAGGATTTTTCTGCCAGCTCAGAATCATTTGAGTGACTTCAGCTATTTTGACTGAAATTTTATACTAGGTGAGAAGATGAAAGATTAAATAACCTGGAAAAAGTATAACCGATATCAAAGAAGTGACAAGAATGTGAGGCTAAATTGAGCAGGGACTTAAATATCCCATTCTTCTCATTGTCTTGGTTCAAAGTATAAAAGCACGTTGAAAAGAGATTACAATTCTAGTTACTGGATGATTTTATCTGTCAGATAGCATGAAGATGTGCATAGAGGTATCTGAAGAGCTCGGATTTTGTAAGAACTTTAAAAATGAAAAACCTAATCTTTCTCCTCAGTTAGTGACCTCCATCCACTCGCTTTTGCATTGACATAGCAGCGTTTCTGAGAAGTAGCACTATGCCTCCTGTGCAGTTCCTTTCCTTCTAGGTGGTGTCCCTGGCTCCTGAAGTCTGTAACTGAACTCTTCTGCCTCTGGATACCTCGTCTTCCATGGGAATCTCAGAGCCTTCCCTGGGAATCTTGGAGCCTTTCCCGAGTGCTGATATTTCCAAGGCACAGCTTCTTGAACAGTACTTGGCACCCACGGCCAGCCACAGACTGACAACAGTTGGAAGATCAGGGAAATATCTCCGCTCTCCCACAAAAAGGCCTGGTTATGAATTTGTCAGCAGACAGTGATGCTGACCAAAAGATTTGACGTGTAGTGCCTCTGGAGAACCTCACATGTTCATGGGGTGGAAAAGGAGATTGGTGGTGTCATTAGAAATAATACTGGTGAAAACAGAGAAGGAAGCTTGCCCATGTTGGTCACTGGAAGGACTTGAGACAGTAGTAGAGGAAATGATGGTGGTGCCAGGGAAGCAGTTGATGGCTAAACCATGGCTGAGAGGCTGTTTCAGAATGACAGATGTAAAAAAATTCTGAAAACCTTTTATAATACTTCAACGTGATAGAAGTAAGTAGATTGCAGGCATAGTGCAAATACCAGCAGCTCCTCATAAGGTTAATTTCTCAGGATATTTTTCTGTTTTGTCACAGTTGCGCATGGATTACCATGAGATCTTAGAATGAATTGATCCTGTTCCCTGCTGAGCCAGGGAACACTGTCAGCACACCTGCACTACCTTCAGAAGAAACAGTAACTTTTGTGGAACTAGCCCTGTTCAAACAGCTAAATATTGGACAGTAACATATAAACACGCTGTATTTATGGTATAAGGAGACTAGAAGGTGTTTGTTTTCTGCTCTTTCCCTCATCTCCGCTTCTTTAGTGCCCTTTAGGAAAGAGTTGCACTCAGACACATACTGTATATACAGAGTAAGTAAAGGATTTTCCATTTATTTGTTTATTTATTTTGCAGTATTTATTTTGTATCCATTATTGAATATCTAATCTGGAGCTAATCTATACACATGCTGGTGGGAATTATATTCTTCACAGGTCATTTGCACAATGAAAGGCTCTAGACCTTGCAATCTCAATTCTCACCCCAGACAGCTGCATGCTGCATATGTTCAATATGGGTAAAACTGCTAAGATTAAATGAAAGTTGTTAAAAAATATTAACACATTCCTGGACACAATAGCAATAAAAATATGTGAAAGAATAATTTATGGGCACCATTGTCTGTTGCTTCTCCATGATGAATAGCATACCAAAAATGTCAAAATCTTCTTAGAAATGTTCCATTAGAATAATTTTGCATCATGCTGTTATTA
The DNA here is from genome assembly GCA_013399895.1 of Serilophus lunatus. NCBI lineage: Eukaryota > Metazoa > Chordata > Aves > Passeriformes > Eurylaimidae > Serilophus > Serilophus lunatus. The sequence continues at coordinate 436,119 of VXBA01001481.1, forward strand.
CTCCATGTGACTCAACAGTGTACAGTACAACAGGCTATTTGTATCCTAGTGCGATGTTTTGCAAGTATTTGCTGCAAGATTTTAGTTTTACAAAACTCATTTTTGAGTCAAGAAATATGAAAGTGTTCTAAACAGAGACTATGAAACCTCCCCTGCCATTTTACCTCTTAATAATGTTATGCAGGTTTCATTTTTTTTTTTTAACATATTTTGGGCCTGTACCAAGATTGTTCCTGTGACAAACATTAAGTAATAAATCACTGTTTGTTAAGCAGTCTCTACTTCCCTACATTTAGGACAATTTCAGTCTAACATAAAGCCTTAAATTTCACATTTCACTGAGTTTTCTTAGATGAGAAATTACCCTAACATTTGATGAGATACAGGACAATTGTAACATTGGGCTGCACTGACACTGGAAATGATAGAAAAAGAATCAAAAACGGCGTCTTTAGTTCCACCTAGGTAGAAAATACTTTTAACACATAGAGTAAAACAAGCAAATGATCAGAAGTCAGTCAACACTTTTCTTTCCAGCACAGCTGTGCCTTGGAATGGATTTTTATTATTTATTTCACATATTGCTGAAAATTAAATCTGCTGCACTATCACTTTCATTTTCTCCCTTTGATCATTTAAAGTTCGTTACCAGTTTGAGAGAGAAAAATTGAGTCTCTACCATGTAAGTGCTCACCCACTCCACACCTTATGAAACAGAGACATAGAACACCTCACCATGAACATCTCTTGGATTCTTTCTGTGTTTCTTTCATCTCACTCTGCTCATTGAGAAAGAGATTGTACAATGAGAAATTTTTCCATGTGCTTACATGGTGTATTGAAATGCCACAGCAGATGAGGAGCACAGCAAAAGTCAGGAAAGTATCATTTGCTTTCTTCAGACATATCCAAACCCATCTGACAAAGGGCAGTGATTGCGTATTGTTAAAGCAGAGATGGGTATGAAAGATGAGTAGATGCATGAACCATGCGATGAATATTATGTTCAGCAGCAGTGACATCACAGGAGACTGACTCTAGTTTTATTAGTTGTGTGATACTGCAGACATATATCCTAATGAATTCTTTCTTAACCATGCTACTAGTATTGCTAATGTGCTTCATCCAGTGATGTCAAGATCCAGACTTCCTGCTACTAGTTATCACTCGAAAGTGCTGACTCTTCCAGTTAAGCTCAAACTAAAGGGTGACTTTGTGAAATAGGTAGATGCCCATTGGGAATTAAAACTCTTAAACACATCTCCAAGCGTTATCAAAATGAGCTTTGAACCACAGGATGCCAGAGGTGAAAAACTAGTCTTTTGGTCTTATTAGCTATTCAGATTCCATTGATTACCTACCATGCAGCAAAAAATTCTGTTCAAACCAAACAGAATTGCTCAGCTGTGTCAAGTGATGAGTCTCTACCATATTCAGTTCAAGCTCTAGCTCAGGAGTGTTCTGCCCTCCTCCCTGTAAAGGGATAGCTCTTATTTTTATGGCATAAGTAGCAAGCACTAAAATCATCAGCATCCATAAAGTTCCTCAGGTCCAAGTTTCCCATAGACATGTTGGACATGTAGGTGAAGAAAGAGGCAAGAGCATGGAAAGGGAGGAGGATAAACTTAGCTATATTCATCCTGTAGAAATCATACAAGATTGAGGAAAAAGATTTTACTTCTGAGCATTTCCAAAGCAATCCTTCCTGAACTCTACAATATTCACTTCTAGATGAATACCATCAAAGGATGCCAGTTGGATGCCTAGAGGATGCTTGTACTGTAGTACTTTGGATAGTGAAGACCACAATAGCTCAGGAATAGGAAGTGATGAGCTGATGGGCAGGGCTTATTCGCCTGGTAACAATGGCTTCAATGCAGCCACCTAGACTACTGTCAGAACCAAGTGTTTCTACATGCTGCCCAGATTCAGCTGCACTGATCTGTGATAGCGCTTGGCATGGAAGTCCATTACTGAGCACAGATGTTCTCTGAATCTACATTTCTAGTCTCTTGCTTTATTTTCCCCCACTGTCCCATTTTATTTGATCTATAAAGAGATTTCACAACTACACGCCTCTTCCCCAGTTCATGTTCCACATCCTACTTTTTAGCATCCCTGCTAGGTCTATTTTTAGGTTCTGGCATTCAGCTGTCAACTTGATGAAGGCCGATTGCTTCTCAATAATTCACTTTCTTTGGTCCAGCTTAGAGTGATAGAAAAGGTAATGGCTAACTGAGGGTTGGGTAGAGCAATAACCTGTTGAAATTTTTGTACGACAGAAAGACTGAGTAATGCATGTGTGGAAACTTTATAAAAATATATGAAAACATTTCTAGTGTTATTAATCTTTATAAAACAGTCTTTCAGCTTGGCTGAATTTGGCGTTTAAATGGGAATTGAGTTACTGGGGATTTCTTGAGTGTGTGAGCAGCTTCTAAGCAGTGATGGAAGATTTCTACAGCTTTGCTTCATCCTACCTATGAAGAGTGTGTATTTTTGGTAACTCTTGTTAATGATTAATGAGACCAATTTTGCAAACATAGCTCATTTAATTATTTTTGCAATGGTTCAGTTTGCATGCCAATTACCATACTCCAAAGTGAAGAATGACTTGAAAGGTCCTCTGTTGTTTTTTTTTTTTTCCCAATGACCTCAGTGGGCCAATAAAAGCTATTACCTCTCTCTATAAACCTAACTTGACTTACATGCTTAGGCTGTCACTATTATAACATCATTATTACTATTCTTTATTTATATCAGGCACTTACTTCAATGTGAATAATTTCATTTTACCATAAATTTCCTTTCAAACTTCCATTTTCCTCTGTTTTAGTACATAAATGGTGATTGTGTTTCTGAGATAAATCTGAAAATGGTTCACCAGAATTAGTACTGCTATCCCTCACTACAGGTAACTGAATTACCAGACTTTAGGGTCACATGGCAAACCTCTTGTTACTGGTAGCATGTTGCTCTTTGAATATCTGTAGGTCTCAAAGCCTGAAATGGAGGAATTTATAGAGTGGAGAATGATCAGATGATTCACTTGGATGCTGAGAGCTGGGAACAGATGTCTAGCTTTGTGCCTGTCACTGGAGCGTGAGGACTCACATCACCTCAGCATGCCTGCTCACACCCCAGCCAGTGCAGCTTAAGATTCAATTTCCATTTTAATTACACAATCATTTATCAGTACTTGTCCATAATAAGCAGATAAAGTCCTTCATCTCTGTTTAGCAGTGGATAATTCCCTCACATCTTCTAGTACTGATACTGTACTGTACAGGGGCCATATCTCAAGGTCTTTACTCAGGTTCTAACTTAGCTCCCACACTGACAAATTCCCTGTGAAAGGAAAGAAAGGAGTGAGTTTAAGGTAATCAGGGTCTGGTAGTGTTGTCCCAAGTCACCATTAACAAAATATTTTTTCTCCTGGGGCAGTTTCTCTTTATTTTAATATCTGATTTGAAGGTCTTTGAGTCTTACACTTTTCATAGCCACCTTTTAGTCAGCTTATTATTTTTGAGGCACATTGTTTGGGTATTTTCTAGATGTGCTTTTTTTATGCAGTTCTGATTTTGCCAGGTCACTGTACTAGTTTCCACCAACAGAGCTTGAACACCCAAATACCGTTGCGCTCTCACAGTACTGAATTAATCCCGTTTGTTTCACCTCTTAATCTAGGACATATCAACACTATCATTTGAGGACTCCTGGTATAATTGCATGTGTACCTGAGCTTTTATTTAACTAGCTAGCACATCAGTATATCCTTACATTTCAATATCACTATCAGGACAGCCCAGGTAGTTTTTCCCAAAGACTATTCACTGTCTGTCAGGGCTGGATACAGATACAGACAGTAAAGCCCATGTTTTGCAATTTCTCGTGCTTGAAAAATGATGCTGTATAACAACTTATTTTTTATGAGTTTTGTTGCCTAACTTCTCCTTTCTGAGTTCTCTTTTATTTTCAGCTGTCCTAAAAATGCTGACTATTTGATAATGATTATTTTATTTAGGAAAAAATCAAGCCATTTTAGGTTTAAGAGTGTTTTTATGATCAAAATTTGATATAGAATACCTTATCTCATGGGGTAGAAGGAAAAAAAATAAAGACCTGCAAAACCAGCTGTGTTATCATCCTAACTATCCTTGAATCACTACAGTAAGAACATTTAAAGCTCTAATCTTCTTAACAGAGAGATCTTCATATATTATTCTAAAACAATCTTACGAAAATTGCAAGATGACAAATATTTAACTTATTATAACTTAAAAATATATTATTGCTATATTGTTTGACTGTGATTATTAAGTCCTCCTAATTAATTTTCTTAAAATATTACTAAACAGCACAGTGCATTTAACAGTATTGAAGACTGAAAGAAGTCTTCCTTCTTTTTTTCCACAATCTGTTTTCAAGTCTGGAAAGTATTATCAACATAAGGGAAGTTATACAGATGGATTTTCAAAGACTTCAACAAAAGAAGACTAAATCATCCATGATTTATCAAAGGGATAAGTGGATTTTCTCGATTAAATCTTGAAAGACAAAATCTGGATATACAGTATTTAACTGAAGCATTGATTTTAAAGGAACAATTTTCCTACTGTTACACTGATGAAATATTCTTAAACTCTAAATCAATGTCTACTATTTTTTATATTTGACATTAGTGTTCCCATAACATGTAACTACTATCAGAGTGAAATAATCATAATTTTTTTTATTAAATGCTTGCACTTTTCAGTATACCCCAAGATTTCTTATTTATCATCTGATTCTATGGAACCTTCATGAGTCATCATCATTGTATAAAGAAATACATATTTATGTATTTTAAGATATTTGATGTGCAAGAATTCTTCTAATTTTGGATTATTTGCTTCTGCTTCTTAATAAAAAGTCTTCCTACTGTGGAGTAATGACATTCTCAGAATCGCACATGATGCTGTTTTAACTTAACAGAGGATAAAAATATTTGCCACTGTTCCATAAGGCAAAATTTCTGAATTGAGCATCAGATCATACTCAGTTTTTTGCTACTGTCTCATATCACAAGAATGGCTAATCTGCTCTGTGCTTTCTCTTCAATCTGGAATACTCAGATGTTTTGCTAATTCTAGAAAATCATGGCTAGTTCCTGCAAATTTTGTTAGCTGAGGCAGAACCTCTAATCGTTTTGTTGGGGAAGGATCTGTTTAATGGTAGTTTAATTTGCCAAATAATTTCAGTTTCTATTTTGTAGAACGTTTTGATTGTGGGAGAGTGATTTTTTTATTTTTTACCTTTTTTTGAGCTTGCAGAAACTGAAGAAATAGAAAGCTTATCCTAGCTCACACAAATTAAGGGCAGGACTGACTCGTTAGAAATCTTAAAAAAAATGCTTGCAGAATAATCAAGAGGGCAGTTTGCTTACAAGTTAAGAGAATCAGAGAGGTGGGAATTGGAGTTTTTATTATGTCACGAAATGTTAAGGTGGATGAAGAGGGTGGCTAAAGCACTAACAAGGGACAAATAAAAAATGACATAGGCCATGGAGGGGGCTAGATGCTGGAACCATACGATTAGCATCATTTTAAGCCTCGATTTTCATAGAAAATATTTCCTGACAAAGCTGCTTGAGAGGTTACAGGTCCTGAATATGCAAATGAAGACAACAGTAGACCTCAAATATAGTTTTAGGGATGTGATAGAAAGCTGAGATGGTTTGCTTACGTGTGGTATACAAAAAGACTCAAAAAGAAAATCTATATAGAAGAAAGAGGACAACTGGCATCATGTATCTGAGGAAAATGCCTGGCTATGTGCAAAAGAACCCAAGCACTGGAGAAGTCTCATTCTGTCAAGGAAAAATGACAGCAGCATTATATAATGGGATAGCAAGAATCACAGGATCATAGAATATCCTGAGTTGAAAGAGATTCACTAGGATCACAGAATATGCCAAGTTGGAAGGGACTCACAGAGATCATCAAGTTCAACCCTTAGCTCTGCACAGGACAATCCCTTTCCTCGACTGCCTTGTGATGCTTTGCCTGATGGCCCCCCAGGACGTGGCTGGCCCTCTTGGCTGTCAGGGCACTGCTGGCTCATATTCAGCTTGCCATTGACCAGGATCACCTGGCCTCTTTCCACAACTGCTGCTTTCCAGCCTCTTGTTCCCCAGTCTGTACATGCATCCAGGGTTGCTCCATCCCAGCTGCAGAATCCAGCACTTGTCTTTGTTAAATTTCACAGGGTTGTTGATTGCATAGCTGTCTAATTTTTCTGGGTCTCTCTGCTTTTGAGGGAGAATTAAGAAAAAGAACTAGCCTACAGTGAGCAGATAATGGGATAAAAAAAAAATTCAGAGGCAGTGTCCAGGAGCAATGGGAGAATGCTCTGGAGGCAGTCAAAGGTAGGATGAAGTGCCAGAATTAAAATGAACAAAAGAATACCAAGAACAAATAGATGAGTCTGTTGTTAGCACCAGAGCATCACTAGAGCCTTATTACTGAGAGGGGCAAGTAGGAATGCTATCTATGCAGTGCTGTCTATTAGGGAGCAAGAGCACATCAGGTAGGCTCAGGACTGAAGAGAAAGCTGACTTTAAGGAGTAAAAGGCCGTTGGCTGATTTTCACATCACAGCAGGCAGCCAGCTTCTTGCCATAGACAACAAACTGTTTAATTTGATGGGAAAACCTAGTCCAAGAATGCAGGACTTGTGTATTTTTCTTGTCCAGAAAAAGAGATTAAAAGAATTCAAGAGTTTGAAGAGCAGTAAGATATTTATAGATGATTATTGTATGTTCAAACATTACATTCACCAGTACACTACCTTTTCATAAAGTTTGACATTACTTTTCCAAGAGGGTTTAAGCCAGATAATTGTCAGAGAAAGCTGAGAGTCTCAGATAGCCTCTACTCCCTGTAAAACACCATGGCCACTTGAAACTATCTGTGTGCTGTCATTGCATGACTTTATATCAAAGATTCAGCTGTGAGTTAAGGAATACACAAAAATATACATATTCTGTCTGGGAACTCAGACCCGAGTTGATGGAAACAACTGAAATGTTTGTCTTATGTTTGCAAAGAGACTGAAATTCTTGGAAGGTTATGGAACCAAACAAAGGAGACAGAGGTCAATATGACAAAATATTCTGAGTTGAAAGGGACCCACGAGGATCACTGAATCCAACTCTTAAGTGAATGGCTCACATTGCTGGAAAAATGAGAAATATTCTGCTACAACTGAGGAAAGGTAGAGTTAACTAGAGTGAAAGTATTCATATGGTCAGAACAGAGAAATGAGAGAGGTGGTTGTGCTGTGTATCTGTTAAGTAACTGTCAGAATAAAGTGCACAGCGGCAGCAGGAATAAAATTAAATCTTTTCTTATAAAGATTACCCCTAAGAAAGAGGAGAAAAACACTGTTACAGACTTTTCAGAGCTGGATGTGGACCTAGATAATCATGAGACAAATACATACAAAGGAATGGTACATATAGAGAGAAGAAATTTCAGCTTCTCAGATACATGCTGGAGGGTAAAAAAAACCCCACAAGCCCCCTGCCCAAACCACACACAGTTCCAAACATGATAACACTCAGAGATCTGGAGCATTATATTTAACGAACTTTTTGGCATATAGTCAGCAAAATAGTAATACTATTTTGGATTTAGATTTCATGACCACAAAAACCAAAATAAATGCTCATAGCAAATAATCCTAGATTGAGTAAATGTGAAAGATTTTGATTTTTTAACTGAATATAGAAAAATTAGGACAAAACAGTGTATGACTTTCTAAAAATAAATGCAAAGAAATGGAGGAAGTTAGTTTGTAAGGCTGATGGGGAATTAAACCAGGAAGGTGGTAGAATTGTTTTAGGCCTGCAGTGCAATACTCGGAGTTTTTACTAAGATTGATGAAACAAAAACAATTCTCCTGGAAAAAATATAGAAAAGGAATGGATTAGCAAAAAATTTTTATTTTTGTAGTTAAAATGTACAGAAAAGGAAATGTAAAAGAAACTGAGATGAAACTTGAAAACTAAAAAAAATTGCTATGAGTGAGGTTGTTTGGGCACTGAAATAGGCTTCCCAGGGAAGTGATCACAGCGCCAAGCCTGACAGAGTTCAAGGAGTGTTTGATGATACTCTCAGACACCTTGTGTAACTCTCGAGGAGATAGTCCTGTGTGGGGCTAGGAGCTGGTCTCAATGATCCTTGTGGCTTTCCAACTCAGCATATTCTGTGATTCTGAGTAGGAAGATGGAATAAACATCATGCCTTTGGTTTTGCATTAAGTATCTTCTGCAGAGCAAGTTTGGAGGCCAAGACTCTTGAGTCAGATGACCTCTTCAGACTCTCCCTCTCTTTTCTACTCAATTTCTACACTTCCTGTCTGGCAACACCAGGAGGAAAATAGTGGAAAATTAATTCTAACCTTAGCTAGCTCTGTGTCTAGCCCCATTAAGTCAGCCTGCAGACATAAATGTACCAACTTTGAATAATGTTGCTAGCAGTATTACCAAGAAATACTCTCCTATTTAGGGAGTTCATTCTGATGCTAATGAATCCCCTAAGTATTCAGCAGAATTATCTGCAAGGTACCAATGGCTCAGGTATGCAGCAAGGCAGCTGCATGATTTTGCCACCATCTCCTTCCTTCAGACAGAGCCAAAAGGCCCATCCAAGGAATATTTTGTATGCACAGAAGTTTCACAAAGATGATTCTTATGACTTACCTTTTTCAGTGTTTACAGTAGCTTTGTTGAAGAAATAAATATTACATGTTCATCTGTACACCAACTAGTGCCCATCATAACATCAGTAGAGTGAGGGTCTTGCCAACATGCTGCAACTCTAAAAAGGGATAATTTCTTACCAACACAGAATTCAGTCCAATATTACCAAGTAAAGTTTGTCTTTGCAACAATTAACAGGGAGACTTTTAAAAGTTAGCAGTTTTGAGTGCTTCCACGGAATACTGAAACCAGGTATAATTCTGCTTGATTAGTAATTCAGAATTAGCAAGTGGCCAGAAACACTATGATTTCACTTTTGATTGAGACTGTGCATCTTCCCTTTTCTGAAATACGCACATCATATCTGCTACTCATCAACTGGGAAACTGCATCTTACAGCTACCGTGAATTTATGCATGTATATGTTGTTTTTTCTTACAGTTACAGTGATCAGGAGCATAACATCGATCTTCCAGAATTAATACTGTTTCCACATGCAATCTGGATGGACCATATGGTCATAATCCTCTTCATTAGTAGACAAAATCGTAGCTGCTAGAATGGATTTATTTCAAGTGCCCTTCTTTATTTCACCAGAGATATTGCGCTCAATAAGATAGGTATTTTTCAGAGAGTTTACAGTGAAATCAGTTCTACCTGAGATAGGCTTTTATGAGTGGACACAGGCCTGATGGAGACCCAAAAAACACAGTAGGAAAAATTTTATGAACAATATAGGTGGGTATTAAGGCAATATCTCAATTTCCCTTGGAGAGTTAAAAAAAAGACACTCTAATTAATAACACCACACTACACCCCCACGTTTCTATTTTTGTAGATTCAGCAACTTATTTAACTGTCCTGGGAATTCTGTTACTTCAATTATCATGCTTATTTAAAGAAATGCTGGATAAAGACCTGTTGTAGAACTATAGTTCAAAATGACGTCTGCTGTTCTGGTGTGTGTTTTATCCTTAACAAAAATTCTAACATTAAAACTACATTTTGAGCTGTAATATAACCAGGCAGCACAGACCAGCAAGATCATCTTCATTAGTGACTGTATCCTTGATTAGTCTCACCAGTGAAATAATTGGCTGTGACCAACATTTACAAGTGAGTAAAGGCATTAGTTGAATAATAGAACAAATAAAAATAAAAACATTCTTTTATCCTTGTGCCTAAACAGATAGCAAATAAATTAGACGTAAAATGTCACATTTAAAAAATTGATTGACCTGATTTGGGGAATAGATGCACTGGTAATCACTCCAGACAAATTTCACCTCACCTGGAATCTGCCATCTCTCTATATATTTGATAAGCAGTGAGACTGTATATGGTAGGAAACACTCCTACTGAGTGGAAGTGTTTAAACTACTCCACGTACAATAGAGCTGAACAACTTTAAGAGAGTGTGTTCATTGCAAAGTATTGTCCACTGTTTTATGCATATTTATCAGTTTATTTTAATCCATTATCATTAACTTCCCATTTTGGACCATCTCAGAGGCAATGGATAATGATGTATTGTGATGCCAAAAGTCATGCCTTAATGTTGACAGCTGATGTTTCCAATATCTTGCTTCTCAGAATACTTACAGAATTATTAAAATCTCCTGGGTCAAGGTTTGATGTCTTAGTATTTTTGTCTCACTTAATTTCAGACGGACCTCCTCCACAAAGAAACTGAATTTTATTAATAATATTTTTAGAGCACTTCTGTGAGCTTTCATTTTAGTTCATGGTTGAAAATGCTTAGAGTAGAAATGGGAGAAAAAAAATTTAAAACACCCTTAATAATTCTCCTCCATCTTTTGTCAACAGCTGAATGCAATTGAGATTTTTCTATGCTTGTAATTTGGGATGGAGTATTTTAATTCTGATAATATTCTCTGGTTTAGGATTACAACAATTCTTTTGGTTTTCATTCTTTAGATGATATGAAGGAAAGTTTCCAGGAGATTTTAGTGTATTTCATACATCCTCCCACTTGTACACATTTCACAGTCTCAGTAAGAAAATGTATTTTCTTCTCTCATACTACTGAGCAGTGACACTTTCTGATTTATTTTGGTCCTACCGTTGAATAGTGCTTATTGAAACAAAAAAGCAACATAGAATTTAAAATACATAAGTTCTGCACATGTTAATTGTTTGCCATAAAATCTAGGCTTGCTGACAAAGGTTTAGTAATACTCATATCCAGGATTCTGCACTGGAATAGATATTTTGTATTAAATGTAAATTTCTGAGTGGATTTTCCCTGCAAACCTCTTGCTGCTGTATTGCTAATGCTCACTAGAAGCCATCTGAATTAATCCAAAGAGCAGCAGAACCTTCTGTAATGCTATGTGAAGAATTTGTCACAGTGACATTCTTGATTCTTTATGACAGTTGAATGACACGCAGCATTGCTAATTCACAAAGTAATGTTGGGCACTTTTATGCAATGTGACTTTCCATCTTCTTCACAATTGCTTGCTCACATATTTTATTCCATATTAAATTACTCATATGCATAACTGATATAATCTCTTTTCTGCATTCACATATGTCTATAAGATTTAGTTATTATCCTGTCTGGAATTAAGTCTGGACTCCTCTCTTACAATTAAACAATTATTCTGACATTTTATAACTCCCTACATTAGGTGCAAAGGAACACATTATAAAAATTGCTCTAGCCTACATTAAGGAAACTTTCCTAATTTCCATTCCATTACCCTTATATTCTGGATGAAAGATAGATGTCTTGGTCTGTATCCAAGTAAAGCAGAGGAGATGATTGCTGGCAGGTGCATATATATGACAAAATCAATACACTTTATTAATATTTTCTCTTAGTTTATTTTCTGAACATAAAGTTCTGGCCATTTTTAGCACATGATGGAAGATCCATTTTTGTTTTCTTTACTAAGCATGGTGCCTAGGACCCCCATGTTGACTAATCTTTAAATATAACCCTTTGTGATGCAGTTCATTTGAGCAGACACATGACCTATGGGATACTCTGGAGAATGTTGAACCTTGGAGAGCAGGTTTGCAATCACATCTGAGGAGAAACTTGTGACACTTGATACTTCCTATGAAGATTTGCTTAGTTTTCAAGGCAAGTCCACATACATTATCTTTGCAGGACGCGTTTATATGTCTCTCAGATATTCTAGTGATGAAGATTAATGATGGGAGCTGGTCCACAATGTCCTAAGTGAGCCTTTCAGACTAATAAAGGAAAAGGGGCTTTGTGTTAATAAGATGCAAGCAAAGAGCTTCAAAGAGTCCTGCTTGAACTATCAAAGGTTAGAAAATATCAAGTCATGGGTAGATACTTAAAAATGAAATAAAAATGGGTTGGATTTAGAACATTCACTATGAATGTGAATCAGCTACAGAGCTCTCATTCAGATTGCCTAGCTGGTTTTCAATGAAGGCAACACAGAAAAATGATAGTGTGTGGTTTCAGCAGCCTCCATCTTGCAGAGGAAGCCTATGTCAGGTACCTTCACAGCAGCAATTTGCACCAAACGATGTGTCTGTTTCAAATTCCTTGCTCTTCAGCACATGGAAAATCAGTAGTTTACCTAGTGGCAGAGCAATGGACTCAGTGCTGAATGAGGAGGTTTTATATATAAACTGGAGGGTCTCTGAAGCAGTGGAATGAATATAGGCTTGACTAGAGAGATCCACATTCTCTGGGACCAAGGAGCTTTTTCCATCTCTCAGTTCTGCAATGCAAAAAGAGTCCTGGTGGCATGTCAGGACAAACTCACGTTCATATATTCTACTCTTATCTCCATTCTTCCCTTGCATGTCTACTCTTCCTTTGGAAAAAAATATTATAAAAGGGACATTTCAATTAGCTTCTTAATCAGTTTCTGCTACCCAGTGAGTGAGACAACACCTAAGTTTTGTCAAATCAGGGTTTAAATTGAGATTTTACAGTGGACATTACTGTAATCTGTCCCTAATGCATTTGTATTTTTGCTCTCTTTCATCTCCTATATCTGAGCATTAGGAGTCTCAGCAAACCATATTCCAGCTGCACTATGTTACTCTGTGATACAAATCACAGGGTTGCTGCCCTGTCTCTGTGATGGCTGCCTTAGCATTTGTACTTGACAGAGATTTCCAACCAGCTAAAAATCAGCTATCACAAAACACATGGCTCCCACAGATGGTTTAGTAAGGACAAAGTATTTTCTTTCTCCTAGAGTTTCCACCAATCCCACCAAGACTGTGTGTGACAGATGCAGTTGCAGTTGAGATACTTTTTAGTGGTTACTATATTTTCACTGTTGGCACCAGTCCCTACTGTGCTGCCACATGTAACTTTTCAGTGTCTCTCTTTGTACAGTGTAGGGTTCATCGAAGACAAAATCATGTGGTCATGAATGAATAATGTCCTCTTGGCACATGGTCCTCTGTAATTTTTTTCCGTTCTCTATGAGTAACTCCTGTAAAGGGATTTTTCTAATGTTCTGTATTCGTAAAATAGGTTTCTCATGGCAGTTTTGAACACATGTAGTCAATTTAATTGATTATACATCTATTAAAAATAGTCGTGCACCAGTGACAGTCTTGACAGCCCATCTGTAAACAACAGAAGCTATTTAAACCCAGCACTATAATGCTAATAGGTAAAACACTACTTGTAGCTGCATATGAATCTCTTGAATGAAATCCTCACATGTTCACTGTACAAGACGTATTAGGGGAATGGACAAGAAGTTCTCCTTCAGAAATCCCCCAGGCATGAGGCACACCTTTGCAAGGCAGGAACCTTGATAAACAGAGGTGCTTTGACTTTGCTTTGCTGGTTGGTAGCCTTATACTTACAGAAGCACAGGCCGATGATTGCTGTAGTATTTGCCCCATACAAACATTGGCCATTTCCCTTTGGTCAGTTCCCAAATGCCCATCCCAAATGCCAACAGTGAGCAGAAGACCGAGAATACAGGCACGTCTATTTCTGTTGAGCTGTCACAATTTCCCCTCACATTATGATGATCTTTCCGGACCAAATAAACCAACTTTATATGGGCAATTCGACCAGGATGTAGCACAAAGTAGGTGTATTGTAACAGTGAAACCCAAGTATTACCCTATAGCTCTCTCAGATGCAATATCACTCTTTTAAGGGAGAAAAGATGCTACCCAAAAAAAAAAAGGGTAGGTCTCTGAACAGCTTTAATTTGACAGCTCCCTTGTTACCACTGGAACAAAAATGATTTATGCTGGCTGAGAATGTAGGGGACTGAATTCTTTCTTGCATAACTAACAAAGGATTTTCCTCTTAATCTAATTGCTTCTTCACACTTAACTCTCCCTTTGCTCTAGACCTTCTGCTTTGAGTGGGTTTTAAGGCTTATTGCAGATAAAATGCAATTGTGCAGATTGCATATTAAATGGAAAAGTTGATGTCAAGTACCAGGCAATCACTCATGAAAAGCTACTGCTACTGCTCTGATTCCTGAACATAAGCTAAGGGACCAGCCATGCTTTTGGGCCCAAGCCTTACAGGCACTAAGTATGTGTGAAACCCACCGAAACACGAGTCAACAGTAAGTTCGAGGTTTGAGGGGATGTTGTCTTTTTATTCCAAGATTCTTTTCAATGTTGAAGAAACATTGTTCATTCAATGTTCAGTGACATTCTCTAAATTACCAGTTTTCTATTTAATTTCAGCTATTTAAAAATGTTTTACACAAAACTCCTATGCATGATTTATCTGAACTAAATGACAGGAAACACCTCATATTTAAAGGAAATTCCTCAACTTCTGTTTGAAGGTACTGACTGATACTGTAATATGGTTCAATATTTCTAATACCAGTACAGTATGAAGTGATAAGCCATTTTCTCACTTTTTAACTTTTTTATTTTTTAATACTATGGAGCTGTTGTATTATTTACAAAGTCACCAGCTACAATATGTATTTGTTTAGATCCATTCCCTTTTTTTTTGTCACATACACATAGAATTGGAGCATACCTTTACTTCTTTTGACTTATTAATTTAAAAGCATGAGAGAATTTATCACAGACCACTGCTATAACATATCATTGTGCTTAAATCCACTTTTGCCATTGTAGGGTTCTATTTATTAATGAGTACAGTGGATGTGCATCCAGCACTTGGAATTTCTGCTCACTTCTCACTTTCAGCAATGACTTCATTCTGAACCTTTTCACAGTGTAGAATTATTCAGCATAAAAAACCTTTCCAATATTTGTCCAGCAGTTGCTGCAGTCTATCATCACAGCATATGCAAACGATTACATTTTAAAATGTTTATAGACACAAGTGGTCTAGTTATGTGCTTCTCAAGCAGTGCCTAAACAATAGTGAAGCTCTATGTCCTGAAATCCTTGTGGTTGCAACAAATATTTAAAAATGCAGTGTATGTGTGGTATACCTATCAGTTTTGCTGAAACACACCAAGAACTGTAATGGTTCCTCTTAATTCTTTTTATTTTTGATACAAAACTATTCTCTAAGATTAGACTTTTACCACGTTCATCATTATAAACCTGAATAATTGACAACACATATTTTTTGTTGGTTGCTTATTTTTAGTTTTGCCAATGGTCTGACACACCTGAGACTGCTGTAAGGCATGTGATACACACTGACTGGGCAACAAGTGGTTTTCCTTTGTGTCCATCTGGATGCTTCACTAAACACAGCATTTGTTAAAACTTACATGTCACGCAGATTTCTATTTACTTTTTGTCACTTACCCCCCACCCTTCCACTTTAGGCTCTGTCACCTTTAATTACCGAACTCATCTGTCAGAGGGCTGCAGTTTCTACTTTTTTTGTCAAAGCTTGCCCACAGCTTCTCTCTGAAAGCAAGCTTATTGAAAATTAAGCCAGTATTTTATTCAAGCATCCACAGCAGAGGTGTTCCTCAAAGGTTGCTGCCCAAGGACTAGAGCTGGGGATCAGCCAGCTGGCCATGGCTGGCTATACTGAGGCAAGGGTTTTCAGAAGTGCCCTAGAGCAGACACTCAGATCCCAATCAAAATGTCTTTAGAACTGCAGTTTACCTGATGTATTTAGCCAACCTGCTATAATTGACCCTGTCTCTGAGCAGGGGCCCGGAAGACATGATTTCAAGTGCCTTCTAAATCCAATGAATTTTTTTTTAATTCTGTGTGATGTCCTGTGTCATTTAGCCATATCCATCACAATCTTCTTGTCTTTTTCAGTTCAAACTTCTGGTTTTACACAGACTGCTGGAACACAAGTAGAGGATCACATACCTCATATCCTGTATTCATGGTGTGTGAAGTTTTTCAGGATCTTTTGTTCATTTTTTTTTTGTTTGTTAAGAGAAAGAAAAGACTTTCTGCTCTGTATGTACTTGTATTGTACCCTCTTTTGGGTCATCTTCACTCAAGTCTAGTAGAATAGGTAAAGTATCAAAGAATATCTCAAGTTGGAAGGGACCCATAAGGATCACCTAGTCCAGCTCCTTGCTCATTTCATGACTACCTAAACCATATGACTAAGGGGTCCTAATAAACTGTTAGGAGGCAAAGGACAAACTAATAGAAGGTGAAATTGTTAAAGAGAGGAAATACCATTCCGAGACTCCTCCCATAACTGTGTGCTTGGATCTCACATCTGTTCCCTAAAGCACTTCAAGTGTCACCAGGCTTCTGAGATATGACAAGACTTTATGTGCAATGGGTAGTTTATTAAAATATTTGAATATCATGGGCACCAACAATTGACAGGCCACTGAGATAGCTGAGGCTGGGATGGCAGTTGGGGTCATCTCCCTGCAGCTACCTGCCCTCTATCATGACGTGAAAGTCGAAGCTACTAGTCAAGATCTCTATGCTGTAAGCTTGAAGCTTTAAAAAGCTAAATAACAAGCAGAGAAAGTGGGACAGGTAACAAGGTGTTGATAACCTCAAAACTGAGAAACCTGGCTGCATAAGGGAGCTGGTGTGCAAAGCAAGTCAGTAACTAAACTGGGCAAACAAGCTCATTACTGCCATACCACTTGATTTAATTGAGTCAAAGGGATCTCCCTGCAGGCTAGGGCCACCTCTACCAACAGCCCATTTTCATAGCACACAGAAAGATCTTCTTGGTCCTTCTTTGTGCTCCTTGGCGGGTGGGTAGGTGTTGCAAGAGGCTTTACTGAATTTCCCTGAGAAAGGAGAAGAGAACAAGAAGGGCTAGGGAAGCTCTAAATAGTCTCATACTTAACTGCTTTGTACTTAGGCTTTGTGACCTGTGACAACATGCACAGGTTGGGCAATGTTAAGGTGCTTGTTTGGTGCATTAAGTTTAGCAGAAAACTGTTCTGGATCCCAGAACCATTGTGTAGGTCTTTTGGCAGAGGAGATGCTGGGAAGGGAGAAACTGGAAGAGTTGACTGAGTCCAGGTTAAGCTGCAGGTAAGGTGAGCAATTTATTTCTCCTTTTCATATTCAAAATCTTATTTCTCTGACTAGCAGGTCTTCACTTCTCTATCTCATGGAGAGAGTAAAACTACATTTTTTACCTGTCTCTAAACAAGTGAGATCTGTCTTGGAAACTGGTTCATGCAGGACATTCTTCCCATTGGGGCAACTAATCTCTGCAGCAGGCAGGGTGGTCCAGGAGGAGTCTGTCATCCAGCCCGGATTGTAGGTTTGAGACATACACTCTGCACTTGCCATTGCATCATGGTATTATTCATACAAGGCAGTAATCCTCCTCAGAGTATAATTATGCACAGTCTGCTGAGCTCCCAAAACATAATTACCTCTCTGTAGCTGGTTTATGTTCACAGACTAAGCCAGGGCATGACTCTTCCTTTCAGGGCCTGGGTGCTCTATATTCTGCCAGGAAATTTTTTTGTTCCTTCTTGACAGGTAAACAGGGGCAGTGAAAAATAAACATTTTCCTGACACGGGCATCAGCTGTACCAGGATGGCTGTGGGGCAGAGCTGAGTAATACGATACTTCAGCCCTGTACAGGCTTGATAAACTGCAAAAAATATGCCATGGTTTGAAATGCAAAAATAGACGCCCACATAGATTTCACTGGCCTCATAAGTGAGAAATGGGTCTTGGGCTTTTTCAGGGACATCAGACAACTTTTGCTTTCAAGGTTTCCAGGTTATGGGGTATAAAGCGCTGGCTGCAGGGCCTAAGAAAAACATATCAGTAAATTCCATGCAGGCAATCTAAAAGGTTTCTGAAAAGTAACAGGTACTCTCATCAACTGTTTCATGGTAACTTTGTCTCTCCTGCTGCTTATCTCTGTTCCTGGACTCTAGCCTTTCTATTTAGCTGCCAAAGGAAGGGTGTCTGTCAAATTTCCAAGCAGACACAGGTAATTTTGAAGGATTTTTCCAATATCTTCTAATAATTTGTCCCTCTGTGCACACACTGTTCTTGGCTATGTGCCAGGAAAATCCAGCATGTTTCCAAGGAGATTTGAGCTCTGTTGAGTGCCATATATTATATTAGGCTCAAAGAAAGTAAATTTTTTTGGAATAGTTTAGATATGAAAGCAGGCAAATTGCCACACTAATAGGTTCCCTGTCTCTGAAGAGAGGCAAATAAAATATTCACTCAGCCTTTGATGAGCTTTCTATACTCCATCATCGTATAAACCTTTCAGTGAAGAAAATCTGCATGGTGCTGGGTTGTAGTTGCTCACTTCTACTGGTCCTCAGCAGAGAAAAGCAGCCTCTGCTGCATGCATCCAGGGCTATCTTAAAGCCATCTTCTCTGAGCAGAGCAGCCAAATGGTTTTCCAGCTGCTTTACTGCTTTGGAGATGTAGATTCATGAAACCGTTATCATTATAGAGGAGAGAACAGCCTGGGTAGGGCTGAGCTGAGGAAGGCAGCTACCTCTTGTTACTCAGATTGAGTACTTCAGGGGATGCAGAGAACCTCACTTGCTTTAGGGGAGTCAACTACTTTGGCAATAATTAGAGCATGAGTTTTTGTCCCTCCGCCAGACTGTTCTAGATTAACATCTCATTAACACATAGTTGGACTTTGCATTTCACCTGGACTGAGAGACAAATGCTGCCTATAGATTAAATCGCCCCCCTTCTTGCTTTATGTAGTTTTGTTTCTTTGTTTTACCCTACCTTACAAACTCTATGGTGAAAGATCTGTTTTGGTAGTCAAAATGTGACTTGCATAACTGAACTCTTATTGTAAAAGCATTTCACTACTATTTTCAAGGTTAAAAATCAAAAGAATAGTAAATTTCATATTAAAACAAAACAACCCAAAGCAGTATTTGACCCTCAGGGAGTTATACTCAGCTTGTAAACATACAATGCCTTAATATAAAATTAATCAACTCCTCCCTGCTATTTTTAACAGAAAAAATAGACCTTCGATGCACCATTACATGCTTCAGCCACAGCATAAACTCTCGTCATCACATGTTTTATTACTGGGAATCTGACTACCCCTTCCATTGGATTGATGAGAAGTTTTTTTTCCATCCTCCCACCAGAACTATACTAGTGAAGATCAATGAATAGTTCAGGAATGATCTGTCCTCTGTGCTGTTCCATATGTTTGTGTGCCTCCACCGGGGTGACAGGCAGTTCTGCTACCAGTGCCGAGTCAAGTTGGCTTGAAAGAGAGGCTCCCATTTCCAGTACTTAAGAGGTAGTGAGACTCAGTTCAGTGAGCCACAAACAATAAAAGTTGGTACTTTTGCTAGAAAGGGAGAGGTATATCTAACTCTCTTGGTATTTTATTGTGTGCCTAGATGAATGAGAAACTCACAGTCTTCATCCTTGTCGCTCTACAGGAAGATTTTCCATAAGGCATTAAGCTGCACAGATAATAAGCTATGGGTGATGCTGTGGCTTCTGTCTCTCCTGTTGAAGCACTTCTGCTGTGTTATGCACCTGCATATTCCTCAGTCCACAGCAGACACGACTGGCCTCTAAGGTCCCCTCGCAGAAGTAAACATGGATGTGATCTCCTGGCCTTGCATAGCTTCTCTTCCACTAGACAATTGAGGCCAAACTGTGGGCAGGGCAATTTTCTGCTACTACAGTCTGTGTAAGAGCGTGAATAAAGACTGGTTAAAATGAACTGATACTTGAAATGGAAAATTTTCAGGTCTAGTTTTTTAAAAGTTTACAAAGCTCCAACCCTAAAAAAATGTTGTTTTGTTTTGGGGTTTTTTTTTTCAGTTATTGCTCCAGAAATATCTTTTTAGCAGTCTCGACAGCTTTCAGAAACAAAAGAGCCTTCCATGAGAATTTTAAAGAGTTTTTCAAAAACACTTTTGCCTTTGTATTTGACAGAGGCTTTGGTAGCACTGTAAAACAGCAATGCTTCTCTTCACTCCCTCTTCTTCTTGTCAATCATCTAAATTTAAACTGCGTTTAGAGTTTGTCACAGAAAGCACTGGAGACCTTAAAATCATTGCTTCCAAACTGCTAATTTCTCTATGGAAATTGCAGTGAGGCTATGTGAAATGCACTAAAAAAAATTAATAACTTGAAAAATGATGAAATTCTGAATGTAAATACTTTAAAGAGCAAGGCTCTCTTCTCTTCTCTTCTCTTCTCTTCTCTTCTCTTCTCTTCTCTTCTCTTCTCTTCTCTTCTCTTCTCTTCTCTTCTCTTCTCTTCTCTTCTCTTCTCTTCTCTTCTCTTCTCTTCTCTTCTCTTCTCTTCTCTTCTCTTCTCTTCTCTTCTCTTCTCTTCTCTTCTCTTCTCTTCTCTTCTCTTCTCTTCTCTTCTCTTCTCTTCTCTTCTCTTCCTTCCATAACAGAATTTTGTTCTTTTACTAGAAAAAATACAACTCATAGGCATTCTTAAAGAAAGGGTCGATAACTACACAGGTTTTTTCCAAAATTTGATTGTAAAGAATTGATTGAAATTCCCATGTGAAAGCAAAAACATAATTCCTTTTTGACTTCTGTTGGGAGACAATATCAATGAGTAGTAACTCTACCAATTAATTTGGAATGCAGCAGGGTCAGCATTAAGTATGTTAGAGGAGGCTGAAAGACGCAATGCAATCAATTGCATTCAGTAATGCAAATGGTCTATTAGTGATTTGCAATATATTGAGTAGGAAGCCTATCTTACAGCAAATAAGGAAAATGGATCTCCTCCAGCAACAAGTCAGTCCTTCATTCTTCATGCTTTTCTTCTTGTAAGTATGGAACATTTCTGTACCATTTCTGTAGGAGAGCATTGTTTAGCTAGTCAAACATAACTGTGACTTCATATTTACTGTAAAAAAGCTAAACTTTCTGCCTTTATTAAACTTTACAGTCTTTATTAAGTATACATTTTGCAGAACTTTAAAGTACATTACCACATAATGTAATTTTCATGGAGAAAATACAATAAATTTAAAATTACTGACAACATAAACTGTAGGTCGACTAGGTCTATAAAACACAGGCATTCAAAATATTGCACAGAAAATGTAGTAATTATGAATACACATCCTGACACCAGTAAACATGTTAATATTTCTGTTCCAGTGTTTACATATATTCCCACTATTTTGAACAGTTTTATGTTACTGTATTGGTTTATTGAATGTACAGTGTGTTAATTATAGTATAATAGTATAACTATTGAATATAATTCTGTATGCAGAATTCATAAAATGCATTAAAAATCATATTCTATTTGTGACTAATAAGGTAAAATAATATCAGACCAAAAGATATGTATAGACAAATAAAAAAATCTTAAGTTTAATTTCACTAGAATTTACTGCATACTCACAGTAAGAAAACTGGAAATAGATTGAGAAAAACACACTGGAATGAGCTTCAGCTGGTTACAATAATAGTTTATATTCCTTTTATTGTGAATGGGAAGAAAGGGAAAAAAATGCTAGGATGTGAGTAATCCTTTTTAAAGATAAACACCTAAAAAAAGTAATCTAAAATAGATCATATTGATTTCATTCTAGAAATGTCTACACCCATGACTTAGTGGTAGATTGGTTAAGTAAGATGATTCTTACCCTTTAAAAGCTTGTCTATTGCCAGATGTTAGAAAGGACGAGGTCCTGCCTCCCTTGAAGTCAACAGCAATTTACTAAAGCCAGAAACCCTTAACCACTACTATTTTTGCCCTAATCACCTTAACCAAAGGTTTTTGTATTTTCTTTAAAAGTTTTTCAGGATTCATACATATATTTTCATTATCTGTCTCAGGAATCTCTTAGATATAATCAGGAGTTAATCCTTGAAACCTGCTACCATATGTAAAGAGCCACTAAAACAAGGACTACAAGTTCACATTAGTTGTCTTCTGCGTACAGGTATGCAGTTGGGGGGGGAGGGGGGAGATGGGAATTGGGTGGCAATAAGGTCTGAAAAAACAATAAATAAATAAATTCTGGCATCTCCACTGAAGCCCATACTCTTGTAGAGGTTACTGTTGGTTTATTAGGCGTCTGAAGAAAGTATTGCAATGCAGGACTAAGTGCAGATTTTCTGGTACATTGCTTCTGAACCCTCAAACAAGATGTGCAGGAGGGCTTGGATCCTTACTTCTTTAGAGCCAGCTAGCCTCATTAAGTCCTCCTACGCTGCTTTCAACCCTGCATCTCTTTCATAGTTTTTATTTCCCATCAACATAAATATTTATATTAGGCACTTTTTCAACTAATAATGTGAGGAATGTGTTGCAGCCCTATAGACAAGCAGTTTATGGCATGAACCTGAGCTGCATAGCCAGACGTGACTGAGATGGCCAAATACAGCCATAATGCCTGGTAGAATGTGTTCCCGGACACAGCTATTCCCAGAATCCTATCAAGGTTTGTTTTGGACAGATACTCAAATAGGAGACTGGAAATGAGATAAATTCCCCACACTATGAGCAATCAGAACAAGAATCCAGAATCAAACTGTGAAGCAAGACTTTTTGATGGTGTAGGGTCACCATTAGCTTTGGCACTCTGGTTACGTACAAGTATTTTAGTGTGTTTTCCTTAACTTTGTTTTTGTTAGCTTGTGGTTTTACTTTAGAGTCAACACTGGTATGGATATCTTCTATAAGGTATGACAAACTTAGGTGCAGATCAGTGACTGCTGTGGTATGAAAGCTTCTACTAATGTAGCTGACAAAATGAACAGGACACTTTTCGTGAGGACCCCAAATTCTATCACCATGTGACAATCAGTATAGTTGAAGCATGGCAAATACAATTTGTGTTGTTGTCTACAGGTGCTACACTGAAACCCCTTTTCTCAGATGAATTTCTATGCTGTGCAAAGTATTGGGATAACACAATAAATTATAGAGAAAAAATTAGTCTTAAGTTACCTTCTTAACTCTTATAACAAACAGCATGCCACTGCATCCTTCTCACTAGCTACACAAGATGCCTTCAATGATCATTTCATATGTATCAGTTCACTGTTAGCATCTTTATTGAATAAAATTAACTCAATGCCTTTTTTATATTTCCAGATCATTCTTAAAGTTCTAGTATTTTTTATATTTTTATTTTTTAAAGTTCTAGCATTATTTTATAAAAATATAAAAATATTTTATATTTTTATATTCTGCATATGAAGCCTCTTCCTAATAGCATCTCTCATTAATTGATTGACGGATGGACACTGTTCTCTCCATGTATTGTGGGATTGTGAAAAATGCACAGTGGGTGCTGAAAATCAGAAGTGAACTATGCAGATAATCTGAGGAAACCCACAGCACCTCACAGCATGGATTTTTTTTCTCATGTAGTTCCTGAAGCTGCAGTAATACTTAGAGTAACTTATTTTTAAATAAGTGAATTTTGGGGGGTTTCTTTCAGTTAGAAGTATGAAAGGAAATCAAAGCCTGTGTTGTGATAAAACTGTTTTATTAAGAAAACCACGTAAAAGCTTTCTTTGGGAGAAAATCGGGGAGGTCCATTAAAATTCAAAAAAAAAATTTGTCATGACAAGGTGGTCAACACTGTCTCACACTTGTGTTTTGCTGTGCACATGGTGAACTTTTAAGTAGCATTTTAGTCTGGGGCAGCTTTTCTGTGTTGGAAAATACTGTGGTGATTACTGATGACCAGCTGGAATATCACTGAACAAAGAGAAGCTCAGCCCAGGTGTCCAGTGTTTCTGTGGAGTTTGTTCTTTCCCTTGTGGGCCCCTACTAGGCACAGTGATGAAGGATTTGTAGGGAGGAACACTACTTTTTATTAAATGGGTGGATGTAGGTATCTCAGTTTTGCCTATTTTTAAGTCACATCATCACTGCTGTAAATGCCAAATTTCAGTATCCTCTTTATTTCAGGATATGCAGTTTTTCCTTTTGAAAGTAATCTATTTTCCCAACAAACCTTGGTCCACTTACCATTTCAGACCACCACTAATCAGTAACAGGTAAAAGCAAGTATGTAGCAAGAATGCTTTATCAAACAACCTTGGAATTGGTATTGGTGTTGTCCTGTAGTGAGAAATTGAAAATGTTGTTTCTAAAGAACCCATAGGGTACTGGGAACAGGCAGGAATGAGCTGATTACTGATCCTTCTATTTCCACTGCAGAGACTGAAAGCAGCTCTAAGAGAAGAAAACTGAGCAGATTGCCAGGAGAGTGAGATGTAAAAGACATCACCAAGACCAAATAATTAGAAAGTGTCCTGATACACAGAATTACTGTTACCATTAATCAGCATTCATTGCTATTAATTATCATTGGGCTTAAAATGGATCCCCAAACAATGTCCCATTAAATGATTTTTCTGATTAAGCACATCCTAATTAAACAGAGTGCACTATATAGCACTTGAAAAACGGCACCATTTACGTAGAAATCCAATACAAATAGAGTGCTTATCTGATCTCCATTTAGGAACCATTTGCTGGCATCAGAATATTCTCTTACTAGCATTCTGTAGTGACATAGAAGAAAAAAAGAGAATGATCTGGTTTAGGTAATAAAGATGAGATAAAGGGGACTCCGGTTTTATTTCTCTTGTCACCTGCTATGGAATGGGATAATTTGCAAGGAGTTGGTATTCACGGAGCCCTGGGTGGCTCTTTCAACTGATGAAACAGAGATTGAAATCACTAGATAATCACTTGGAGAGATGAACTTGTAGTACAGAATGCTTGGATTTTTACTTTCAGTTCTTTAATTTTAGGTATTTATTAACACTTTATCAGGCTTGCAAGTAAGTTGAAACCGCTTCTTAAAATGCTTTATTCTGCCTTTCTAGCAGATGGTTTTTAGATGGCTGTAACAGCTAACCTGTTATTATTTGCATGAATTATTAAAAATGGCTATCACAGGAGCCACGACTTCACTATGCAAGGGCTCACTAAAATGGTGACGGAAGATAGAACAAAATTAACAGCAGGGAAAACAGTTTATTTGCCCCGAGGGCTTTACTAGGAAACAAACTTAAGGGGAATCCCCCAAACTTAACACAAAGATAACCCCAGAAAAAACAAACACAAAAAGAAGGTGCTGAGGGGAATAGATGGAGTCGCCGCGCGGTCCAAGACTCGGGAAGAGGGGGGACCCAGAGCGACCGCCGCTGCCACCCCCGGGGACCCCCCGTCCCGGGGCTGCTGCCCGCATCGAGAACAGGGGACCCCGTGCCGGCCCCTCCCCAGGCAGGACAGAGGCAGGGGGTTCTGTAAATACCGGCAGGCCGGATTGAGGACCCTGGGGGGCCATATCCAGCCCGCGGGCCGTAGTTTGAGGACCCCTGATCTAAACCTTCCCAATCTATCAAAACTTAGTTGTAGCTGTCACTTCTTCAAAACACCCTATTGGAGCTTAAAGTCACAGGGCCTGACTGTGCCCTTACAGTGTGAAATACATAGTGCAATGAATTTGTCACAGTGTAGAATTAGAGAAATTTAAGACATTGACAGAGCACTAACACAACATAGTCAAAATAATATGCAAAACATTTGTTATTTCATTTACAGTTAGTATGGAAATCTACTCTATATTCCTGGCCAGAGTCAAGTGGCATGGTACGCAATACAGTGGGGTGGTGTAGTGTACCAGTGCATAGAGACTTGGAAATGTTTTTAAATCCGGAAGAGATGAAGAAATATCAAGCCATAGTAATATCTATGTGCAGAACCTACTTGTAGTCTTCTGTCCATAACATCTTGGTACTCTTAAGCATTTCTGTAAATTAATTTGTCTATAGGAAAACATTTTACTGTTGTTAGGTTTTAATGTCATAGTTACAACTTTTTGCTTATTCTTTGGTCTAGAACAGCCTATTAAAATGTAAGAATTTCAATAGGAACTGTAAGAGTTCAGATATCACTCAAGTTCATGCTCTGTCTGCCCGAGACCCACTCAATACTTGTTATTACAATGACTGAGTCATGTGAAAGAAAGCTAACAGCCATGGTTTGGGTTTGATTTAAGTTTCTTTGAAATCTGCTATGAATTCTAAAAAGCTAAACTAGCCTAAGAGAGCTCCAAAAGAGAAGGAAACCACTCTGGCAAAGCAATTATCCCAGCCTAATGGTAACACATTTTGATTTTAAAATGAGCAATGAGCCAAATCTAATTTTTTTCTCCCCCAGAAGCTATCATTATTTATCAAGCATGTTTTGTGAACCATTTCAAAGATAAGACTAGTAAACTGTAGAAGAGTTTTCATTCTTAGGTAGCAGAGAGTAGAACAGATGCCCCACACTTCAGCTTTCTGGCAAAAAATATTCCATCAAACCAATTTTTCTTTTAAGACTAAGTTTTGATTAGCTACTTATTCAAGTAGTTTTTGTTTTTATTTGCCACTGCAGTGAAAAATCCACTGAGAAAGAAAGATGGGAAAATGTAAAACTCTAATACTGATACATTGCCACAAATATATGTTCTGAGTCTTCTATTAATTATTTTAGAAAATAAACATATTACGTATGATGCACCACTCACTTGCATTTGTTACTCTTTTAAGAAAAAATCCTCCTTTTTATCTAAGTGATAAAGCTGTTGTTTTTCTTAGGGAACAAAATTTATTGGTATGTATTGTTGTCACAGAAAAATATGGAGAACAGAAATAAAATACATACAACTCAATATAAAAAGTATGAAATGCCCCTTAGTTATTGAAAATAAAAATAAATCTCACAGAAAGCATGCCTTTATTAACACTATGCTTATAACAAAGTGCATTTTACATTTCCTGTCAAAGCTGCATGCCACCCATGATTTTGTTCAATTCTCGCTCACTTCAGCAAAAAAGAAATCCTTGTGCTTGGTAGGTTAGCATCTGGTGGTATGCCTTCTTATGTATCTGCTTTGATATCACACAATCACAGAATTTCGTGGGCTGTAAGGCACTTCTAGAGATCTAGTCCAATCCCCTGATCAAGCAGAGTCGACTGGAACCAGCTACCAAGGCTTATATCCAATCAGAATTTTCCAGGGATGGCTGCTCCACTGTTTCTCTGGGCAACATACTCCAACACATGATCATTCTCATAGCAAAACAGATTTTTCTTATGTTTAAATCCAATTTCATTTATTTAGGATGTAACTAAAGCCTGATTATAACTCCTGCTAATATTTATTATTAGGTATAGTCACAGGACAGTAACAAATAATACAAAAATGCAAAAGAGATTCATTGCTTGAAGAAAAGCTATTCTGCAAAAGCTGTTATGTAAAGATTGAGAAGTAATTTCTTAAACAATGAATTTAAAGTGTGCTGCATGTTTCCTTTTTCTCTTTCTGTAAAGTAGGCTGCTTGCTTTTTTTCATTCCTATTCACCAGTCATGAAGAATTGAAAATACCAATAAATGTCATGGAAACAACTGTGAGATCTCCGTGGTGATACTAGGGGCATCTACACTAACTCTTCTTTACACTACAGCCTGCATGTCGAGGCTGTACACCCTCATCCCAGCCTGCATTGATTCAAGG
Source organism: Serilophus lunatus (assembly GCA_013399895.1). Lineage (NCBI taxonomy): Eukaryota > Metazoa > Chordata > Aves > Passeriformes > Eurylaimidae > Serilophus > Serilophus lunatus. The sequence goes on from VXBA01001481.1 coordinate 463,737, forward strand.
AGTATTTGTTATGTCCCATCTCTATCCTTTGTAAGGAGGACTGGTCTTGAGAGAACTATGACATGCTGTACTATTAAGACAAGAGGAAAAGCCCTCGAGTTGCACCAGGTGAGGTTTGGATTGGCTATCGGGAAAATTTCCTCACTTAAAGTATAGTCAGGCATTGGAGCAGGCGGTCCTGGGAATTGGTGGAATCCCCATCTTTGAGAGTGTTCAGAAGACATGTGGATGTGGTACTTCGGAATTTGGTTTAGAGTGAATATGGCGGTGCTGGGTTAATTGTTGGACCCAGTGATCTTAGAGGTCTTTTCCAACCTTAACTATTCTGTGATTCTATGATTAACTCTTTTTATCAGATGCTGACTGTGGCATTGGGACACATCTCTTTATTCCCACAGAGCTTTTTGCCCCACAGTTTAACCACAGCCATAGAAACCCATATTGTAAGACAGAGCTAAATAATAAGCTTCTTGTCTAAAGGCTCTCACTAACCATGATAACATGCAAGGCAGGTTCTATCATCTTGCTGGAAAAAAGACCTGAATGGTGATTTCCCTTTGTCTGTATTCACACCACTACTCTGACCCTGTTTGTAGGGCTGATGGTCCCCGAAGTGTTGGTAATGAGTGATGTGATGATACAACATGGGCTGCAAGGTGTTTAATAAACCATTCAACCAGCATCAAACTGTATCAATGGATCATCAAGAAAAGACATAATAGTGCACAGAGTCATAAGACACTCAGAAATTTCCCTCTATGCAGCATGAACTACAAGTACATAACACAGGAATAGTTATATTTTAAAAATTAATACAGCCATGTGTACTTGAATTTTCAAGAGGCAATTAGGAGAAGCCTAAGCCAAAAATACTTGGAAAGTAATTGATGAAAGTTGTAAAGGGAGACAACTATTAAAAATTAGAGAACTTAGATGCTAATTCTCTCATTGTTTCTTTTCTTAATTTCTTTTAGGACAATAGTAAAACTCTAATAACCTTTAGTATAGATTTTTTTCAATCGCACATCCTCAGACAGGGAGGGACTCCATCAAAATCTCTCATAATTCACTGACACAAAATTAGGCTTGGTGAGAGGAATGTACAGCCCATTTCCTGTGTTATTTCATCCTGAGAATTTTAGACTTAACAGTTGTGCTTTCCTGCTGAGTAATCTGACTTAAAAGTACTAAATGAGAAATGTCCTTTTGAATAGAGATAGCTCTTGTCTACAGCACTGCTTCTAAGGATACGGGACTGGAAGGACCCTCCTTAATGCCAGTCCCTGAATAAGCACTGGCCATGAAGAAGATAATGCCTTCATAAAGTAATCATCTAGCTCTGTCCCATTAATTACTTGGCACACTTACTCCTTCAGCTCCAACTGGAAGTTTATTCTAGAAAACCACTGGCCTAGTGGTAGGACACTTACTATTTCCAGTCTAAATTTATTCAGAACCAGTTATTGTACTTAAACAGCATTTATTTCTCTCAAGGGGAAGCTCATTCAGGGATCTGTGTTTCCTTATTTACTCAGATATTATTCACAGAGGAAATCACCTCTCCTCTACCCCTTCCCCGGCTGCCTTAAATACCCAAGGTCTTTCTGTCACCTCTTCTTGACGCCTTTTATCAATCTTGCTGGCAATTACTGAAACTACAAGTCATAAAAAACAACAATCAGCATTTGATAGTTTCTTTAAAGCAAAATTGAGATGTGTCTGGCAGTGCTTAGGACCTACTAAATGAGAGACCAGAATGTGATTTCATCTAATGGATGAAGAGAATTCATGGATAGTTTTTAATACATCTATTTTCTAATGAAAAATTATTATCCAAATTTAGCCTGTCCTAACTGCTTCATTGTAGGTGAACACACCATTATCTCAGGGAGGATAACAAGAAAACCCCTCAGAAGATGAAGCTACCTTCTATATCTGATAAAAATTTTACAGCTATAGGGGATAGACTCAAAAAATACATCAGTGAGCTTTAATTTAGAGGCTCATGAAGTAATACCAAGGGGAAAAACCTGCAAGAAGGCAGGTCTGCAACCATGGAAGTTAAGAGGGATCACTTAGTTAAAAAACTACTCCACAAATCACTTGCTGTTGTCCCTATATCAGACATGAAATAAAACCTTTCCTTTAACAAGCAAGATAATAGATAATTTTTCCTGGGAAAGATACTCCAAAGTGCTTTATATCACTGCTCAGGTTTTTTTGTGTCCAGTTGAAAAAAACAAAGTCACTCCCAGAGATTGTTGTATAGTTCTACACCCACATGACTTCCATGGGAATTGTGATCAACAATGGGATCACACAAAAAGGCATTATGTATTTTTCCTCGCTCATGAGTTTCTGGGTTATTTTAATTTATTCTGTTTAGCTTCTATATTCTTTTAACATATCTGAGGGCCTTTCATCACTAATGCTGCACTAGACAAAACAAGTGGGAAGGATTATAAGAAATTTGATCAGCAGCAACAAAAAGCCAATTTAACTGGGGGGTTACTCTTCTGCTTGTGATGTTTTAACTTTTGTGAGAGACAGAGGCTTAGTTTACACTGGGATTTCCTGCATGATTTACAAAGCAGGAGTGAAACCCCTCACATCTATTCTGATAGATCTCTCCCTTCATCCATCAGTGCTGACAGCGCTAATCTGCAAAGAATTAGTGAGCTAGAAGTTCAAGTCAGCTCTTCCCTTCATCTGGCTATAACACCATTCATGGAAACTCTGTATTAAAGGTAACAAAAAATGTCAGCGTGCAATGGAAACAAAAATGATTGATTGTACATTTTTGCATGAGAAAGTGTTTTAGAAGAAAAAGCCTGATTATCAAATCATTGTCATAAAAACGGGAATGGAGACAATGGAGTCTTCTGTAAAGAACTTGATTTTTGCTAGTTGTTTCTGTTCTGTTTTCAAAAGGTGTAGTTTGATCAGAATTAAGTGGCAGCACCATAGACAGTGTCTATCTCCAAGTCAGCTTCCAGTTTCATGTGAGACACCTAATTTCTCAGTGAACTAAAAGCATGACTACTGTGGAGCTAGGGAGGATCAGCTGTGTCTAAATTGTAAATGAATTTGTTTAGCAGCATAGCAAAGACTGAAGAAGTCACACTGACTTTGGAGATCCCCAATGCTTTTGTCTGATTGAATCTGGGAATATCTACAGCCTGCATCTGACAATTTCCAAAGAGTTCTAACTGATGTGGCTATTAAAGCCATGAGCTAGAATTGATGTGTACAGCACAAAGTCAAGACATACAAATCTTTGGTCTTTCCATGAAAAGCAGCAGCCTGGTTTCTTGGCAGGAAAACATATAAGGTAGAGTTACCATAATACTACAGTGAGATCAGGCTTTACTTCTCTGGTTGCAAAATATCCAGACTGAAGAAAAGAAACTGTTCAAGCAACAGGAAGGTCAGTAGCTACTCACATTTTTTTGTCCTTCCACAATCTGCATTATAACAAAAGAAAGAGAGTGCCGACTAGACCTCACAGTTATCCAACATTTTTCCCAATAAATTAGTAGGCTTATACAACTGAGTGGTGAGAGGTAAAATACTTTCGGGCAGCGGTGACTAGGAAATGCAATCTGGCAACTCTCTTTTCTTGTTCCTAAAGTACTCTTTTAGGGTCTTGAGGACATTTATTACCATATGCACCCAAGAGCCTATTTAGGGGAAGCTTTCTCTGGGGTACTGTATTTTACGAGAGGCTCCCTGAAATCTCTTGACTGCATTTCAGCCAATGTCTCCTCCTTTACAGGCTTGCAGTGTTTCTCTCTCCAAAATGGTACCAAATAAAATGGGTTTGACTTTCGTATGAGATCAGTGCAGGCCTTTCCAACAGATGCCTCTTCAAAACCCTATCTGGATTAGAGATAGGAGAAATTGTTCCTGAATGCAATTTAAATGTCAGTTTAAAGAGTTCATAACTTGACAAGAAGAAATACTTGCTTCATAGTGTCATACAGCTCCTGCAATGCCAGGCAGATGGTAATGACAATTTCTTTGGCATAGCTATAGTAAAGTACTCAAGCATGTGTCTTATACTGAGGTATGCCTGTGGTTGCAAGATTTGGAAATATCTTGTCATATCTTGCAACCAAATTTTCACACATATCCTTTGGTGGAAGTAAATTGATTCAGAGTGTTGTGGAAGAATCACTCAGGACTTCTGCTGTGAACTGGTGCCTTCCTGTTGCCTCCAGTACTACCTTGAATTATGCCATGAATTACCCTAGGATTTGAGCTATCTGGAAGATCATAACACTTTTGCACTCATTTTTCACAGTCTCCTGCCAATTATAAAGCATTATTTCAGGGTAGAGTAGGAAGAATACCAAAAAGTTCATGTCAAAAGAGTGCTGAAAATGAGCTTGAGAACAGCAGATGCATTTCATGTGAAGTTGTATGGGTTGGAGGCCCTTGAAAGACAAGAGAGAAATTTTAGATGGTAGTCAATTTTAGATGGGTTAGTCATATTTCCCTTTTGATGAAAGATACATCTTAAGCGTCTGAAAACTCTGTTATAAAAGTCAACAGGACAAGCTTTTCCTTTCCCCACAAATCTCGACTCAGGACAAGGTAGAAGATGGCAAATCATTATCTACTGAGAGAAAATGATGTGAACAGCATATCCCAGGGCAATGTTCACATATCAAAAGAAGAGAGGTCTTTAATGTGTTCACATATTGACAGTCACAGTAAGGAGAAGCTGAGAGCAGATTGTGTCAGAGTAGCACTTTTCTGCAATGCATCTTCCGTGTGTGCTTAGCTAGTTTGAGCCAGCAGGAAAAGAGGATAGCTGTCTGCTTGGGACAACAAAAGCCCTCTTCTTTCTTAGCAATTAATCTACAGTTTGATTTAGGCTTCATTCCTGCAATGACTTTAAAAACTTGTTTAAATACACGGTGGGCATTGTTATGAGATGGCAGAAAGAAATGAAACAGAATATATTTTTAATGTTTAACCCAATATTAGTCTCACAAGAATGACTGTATTTCTTCAGCTCAACCTGGAAAGATTATTTATGATCATGAAGATTCCAAATTTAGCAGTAAGTATAATTATGTACACACAAATGTATAAACCTACATCACAGTATGCAAAACATAGCTCCTGTTTCAGAGCCCAACAGTTTGGGATTGGCAGCAATGATTTTGTTATCATCATTTTGAAATCAGGGCTTGAAAAATGAAATTTACATTCTCTTAATTAGGTCCCCTAGGAACAGCAAACATTCAGATATTCCTTTTAGCATTTGCCTTTTAAGCTCTAATCAGTAAATAGGGGTTAATTTTATCTACATATAAGTCAACTTCAAAAATTTTTTGGATGAAAAGGGTATGTGGAAAGCATCAAGAGAAATCATGACAGGAAAGCTAGTCTGTCATATTTTCTTCACTCATAAGAGCTTTGAGAAAATGGGATGAAAAGATATTTTTTGCTGCAATCAAAACCTTTGGGGGAAAGGGCTATGAAAAAAAAATTACTGTCTTGGAGGAATATATAAATTAAGTTATGACTTAGAAATAACTAATATCAATTCCCTCATCTCCCTGCAACTCAAATCATAGTTTCTATTTGACCAAACTAGATTTGCTATGGACAATAGGATAAGCATATTCTTGTCACCTAAAGATAATTTGCAGAGCATCCATACAGCCTTTTAATGACTGCTGCTGAAACTTCTTTGATTTGACAGCTGTGGCTTTGACAATACACAGAATGTCCCTGCATTTACAAGGCATGATCATATCTTTTAGGTAACTGTATCATCAAAAGTGTCTCTGGCTTATTTCAGATGCCCCACCTAAATCAGAATTAATACATTTAAGAATAATATTATGTGCAGAAAAGGTAGCTTGTTTTTACTAATTTTGATAATAATGCTCTTTGAATAGTAAATGATTGTGGTACAAACCCACAAATGCAAACCAAAGAGGTTGCCTAGTATTTAACTGAACATATATGAGTGAAGCTTTATGGGGAGAAACACATCTTACCTAACGTTCTATATTATTATCTGGAAACAAAAGACTGGTACATTTCATCTGTAATGTACTTTCTTTTGGGAAACCATTCCTAGCATTTCTGGACGTCTAAATTATTTCATTCATGCAAATTCTCAAAGGCGACCTTTTAAATCTTCAAGAAGCACTGCTTACACCACCATATTTTCAGAACAAGACATTATTGGCAATTTTTTCTGTTTTCATGTACAGCAATGCAGCTGCCACAGTAAAGCACATCTCTTTAAACTTTATCCACTGTCTAGCATCACTTTCTAACCAAGCTGTTTCTTATTTTCTTAATATTTTTTGAAACAACAGGAACAGGAACAGGAACCACTTCTGCTAACAGCAAATACTCAAATATTATACTTGCTATTTCAACTTCTAGTCATCTGAATCCCATCTCTCTCTCTCTCTCTACATATAACAAGGATACACATATGCAATACTTACATATAAAGTTGTCTTTGAATTGTCTTTATATATATGTTATGCATGTGTGTATATACAGTCATAGTTTCATATGAACTCACAGTATCAGCAAGGTTGAAAGAGATATGTTCAAAATAATAACTGGATTTTTTTGCCAGATTCCTTGTGATCTAAGCTTAAAAATATAAATTTCTAAAAAGAGATTCCAGATGATTAAAAATTTAATTGCAGTAGGAAAAATATAATTGTAATATGAAACACAGCTTGAGATATATAGCTATAATTTAGCCTTCCACCTTAAATGGAATTTTTCAGAGAAAAATTTGCCATTTCAAGCAAAGTAACAAACTGTTAGTGTTATTTCTTATGAAGGAAAATACATTTGAGTAGCTAAACTTAACTGATGACAAGGAACAAGAGTTGGTGCAATCTGCCAAGAGAACTTTAAAAATCTGAGCCAATTTAATTAGGATGAGCTATGAAATAATGTAAAATAATTTTTTAGCATGTCAGCAGATACGTTTTGCATTGAAGTTCTCTGGTATTTTCATAGGAAGAAAATCACCCTGGAATATAAAGTTTATCTCTAGAGAAGCTTAAAGTTCCCAGTAAAACTACTAAACGCTTGCAACTGTGCCATTCATGACGGGACTCTCTTGTTGTCTAGGTTTCTTGTATTGTCAAATAAATTAAGAGCCACTGGAGAGTGGATTCTCTAGCTTGGTTATTTTGGACGTTTTCATGACTTCTTGATTAGATGAGTTCCTTTGGATCCCAAGTCAACAGAGGACACCTATGATACATACTAGAGAAGTCAACTACTTTTGAAACCCATACGGATAAATGCGATGTATTTGCATATTGTCCTATAAAATTTTTTCAAATAGTCATATTGAAACATTTTGAAATGTAGTTGAAGCAATAACTCTAGTTCAGAACTATATCGTTCTTTTGCTAGGATACTTCTGGACTTAATTTGCAATCAGAAGCCAGAATACAGTAGTCTGCAGATGATGATTGACAGAAGGTGAGTTGCCAGTGAGAAGCCCTGATGCTATTTATGTTTGCAGAACTAAAGTGAAAAAAAAACAGGCTTATACAGAAAACAGGTACTACTTACATGAGTAACTTGAACAGTATAATTGCTTTGGTTGCTTAACCTGTAAAGTTTAGGGTCTTCTGCTACAATGGTAGACTACCATGGAAAAACTAGACCTACAAAAATTTCTTCCCTAGAAGTTGAAGAGATCTTTCTAAATATGTATTTGATCAATTCATATACAGCTTCATCTAAAGCTTGACACTATAGAAGTATGCGCTACCTTTACTTTTGACTTTCTTGCACTCTTTGCTGGACTAGAACTGTTGAAAGTCATTGCTCTGAAGGACAGTAAGAAATGGAAATGTGAATGCTTTCCACTCAAGTCTGAGACTTTCAAAATTTGCATTTGAGGAGTAATTAATACTCCTCATTTACTTTTATTATTTTGCAACAAAAAATAGTTGAATTGAGGACCTGAGAAAATATGTATATGACACTCTTTGTACAACTATTAGAAAGAGGTTATTCCTTCAGCCAAGCTTGGTTCTTCCTCTGTGTTAGGTCTGAAAAGCTAGGGAGATAGTTACTATTTAGCATTAAGAAATATATCCAGAAGGTGCAACTTATTTGTCATTCAAATGAAAGGAATTGGAAAAAAAATCTAGACATCAGGTTTCTTGACAGTTGAAATATTGTCCTATTAGCATTATCTAAATAAATAATACATACTGTGGAAATGATATTGCAAGTGACTATTGAAAGCATTTCACACTGAGATAACTGGGGAAGAAATGAAAATATTACAGAAATTATAAAAAAGGAAAAGCAGTAACTCAGAGATTACTGAAAATAAAGACGGAGCCTTTACATATACAATAGCAAACTTTCATGTGATTAGAGCATCCTCATTTATGGTAAGGGCCCTTCACTTAGATATTTCTTCATTTTATCAGCTGGGTAACTGAGGGAAGGAGAAGATTTTTATTAGCTTTCACTTACGATGTGCATATATACATAAACTCTGTGTCCCTGTCAAACTTTAAAAAAATTGAAATCCATTTTCCAGCAAGTCTGTAATCCACAATTAATTACACTAGTTAATGTTCTATTCCACATACTCCTGGTAAATTTCACCATCATTCCTTAACTACTCTCCTCATCATAAACAACAAGACACTCTGTTTTGAAAGTGAGTATTTTAGGGAGGCTTGTCTTACCATTTACATAAACTCTTATTTTCATCATTAATAGTGCCCTAGGTGAATACTACAGACAATTGCTGCTTTGGTCCAGCCTGCAGACAAAGGCAATACAACAATCCTCCTGCAGATAGTGGTTAGAGCAACCTCATGTGATGAATGAGAATCTCAGCTGGCAAAGAAACCAAATTACAACTCCATCCTGGGAATGAAGGTGGAGGTCGTCAGTGGGGCAAAATGATTACTGTGACATAATTACAATAGCGAGAGATAAATCAATCTGCTTCATTTCAAGTGGTGGCAAGACCTTACTCTTTGTATCTACAAGCAAACTGATACACAAAATTAAGTCAGAGGTAGGGGTGGAAAAAGAGAATGTATTGTTAGAAGGCAATTGCATTTATAAATGTTTCACAGATAACATCTAATTAAGTCATTTAGGGTAATTGTTGTCACAGCTTTGCAGATTCGAACAGGATATAAGTCAGTATTTAGCAGCAGCAATGCATCTGCTATGAAATGAATTGGATTTAAAAATCCCCGTCTCTGTTTAAGTAGGGTGGGAAAAATGTCATGAGGGCATACTCCCTAAGGAAATGTTTGGTTATCAACAGGAGAGAAACTACTGTCACTGAAGTATATTAAGTCAGTCTTGAAAAAGGGGGGAAAGCAGGCTTATTATGCCTGCACTAATATTTCTGCATCTGTTTGCTTGCTCAAATCAATGCTGTCTTAAAACTCAGTGGAGTAAATTAATATGTTCAGAAAAAAATCAATCAGAAAAGAACATGATATATTTTTCTTTAATGATGATTACAGGAGGTCAATCTTCAAGTTCAAATGGCCAAATTTTTGGTTTTTTACACCAGTCATCACCATGACTCTGTGAAGCTGTCACTATGAGAAACAGGGTGGCAAGTGAAAATGCATCTGTCAAAACATCTTTCAGTCTAGAACTAAAAGTGATTGCTATTCATTACTAGTAGCCAATCACTGGAAGAGCAGCTCCCTAGTGTCTGTTCCAATAAAATATTTTTCTGTAAATATTGATGTGCTATGCTGGTGGGATGTGTTTCTCTGTACCCAGTAGGGAAAACTGTGGTGATCCTGGAGAGTCCATGCTTGAGTATGTGAGAGCCTCAAGTGTAATGGGCGGAGCATCAGTTTCCCCTCACACTGTTGCAGGCACAGCCAGACAAAGGTTGTAAAAAGAGAATTTAAGGGGATTAGGACACTAGAAATACAGAGAGAGGGAGGCAAGCAGAGACATCTAGGAATGAAAACAGAAGAGGGTTTAGGGTATGGGAACTTGGGAAACAGCTGTGCCCAAGAAGGAGGGAGAGAGAACATCAAAACATGTGAAACAAGAGGGAAGAAAAATGAACTTATGAATGTGAAAAAAATCATAGAAAAAGAGTGTGGCAAGTGCAATTCAGAGCAATAACAATTTTGCTGAATTTATCTTGAAAAAATTATTAGGTATTAGTTTACTTCTGCTGCCTGCTACAAAATCCAGACAAAAAGGCAGATGACCCACAAGAAAATGAAGGAGGAGGAATAATTATTTGCACCACCACTTCACATTATAGTCACTGATGGCAGGAAGAAAGAGGAAGAAACAAGAAAATCTCCAGGTCTGGTATCTTGTTTTGGAAATAGGCAGGAGACATTCCTACTGGAAGGCAAGTCTTCCTTCAGCTTCATATGAGATCCACACTGACCACATACCATAATTCACTACTCCTTATAAATCAAGCTATGACAATTTTCTCTTTCGTGCTTGAAGACAGCATTTCCCCCAAGGCTTAATCCTGTTTAGTTGCCCATCTGCTGATAAAACATGCCTTGATACCTGATACATACAGTCCACTTAAATGTCAGTCACATATCCAACCTTTGTCAGCACTTTTACAGGGCTGGCTAAAACATAAATCCTCCTATATAATATTATAGCTCATGTTTAGATCAGTTTGCATGTTGACAACCCTAAAAATGAAAAGTAGGATCTGTTATAAATTTATGTATAACCAGGACTAGAGCTGTTACCCTCACAATGCTTGTTTGGTTTTCTTACAATTCCAGGAAACATCTTTTTGCTACTTTGCTATTACTGGTATCTGTCCTTGTTTTCTTCAAGCTGTGTAAACATTCGATTACCATGCTGGGTATCTGACAACTTTTGGTAAATTTTGAATGCTCGTTCATTAACTTTAAACTCAGGACCAGAAATATGCAGAAGCAAACAATTTACAATCTGAAGTAACCAATTATGTTAGTATTACAGTCATTGTATTATAGCATTAGTATTACTCTTTGCTTCCACAACTCACCAGCCATGTAACCAAGCCTAGGTAATCCTCAAGTCTCAGAACTTTTTGTATTGTAACTGGTCTTGCTGTTCCAATGAGGGCAACAAAAAATCCAAAAATGTGAGCAGACCCTTCTCTACTTGTGGACCTGAACCAGATCCAAATTCTGTTCAAACTAAGCTACTCAAGAATTTGATTATAAGTTTTGCAGCTTCATTAGCAACTGCATTACAGCTTTCTTATACCAATCTTCTCCCTATTGTGCAGAGCCCACATTTGTGAAAACAGCTATTTGATGAGGTTGAATTAAAGTCTTGCTCCAAGGTGTTTCAGAAAGTGCCAAACAGTTCATCAATAATTGCGTGTACAATGGTGGAGATGTAGGCATATGATGTAATATAAATATTTGTTGAGATACACAGCTGGAAAAGAGCTTTGGGAATCATGGGCTTAGGAGGTCACATGTCTTGTGGATTTTGGGCTAAAAATTTTGACAATGTTAGCAACAGCCTGGATGAGTCCTTATTTTGCCACAGCCCGTATCTGTGAGGTGCTGACGGGTCCTCATTCTGACTTTAGTAAGGGTTCGATTCTGGGCATGCTCCAGGTTCAAACCTGCAATAATTTGACACTAACTACACAATGGATTCTGCACTCATAGCTGCCTTATCTCTCTAATATGTCCATTCCCTTCTCTGTTTCCTGGGAAAATCTGCAAGAAACTTAGAGATACAGATAATGGCAAAGGAATTTAACTGAAAAGAGCAAAAGAGTAAAGATCATTTCCCAAATTAAAAGGACTCAAGTTAGACTGCTACTGTCTTCCATTGGCTTCCATGTACACTCAGCCTTACTGTTCTTTACCTCATTCACATGAACAGGTATCAGAGCACAGACAGTATGCTATGGTATTTTAAAAAATTGCCTGTTTACCCAAAATGTCATCACCTGAATGGAATCCGGCGCCCATTCCTAAAGACACAGCAGGCACAGGGACTCCTGCCAGCATGAGGCAACTTAAGGAACTGGTGTTTTAATTTTTCATCCTGTAAGAGTTTCTAAATGTCATCGTTCTTTGGAATGGGCCTGCTGACCTCTCTGGACCACTCAACTGCATAATGAGTTAAGTCTGCATGTTTTTTAGAAAAACCCAACAGCCATGAACTTTGGATACTCTTTTAATAATGTTTTATTGGGAAAGAATAAAAACTTTCAGAACAAACGGAAATATTTCTACTCTCCCCACACCCATATTATCTCATTTTTTTTAAAAAGGCAGAGTGTTGTCATTCCTTGAATTTGTTCTCTTTAGAAGTGTAACACATTTCTTGGGAAATAAAAAATAATAAAAATAAGGTTAGCTAAAGGACAGACAATGTCTAGGAATACCAATAGTCTGTGGCGTTTCAGCAAATGTGTCAGTTTTCTCCTATGCAACCAGTTTGTTTCAGTTGTGGGAATACAACCAGCCAGTAAGTTTCTTAAGCATGTGAAAAAAACCCCATGAAACAAAATCCATCTGTAAGCACAGAATCAATCAGTGCTGCTGTAGTTAAAAAAGACACATTTTTCTCATAGTTAAAGAAAGTGTGTCAGATTATTAGACTCAGAAGTTCAGTGTGCTGAAGGCAAGATTCAGGATCAATGTGATTATTTCTATGGGAGTTTAAAACATATTATGAAGAAAGCTTTTCATAGCATGGTTTAATTAAAGGGATTAACTCTAGGATGAAATGCAGGTACATATGTGACACTATCATGTCAATGAAGGAAATGGATCCTTTCCTTTCACCTGGTTTTTTGCTAAAGGATGATGATTGCCGACTGAGCTATCACCTCTTGTAAACAACTGTGCATCATGGGCTGATTTCATAGATGTTCTAGATTCATCCTATCTCTGAACAGAGACATACCCCTTGTATGTTCAGGTACTATAACGCCCAGGACGGGTAGTTGTTAATTGTCTCTGACATTAATACATGAATTGATTTCATTGTACGGAAGTATTACCTTACCAGAGGTTCTTCTCTAGAGTCTAAAATACTGAAGATGAGATTCGGATGCCTAAAACCAGGCTTTTTCTATCATGTGATGTGCTCATCCGTGTGACCTGGGATCTCCCTTATGTGACAGACTTATCTTCCTCCTCCCACTTCATTCAGTGCCCTCTACAGGAGGGCACTGTTTCCAAAATTGTAGTACAGGTTACGCCTAAGTGAAACTAATAAATACGCACACTAAACATTATCCTTTAGCCATTGTTTTTTTATTCTCTCTTCTACATCTATGTTGTTTAATTAATCTGTAATCTTGTCAGTACTGTAAATGTGATGATGGTATACGCAGGAAGTTCCATCGGAACATGAGGATAAACTTCTTTACCATGTGGGTGACTGAGCACTGGAACAGACTGCCAAGAGATGTTGTGGAGTCTTCCTCACTTGAAATATCCAAGAACTGTCTGGATGCAATCTTATGCCATGTGCGTTAATGTGTATATTGCATACAAAGTAGCAGGGAATCTGCACCAGTCTGCCTTATGTACAAGACACATAATAATACAACTGAAATTGATTCAATCAATCATATGTAATCAATCATGGTAGCTCATATGCCTAAATCTTTGCTTACATGGATAATTCTTAGACTTTTCCACTGTTCAATTGAAACTGATGGGACGGCTTAGCTGAGCAAAAGTTTTTTAAGCACATTCAATTCACTGGACAATAAACTGGGAGAAATACAGTCAAGGGGCATTCTGTGTTGAGAAAATTATTTCTGTAAAAACGGTAAGACTAGATCCAAGATAAAATGATTTTATTGCACTGGATTTCAATCTCTAAACAATGGTGATTAGAAAATAAAGTGCTGTACCATCTGATAAATACTACTTGATCTCATCATCAAATTAGTGTTTTGACTCATTGAAATCTGTGTTGCAAAGAGGTCACAACAGTTGTGCCAACAACTTCTCTCTGACTCCAAAATATAAATATTAATTATAAGAAAACCTCGTGGTCATTGTTGATAGCAGATTACTCATTTCCTTGTAAAGTGTACATGAAAAGTTAGATCAGTGATGGCAGAGTCATACATGCAGTTTAGACATGTCTTGCTATGATGGTTTTGTGAAAGATGCCTCCACTTGTTTTGGGTCACTTAATTCTACATCCTTCTTTTCGGCAAGACTCCTATGTGCTAGCCACTACTGACATTAGAGCAATGTTGCTGTTGTTTGGTGTGGGTGCCATCCAAAAGTTCTCTATCAGCATACAGACCCATTTTGGCTGATGCTTATATGGAAAATATGGAAATGCCACAGGCATGTGGAAGGCCAACTCCTCAACTCCTATATGGATAGTCTCCATGCTGCAGCACTGGATCCCAACCTGCTTAGCATTTCCCAAGTTTCCCATTACTTGTGCACTGTTTTTCATTTTCTGTGGGACGTACGTTTCTAAAAATGAACTAAGAGAAAATCGTACGTTTCCTGGGCACAGACTCTTTTTCAATTACTTTTTCAGGGAAATGAAGTTCTGGAGCATGTGAGTTTCCTGCCCGAGGCCAGCATAGCCCTTTCTCATTACCATCTTCAAGTTCAATGTTACCTTCAACTCATGGGCACTCTCAGTCAATAACACATGTGCACACACACAGCCTGTAGGGTGAAAAAAGGAATATGCTGTTAATGATGTTTAAAGACAGCTAGTCTTCCAAGGCTCCAAATAGCCTGATGGCTTGTCTGGCCAAATTATGCAGGTTATCTCTCTGTTCTTCCCGAAAGAAAGTTCTTCCTGTTCTTCAGAAAGCAGAGGAGTCAACCTCCCCTGCAGCAGACTTTTCAAAGCAACTTCCACGTCAGCTGGAATTCATAAATTATGAATGGATTACCCCAATCACCACATTTCATGCTCCTTTAGGCTGATATCCTCAAGGCAGATGTACACAGATACCAACCTTTCTCATCATTCCTACTGCAGCAGAGTCTGTGCTCCACCACAGGAGGTGGCTGTCTTTGCCACAGTACTTGTGCAATACAAAAAGTAGTATAGCCACATCCAGACCACATAGGCAGGGCTTTTTTTCCTTTCCTATGTGGCTGCTCATCCTGAAACAAAATCCTGCCCTTTCTTTCCCCAGTGAAAACTGTGAAAAATGTTAATCAGAAGATTTGCTCTCAGGAATTAAAATTTGGCTTTCTAAAACGCCTCACATTAAGCCTTCTTGCATCTCTGGAGGTTCTGAGCACTCAGGAGATCTAGCCATATTCTTCTTATGTCCAGCTAGTAGCACAGGGTATTTCTACTTCCTCAGTACTGTGGGCTTATCTAGAGAAGAAGGAGGAAAGGATCAAGCACATATTATATTTAAAATTTACAACATATTCAATAATAATTCTGAGGATTTATCATTGTTTTCTAAATGCTCTTACTATCTGATCTTTCTATGCCTTTTATTCCTTTGCAGACTCATGTCAAAAACAACTATATATATGAATCCTTTAAACGAAAGTAGAACACCATAGTTAAGTTTATAGTAACGTGGTGAATTTAAACCAAATCTTTGCAAAAATGCCTAGAGCACACACAGGCAGTGTTGGGGGAATTAACTGAAAACAAAAGAAGCAAACTGATTTAGCAGTAATTTGTCCTACTGTTACACTCTTCTCAAAGTCATAGATGCCCTACTGGTATGAACAGCACTAATTCCATTTTTACCATTTTCAGCTAAAAGTCTACTCCAACTGTTTTGACCGCAGTGTACGTTCTTTTCATGGAAGGAGCAACTTTGTACTATTTTACCTAGGACTGAGTAAGCAATAAAAGAGGACATTTTCTACAATGCCCTATTGTGTAGATAGGATAATCTCAAGTCTTCTCAGGCTTTCAAGGTTTTCAGACACCAAGTATAATGTCTTTAGATTTGCACTTATTCAGAAGTCAGAACACCTTCAAGTATTAATGGCTTAATTTATATTTCATAGAATAAAAAATTTTGAGGGGGATTTCACGAGCTGAGTAAACTTTATTAGCTGTTCTTATGCTTTTGGCGTTGTTTCTTCTCATCTCTTTACCTCAAGGATACAATAAAAATAGCTAACATTCATTTTCTTCCCCAGTTTTTGCAGCCACTGCTTCTGTTCAACTTTTGTCTGGCAATTCAGCTTCCATGGTAGCCAGCATAGGATTTTGATTCCTGATAGCTCTTTTTCTGGAGGCTGATAATAGTACTCTCTCCTTCGCTGTAGGTCTCATCAGATGGCCTTGTGCCACCACGGGTTATGTCTTGTCTAACAATGCAAAGCTTGGTTCAAAGAAAAAAGCTTCTCTTCCCTTGGGACAACTATTTACCAAGGCATGGTAAAATGCAACTACCACTCCAGTGGTATTGAGACAGAGCCTGATACCCTCAGCTGTCCCTCATTTTCTGCTGGTATTCCTTCCCCTAGGTTTCTTACAGTATGACAGGGTGTTGTAAGGCAGAGGCAAGGCAGCTAATCTTTTATGGCCCAGAAAAGATTTTTATGCCTGAGAAGAAAGTAGGGAGGCACATAACATTAGCAGTACCAGCTGAGATTTGTGTCCAGCCTGGGATGTCAGGTTAATTGTATGAAATTTATTCATACTATGCATAAAAAGAATAAATGTTGCTTAGTATGACCCTGATCTTGTCTATGTTGTCTCCTCTTTTCAACCACCATCTTCTTAGCCAGATTACATTCATGTTGGTTGTACACATCCTTTTGTGTCTGGGAGCATGACTGAGCTTCTGGGCACAGGTGCAAATCCAGACAACATCAGGGTATGACTCCTCTTCCTCCATGCTCTACTTTCTGCTCAACTGTGAGCACACGGACAGAAGCTGCAGCATTTTCCAGGTGGTAGATAACCTCTGCCTCCAAGCACAACCACTGCATGAACATGCCAACTATCATTTTGCCCCCAACATTACATTTACTCTGCTCTCCTTGATTTACTCACCTCCACCAGAGTGATATGGTTGGTGGGCAACACTTTGTGCATAATCCAGGTCTTTGTGTTGTTTTCATGTGATCTTAGGCTCAGACTGAAATGAGGACTTTTGCCTTTTCAGTTTACCTTTTCTCCTTCTTCATGTTGTTAGCCATATTACCTTTGATAAGAGCTGGGATAATCAGAAGCCCTTCTCATAAAAGGGATAACAGTGAAATCCTGTTTTTCCTTTAGGAAACTGAAAAATTAACACTTAAAAGATTTTTTATTTTTCTTTTCTCTGATAATCTAAAGGAACAGCCCTAGGACGTTTCAAATCTGATTTCTCATAGAGGTAGTTTATTTTCTGACAGTGAACTACATCCTTGCTGATTAAACTTGTATAGGGCAATGTTTAATGTAAAACCATTCTTAAAGGCATTTGTGACTGGAGACAGTTGCAATGCAGTACACTACCTCAGAGGTGTGCTTATGTATGATTTTATGATAGGCTGTGTTGGGCTAATACTTCCCTGCTTCTTACAAGGAGAATATGACACCCCTTCCCACCTTCTGATCCTCCCTTACTCAGTTCTGTGCTGACATTCTGTTGTACTTGGGGTGAATCCATTCTGATCACTATCTCAGAGATGTATCATCCACATTGTATGCTGAGAAAATTTTCTGCCATTTAATGTGTTGAGCATCTTGTTGTGCACTTAAACGAGACCCAGCTCTGGCTCAAGATATGCTGCAAAAAAAAAAAAAAAAAAATAGCTGGTAAAGTCAAGCTGACAATTCATCTCATACTATATCGTGAAACAATGCATTATTAGGCACATCCTGGACACTTCAGTGATTGCCCCACAGTTATGGCACTGAGTTCTGGAAGGCATCAGCACGACAAATTTTCAAAGCAAATTTCAAAGCACTTTCAAAGCAAATAGTACAACCTATATTTGCAGCTTTCTTTTCCTGTCACACTTACGTGATTCTTCTCCATCAAGCAGAGCAGCAGCACACATATATGCTTGTAAGCCACCGCCATAGCTGTCTGGAGTGTGAAACAATCTCCTTTGGATCACTTAGGACTTACTGTCACAACATCTTGATGGGGGATAGAGAGGCAGCCTAAACAGACCTACTGCCAGATCAGTCAAGCTGAGTGCTAGTACAAGTGCTCTTATGGTCAGGAGTGAAATTTTCTAGCACATTCAAAATCCACTGAGTGGCAAAGAAAGCCATGCTGTTTGATGACTTCCTGCCAGATCAAAGCATGGGGAGAAAAAAACTTGCTGAAAAAAGACTGGACTCAGCAGCCAACCCCTTTTACACCCACCTCACTTTTTTGTGTTGCTGTTTCTGCACATTTCACAGAGGTGTTTGCTAACTGTCATCTCACCAGGACATCTCTTCCCTTGGTATGAGCTTAGTACTTACTTTCCTAAAGTCCTTCCTTTTCACTTCTCAGGTGTTTTAATATGTCCACTTATTGCCAATTACTATGCAAACTGCTTTTTTGCCTCCTCATATTTTAATAGGCAGTGAGGGCCATTAAAACTCTCCAAAAGCAAATAAGAAAGTGGAAAAAGCCAGTTTAAGATTGCTTTAAGTAACTGGTGAGGTACCAGTTGGGTTGCCCTAACTCAGCTTTGAGTCTCTGCAGCAGAAACAGGCAGTTTTACATATGCTGAGGGATTGTCCAGTTCAGATTTCATTTGCCTTTCTTTCAATATGTAAGGTCAGGGTGGGCATAAAAGCCCACTGCTATGGGACAGTGAGTGAGATTGAGCTTCTGAATGGATCTGCCTACAATTATCCTTACCAAGAACCTCAAGAAATCACCACAATAGAACATCTTTTCATGTCAATAGCTCAGGTTTCATTAAAGTACATTAAAGTACAGATTAATGTCTTCTTTTTCTTTTCAGCACAATAAAACCAAACAAAAAGGCTTTAAAAAAGGATATTTCTCCTTTCCCATCTTATCCTGGATTACAAAACTTTATGTAATCCTAATTATTTAATAAAAATTATTGTGAATAGCTTTTCATCTGACACAAGCAATGCATTATTGATGATACAAAATTCCAAAAAATTATCACTAGCCACCAACTTCTTCCAATTAAGGAGAAACAGCCTATTCAGAATAACGGATTCAAAATTCCAGTGGTCTGGAGACTGTGATGGTGATATAGCTTGACCTTGAGGTTTGGATTTTGTAATGACATTGCAGAAGTTCCTGCTGACTGTATGTAACTTAAAAAACCACAAGTCAATATTTACAGATGCTAAAGCTGTATGTCAGATAGCATTTGTGAGCTTTTTACATACTATACTAGATTCAATAACACTAGCTTAACTATTTTTGTGCTGAAGACCACAGTTAGTAGATGCTAATCAGTAGGAACTACATTGAAATTAGGTTTATCAGTATGAAAATGAGAACAGAATACAGCCATTAATATAAAATTCTGTTCCTCCCTTCCATGAATTTTCTGTGAATCAAGGAATTGATTCCTTTAATCAATGGGGTAAAATGTTGCACCTGTGACATTAAGATGTACATGCTTAATTCTGCAGTCTAAAACATATAAAAATCACTATCTGAAAGACAGGCTGTGTCTATATTTGCACTGTAAAATTATTAGAGTTTTGTGAGAAAGGAGGGTAAGGGGATGGTTATGTCTTCAGAAATCATTTTTATCTGAGCTACTGTGGTATCACTCACAAGGCAGGAGTTGTTTGCATGGATGAACTATGTGTTTCCATATTTCAAATCATTCAAATTTCTATTCATTGCAAAACTGATATTGATTCTCCTGTGTTAGCAATACTGACATTGGGATAATTCTGATATCATTATAAAACATGCACCAATACCTGCTTCCTTAGTGTAACCTTAATGAAAAGAGTTAGAAAATTAAGAGACAGAAGACTTGCTAGCATCAGTCAGTACCCACTCCACTCTGACTGCAAAATGATACAGTCTGCCATATTAGATAAATCTTATTATTTTCAGACAGTAAGCAAGATAGCAGTGTGTAAAACTTGCAGTTGATACCGACAGAGAGTAGCATCCACACGAGAAATAAAACCATGCATCACCTCCGTCCTCTAGTATATTAAATGCACACTTCAGTCTAGAAGTTTATTTCCAGCAAAATGTTGCATATCCCAGAGAAAATGAGCTGTTTCCTTAAGAACCTGCTGCTGTTAGAGGTCAATTGCTTTGCTATTACTCGTTAAAAGTTAAGTATCGTTATTGACAGTCAAACCACAGAAATTGGTTTATGCCAATGAAGAATGGCAAATAGATACATGTACCAGGGAAAGAGCCCTGGAGGAAAAGTTCTTTGCACAGTAAAATTAGATTCACAGGTCACAGATGATTTGTTAGCTCTTTCCAAGTTGTAGAGTTGTAATTTATGGGAGAGCCCTTCTGGACTGTTTACCTGCACTACAAAAAAGGAATCTTTTTATTAAAGTGTAAGTTGCATATCCTCACAAGTGACAACCACAGACCTGGTTGAATTAATATAATCCTCCAAGAACAGAGCCCTCCTACCATTCTAAGTTAATAGACATTTTTGAACCCTTTGTTTCTGTTCTTCTCTATGAAGCCTTCTTTTAGGAAGCCCAGATGGAGGAATAGCTAAAGGGGTGGATCATTTGGTTTTGCTGCAAAAAGACGTCAAATGTCAGCTATTCAAGCTGCCCTCATGATGTAAACACATTTCCACTGTCTACTTGTAATTTCTAGAAACAAGCTCTTGAAAAACAGCAACATTAGTTAGTACATCTTGCAAGGTGGGGAAGCTCTACCTATGGCCAATACCTGCAGCTCTTCCCCAAGACATGTTCGACATGCCAGCTATGGAGTTGTAGCAATGAGATTCAAGATTCTTAAGGGTCTTTGATGGGTTTTGTGATGGGAAAGGAGGTGCTAATGGGAACCCCCAGTAGTGCTGGCAGAACAGCTCTACCCTGGGAGCAGTTCTCTGGCATTGCAAGCAGCACAACTCACCAATCTCCTGACTAACCTCTCCAGGGGATGAATAGAAGGATGAAGTATGTATTTTACAAGGGTGAACTTCCACAACAAGTTATGCTAACAGTGGGATGTTGCAATGTGTGGGCCAAAGGCCACTAATAGTCCCTGCGTTTTACACAAAGAAAAACAAGGTCCTGAAAGGCATGGCTGTTACTGTACATGCCCTCCAATGACTCCAGATGCCTGCTAAACCCATTTGCATTGGGGTTCTTTCAGGAACAAGAAGTGCTAGACAGGGTTGGTCTACAGTTTAAACACAAGGTTGTATTTATCACCCACTGTGTTAACCAGTCTGAGCAGGAGAGAGGCAGGAGCAATGAAGGACAGAAATTTCCATCTTTGCAATACCTCTCTTGCTACTGGACAAATTAAAGCCTCAGAAGGAGCTTCTGTCTGAACATTTCATGTTTTATGACTTCCTAATAAACTTGTCAAGGCCCTAACATTATTTGTCTTTGATTAAGAATAAATAAATGCCAAGTACATGTTTTTGAAATTAACAACTGGACAGCTGTATGTGAAAACACTCTGCAAAATGTTAGCAGATTTAACTGGGTGCCTTGGAGCATTATTTTAGACAGAGCTGTTGGTAAGACAACTCTTAGGTGTGACTGCTTTTTAAATAGGCTTCTGTTAATTATTTTCTCTTTTTTCTCCCCACTTCAATCCTTGTTACAAGGTCTCCTTGTGCCTCTGAATGGTGATACTAAGCAACAGTCCTTAAAGTCATTTTCACACTGGAGCTCTGCTGAACTGGCTCTCAGGTGTTGCCTGCATTGCTCATGTGACAAAGTCAGAATCATACATCCTACTTAATGCTTTTCACCCGTTTTTGCATCTCCTTTACAGGTGACCCTGTGCTTATTGGAATTGTACCAAGATCTGGACAGCCACTGCTGGGGAACAAAGCTGCTGGTAAATTGAAGGAAATTGATGATTTTTTAGCCCAGTTGTTACTTTTGCTATTGTACTGTGCATGTGTGTAGGTGAGTGTAGGGGTGATCATGTGTGAGAAAGAGATGGACTGATCGAGGGAAATCTTCTAAAACACTTTCCTCTTTTACTTAGGAAGAGGGTATATTTTATCTCATTTTTATCAAAGGTGACATCAGAAGTAATGAAAGGGTAAATAATTTTAAGGCTTCAGAGAACAAGGATTCTAAATAATAGGAATTTGAAGAACTGTAAAGAAAGGATCTGTCTTGGAGATTTAGCTTTTTTAAATCCTTTAGATCCCCTTGCCAAAGGCAATAATATTTGATTATAAGTCCTCCTATTAATTTAACTTGGTATTCCATTTTTCCTTTAAAGACATAGTCTTTTAATGGTGTACAAAAAGGCAGTGATAGGTATTTACTAAACTATAACCTTTCTACTTAGTGAATCGGTTAGCCCAGATGCTTTCTTCCATAAATACAGTCATTAAATGTATTGAAATTATTGATCTAAACTGCTTTCCTGGGAGCAGAGTAGGGTTTTTGTTTTTGACTGCAAGCTGGACTAGATTTCATAATATAACTTGCATCATTTAAAAAAAAAAAAAACAAACCAACAACTCTGAACAACAATAACCTCCCTATGATACATCGATGACTACATCTTTGAGAGAGCTGGCTTTTTCTTACAGGGGAAGAGAGTAGGAAGGATGCAGGTTTTTGCAAGGGACTCCTTTTTGAAAAGATCATTCTAAAAAGCTGCTGAAGGGATCTCTTGCTGCTATAATTTGTAGAAAGGAGCTCTCATAATTACAGTCAGAGTTTATTGTGTCTCTCCTTCTTTACCCCCCTTCCCGCCTCCCTCCCTTCCCGCCCCCCGCCCCATGTATGTGTATGCAGAAAGCTAGAGAAAGCCGGCAGCACTACCTGAATAGCTACTGAAAGAGTAAGATCTCTCAGTTCCTGCTTCATTAGTGGGTAGCAGCTATTCTGGTGTGTGCGAACGCCTGACTGCATCCTCCCGTCGAAAAGCCCTTGGTAAGTCCCTTTAGCCAGCACAGCTGCGGATTAACTCAGCAAAAGGCAGGAGGCGGGTAGCAGGGAGCTGTGGGGACACCCGGAGCCTGTGTACAGATAAGATCTATTAGACTTCAAGGATTTTCTGTAATAAATGTATAAAATCTATGGATTGCTGGGGTGTGAAGGCAATCTCAAGGAATGTTTTGAGTGTTCAGGAGAAATGCTAAGTACATTCAGGAGTACCTGAAACAGAACAGAATTTTTCTATGGGAGGTGAGATTAGTAAATGCTTCTCAGAACTGCAAGAAGAGTGGTTTTGTGTTGTTTTGTTCTATCTACCTCTATCATTTTTCCTCTTGTTTTCCTTACCCCCTCCCCGCTCTTTATTGTGTTGAATGTGCTAATAGGCTCAGAAAGAAGAAACTGTATCTTCCTGCAGACTGATGGCATTTGAAATGTAAAACTTTTATCAGAAGAAGGATGACAGCTGAAACTATAGAGAAGATAATGTGTGCTTTTAATTTGAATTTACATTCTTGTCCATGTTTCTGGTGTTGATTGAATAAACTTAATATGCTCAGAAAAAGTCCGAAAAGCTGGGAAATGCATTATTTACTGGTCAAGATGCTGATGCTTGCACTTTTCTCACATGTTTTATTACTCATCTGCCTGACAAGTGGCACTCTCCAGGTAGCTCCTTTCAGCATATGTAGCAAAAAGAACTCCCAGACAGATATTGTTCTTGTTTATCTTGATCCTTAAGTCAAGCTCATTGGAATCAGCAGAAAACTATAGAGGCCGCTGGAGAGGTCAGGTCACAATTCTCCTTGTCCCAGCTGAGCAATGGCGTTTGAAGCAAGAGGCTGGAATGGTGCTGCTATCTGGGGGTCCCAGGACCTGGCTGTGTTTTGATTTGAAAAGTATGAATGACTTACTCCAGGGACAAGCTGGAGGTTATTGTCTAGCAATGCAAAGAATTAACAGAGTAACTGACTCCTAACCGAACTATCCATCCCCCCGATGGATAAATCCAATTAAGAAGAGATGGCTGCCTGACTAGCAGGGCATGGGGCTGCTGGCTCATCTGTCACTGTCAGTCCAGTCCACACCTCTGTTGGCTACAACTGTCTGTCGGATCATATAGGGGAGACACAGCTATATTTATAACAATGAGGGTGAAAGCTGCTCCTTATAGTAATGTACACTCATGGTGTGAAACTGGCTCAGTGTCCATAGACATAATTTTCTTTGCTATTAAACAAACATGGTAGCTCAAAGGATTAGGTTTTAAATCTGCAACACTTCTTTTCCAGTTAGTGTGAGTAAATTTGCATATCTTCTATAGATCAAAAGGATGAGACTGACATTTTTTTCCTCTTTCAAAAGACTTCAGTGTTTCTTAAGGCACAATGTTCAAGCAAATATTAAAACAGAGATCAGATTTGTAGCCAAGTCCAGAATAGGTATTTCTTCCTGAAACTCAATAATCTTATATTTTATTGACAGAGGGATCAAAGTAAGGGGTGGAGATGACTAGGAGGTTGATAAGTGTATTTAACAACAAGCAATAGAAATGGCAAGTAGGATTATACCTTGAGTTCCAGGTTCTCAGAGTCATCATTACCTCATCAATAAACTAAAATGTCAAAATTGCATTATTACCTGGGATGCTCAGTGCATTAAGCATAGTACTGAGGCACAATAGAGAGAATTATAATTTTCAGGGTAAAAATAAAGGTAAAAGCAAAGAACATGTTTACAGGTTTACTATTTATTTTTTTGTATTTGTGTTTATCAACTACATCAGTTTGTTGCTAGAATACTTTTGAATAAAACTGAGTGCTGTCTTTTCTAAGTTTGTTTTGCATTCATCATCTGCATGGATATGTGAAAGAGGAGAAATACCACAATGAGAAAAACACCAGTAGAAAGAGGAGCGGAAACAGGTAGTTCTATTCAGCTCTGTGCCACATCAAATTCAGCCTTGACCACACTCACTTTAGTAAGCGGATTCTGCTGTCATCTGTTTGCTATCAGAATGGCAGGATGTTCTGAAAGAATCTTAATACCAGGTCATGATGGTAGAAAAATGCTGGAGGCTGTTCATCAGGCACCAGATGCCGTGACCTTTCTGTCTATTGGAAATGTGATGCAACCCAGCACAAAAAAAAGAAACTAGGGAAGCCTCTTTGCTGATAGGCAACATCTGTGTTTATCATGGGCAGTGTATGCTTTTCAGAGCCTCACTCATGTCGCAAGAAATCTACCTCCCCTCCTTTCTCACGGGAATGTGATGAGGCAGGAACCATTTGTGTTTTCCTATAGAAGAGACTACATGCATCTGACGAAGACTGCCCTACTTGTGATTTGTGTACCCACACATCCCTGCAGTAGTAGATACCTTTGTAAGTGGTGAGCAAGAGATGTTACATGTTCTTAGGATGATCTGACTGTATGTAGCCAGCATGTGTCTCCAGGCAGAGTCTTACTCCATCCACCCTGGGAGTTATTTCTGGAGACTGACCAGACACAGTCCTAAGATCTCACTGATAAAAACATCTTCAGACCTTGCCAGTATAAGCCAGGGAGATCTAAACATACCTTCAAGCCAGTCTGTGTTTTCATCAAAAATTCTCTCTGTTACTTCTCTGACTTGAAATGATCTCTCCTCCCTGCCCCCCATCAAAGATTACAATTCATAAAGCAGAAAATGCCAGACACTCGAGCACTGGCAGAGTTCTTTTTAATTATATTTCTAGTTTATCATGCTTTTATATGTCCTTTTATATGTCAAATTTTCTATTTCCCTTATCTATATATATATAAAAGTATTGATACAGACATTTAAATACCTATCACTAAGACCCATATATCCTTGTCTACTGAATAAATAGGGATTTTCCCTGTGCCAAGAGTGGTTTTTGTTTGCATAACTTGACAATAGTTCAATAGCAAAACCAAACCAAAGAAGCAGAGACTAGTGTAATTCATAGTTTATTGCCCTAGAAGCCCTCACTGTTGTACTCAGGTATCTTTCACCTTTCCCCTTTTTCTGTGAAATCTCTATGTCTGTGACTGAAGTTCTTTGGAACAGGTATCACATCTCCACACATTTCACACATTTGTATCTACCATGCTATGGGAATATGAAATATTAACTACAGCTAGAGTATTTGGAGTGTATGAAAAGCTAATGCAACCTCCTGATCATAATGCTCTTTTTTGTGTAACTCCTTGCACCTTAGCAGGGTCAAAACAAAAGAAACATTTTGAAACCACCTGTCGACGTATTTTTGTTTCTGGCCCTGGAGAAAGGACACAAAATCAAAACATCTGCTAGCCTCTTCTACTACAGGGCAGTGGTAAGGGTGAAAGGACCTTGAAAAGCCATAATCTTGCAGTTATCCGGGGAATTGTGAAGGAATAACAAGGAGAGCGTAGCATTCTTGTGATTAGAATGACTTGCAAATTGTTTTTGTCATTTCTAGGAAAGAGTGAAAGTGATATTTAGTAGCTCATGAATTCAACAGTAACTGGTGCCCTGTAATAAGAATTAGATTAGAGGCACTTTACCAAATCCCAGTACAGAAAGTTTTAAAGTTTTTCTTTTACTGTTCTCTCTAAGGAAGATAAACTACAATGTATATTTTAGAAGAAAACTGCAGCATAGGAAAGCTACAATCCTAGCCAAAAAAAAAAAAAAAAACCAAAACAAAGACTTACTTCTATAGGACTTTGTAGTTAAAATTCCTTGCTGGTTTAAAGAAGAATATCTGTATCCAGAAATAATACTGAATTTGAGTGTTTCCTGCACTGTGTTTTTATGTTAGTTCTGCTAAATAATTAAAGAAAGGAGAGGAGAGCAGAACAGATAACTAGGTAAAAGCAGGTATAATCACAACTAGCCTTCCTATTCCTTTAATCCTGAATCCAAACTCTCTGACTTGAAATTGGTGTTTTTTCACTGAGAATCTGAGGCAGAATATGTTCCTAGCATTGGAACAGATGCTATTAAAGCAGCTTCTTTTCATTACAAACACAAAACTGAAGTGCTATAACATATGTTGTGTTGATTCATGTCTCAGAAAATATAATTCCATGGAGATATATTTGATAAATGTAATAAGAAAGCAGCTGATTCCTTGGAAAAATGCATTTGACTGCAGCATTAGCCACTTGTATATTGTACTTGACAAGAACTCAGATGTGCTATGTTTTAATACATTGCCACAACACCTAGAGATTTTCATTCAGATGCAACACTCTTCCTTATCTTCCTGAATGTCTTAAAAGATGTTACTTGAAAATGGAAAACATCAGTAAACAATTCCTTTTTTGAGAATCTGACCCTGATGTTCAGTTGCTAGCATTCAGACCTTAAGACTGTATGGTTCCTCATCTGCAAAAGAACGACAATTCTTTGTGTCTCCTCCACCATCACCCCTCATCTGTCTTGTTTTGTTATATAGCATACTGAGGGCAGAGGCCATGCCTTATATGTGCAATACCTACACAATCAGCACCTATAAAATCAGCACCTACACAATCAGCACCTATACAATCAGTACCTCCACAATTAGCACCTACACAGATCTTGTCTGCAGCCTGTGGGTGCTCCTGTATAAGAATTTTCCCCACATACCACTAACTGATATTCTTAGTTTCAGTCTCAGACAACTGGATATTGCCAATGATGGTGGCGAGCATTTTCTTCCAGAGTACTGAGCCTAGAATTACCTGCAGTTCCAGGACTGATGCTGTAGTCCCAGAGAACTTCATTTTCTCTATCTACTATTAAGTCTCCCAACAAATAATAAAATCTCCTCATCATTTCTGAAGAAAAGATTAAGCATACCATTTCTGGAATCAGTGTCTGGGAGTGGATGTAGCCGTTAAATGAAGAACACAGAAATACCACTTTCTTTGACATTTCTATCAGCTGCACAGAACTGACTACAGTAAGTTTTAATTTCTGACAGTTGACTAGATAAGGTGAATCCATAGTGAGCTGATAAGTGTCAAGTGACAAGGTATATTCTCGAAAAATTTTCTCTCTGGCCAGAAACCACTCACATCACTGACAGCTGGCACCTTCAGCGTAAAACAATAAAAACAACAGTCCACAATACTGATTCATTTATGTCTCAAACAGAAGTTGGAGCATTTCACTGGAAGTGACTGTGTAAAACAGGAGCAGATTTCAGAGTATTGCCTGCTCTAATCTTCCTATTTAATATATTTTATATTAAAATACATTTTAACAAAATTTAAAGGGTGATCTCTGCCCCCTTTACAGAGCAACAAATCATCCCTCAGCTGAAGTAAAAACATTTGGCAAATTGATCCTTGATTAATTTCATCCACTTCAAGGCTGTCAAACCTGGTTGCAGGGACAGAACAGAATAGATGAGAGCTATTTCAGGGGGCAGGGAGCCTGTACAGAGCAGCTGTTCTACATCCTTGCCTGTCTCATTGCTACGCTGGGATCACTGAGAGTATGCAAGTTACAGTAGCATAGCAAAGGACAAAGAGAATAGTCAAAATATTAGTCTAAGAAAAGAACACGAAAACTTTACTGAAAATTTTATATGCTGAGAAAGACAGAATAAAGCTGACCACCTCTTTAGTTCAACTAAAAACCTAGTTTATGATAACAGGCTTTGCATAAAGACATCTTTTATTGTGTTCAAACTGAACTGCTGTAAAGTGCCTTGAGATAAAGCCAGATCCCCCCATCTCATAAACCCCTCTTGTCTTTTAACTGCATTCAGCTAGAGGTCAACAAGGTGACTGAAGCCAAGACTCAGCGCAGAAGATGGAAACTCCCAAGAGCTTTTTCTCCAAACTGCTGTCTTCTTTCTAGAGATTTCATCAACTCCTTAGAGCTTATTATCAGAGCAAACACCCTGACTCTGGCACAGAAAAGGCACTCATGTCTTTTCCATATAGTCAGGAAATCTGGCAGCTTCCTATGTTGAGATTGTTGCTTTGATCCTCTTTTTGGGTCATATCTGCTGTCAAGTTGCTTCTTATTGCAGGGTCCAAATGCCCCTGTTCAGTGCCTCTGGGATCAGATCCCAAGAGGCAGCAGTTCTTACCTCTATGGTTATCCACAGATCCACTGGTGGAGCTCCAAGGAAACAATTATTATGTGTCATTCTCCACTCCCCATGCTTTCAGATAGCAAATTTATTTTTCTCTTGAGTGACACAGTATGGTTGGCCACTTTCATAACATTACACAAAGTTGTTTGATGGCAAAATCACTCAGCAACAGAAGAGAGAGAGCTTATTTATTGATTGAACTCCCCACAGATTTTGTCTGATGTTGCTGAAGTTTATAGAATCAGTAATATCAAATTGAAAAATGCAGCCTTAGAAATTATAAGTAGGTGCACTGTTATATTTAAAAATGAAAAATTGATTTCTTTATGAGAATGGTGTGGAAAGCAAACAAGCATTTACTCCGCTTTGCTCATTGGAAATACAATTGAAATATGCTTTCCAAAGACCTAGAGTGCAATACAGAACTACCTTACTTTCACCAAGGATCCCCTTTGAATTTCCTGAGCATATTTTTCTAGCTCGATATCCTACTGCCAGGTGTGTCTGAAGAAAAAAATTAAGGACCACCACATTTCCAGGTAATGTATCTTAAGGGTTGATCTCATAATGCAAGGGTCAGATGAGATCAAAATATTGTTTACAGCAGTGCTCTTTCTTCTCAGCTCAGAAGTTATTAAAGGCATTTAATTAAAAAAAAAAGAAAACTTTTTTTGACTAGCTTAAGCAGTAACATGTGGCATGTAATTTGGATTGCTGAGTGATTTAGACAAGTAAGCTGCATTACTCATCTGTCTCATTTAAGATATGTAGATTCTGTAATGTTCCATCTGGATTTTCAGCCAAATTTCAAGTTGCTTTTTTGGTGATGTGAAGAGGACTGGAGAAGATAGTTCATCTTAGAATGAACAAAGGAGAATGAAGGTTGTCCAACTGGGAAAAAAATAAAAAGAGTATACAACAGAAAGCAACCCTGGGCTACAACAGTATATAGAAACCTTTAATTTCTTTTCAGTGACAGAATGATTCTTTTGCTTTGCTTTCCACGAATAATCCTTCTGTATTTAGTGCAGGTTCCATTTAGAACCAGAATGGCATCTTGGTACACAACACTCACAAGCTTTGTTCACCCCTCTTGTTCCATCTACAGTATTTATCATCCTATGAACACATTGGGGATTATGGAAAAGATCCATGGGCAAGAAAATCAGAATGATCTCTCAGGGTAAAAAAAGAGGATTTTTAAGGGAATTTAAGAGAAAAAACAATGCTACTTTTTTATCCTGCAGTGTCAACACCATTCATGTGAGCATGGAATAGAGATAATGCCCTGTTGCTTGTAAAACTAATAGTTCTACTAGTTCAAATCTCTGTGTTTCCATGCATTAACTAGTGTACTGAGACATTAACTAATGTATTGGGGCTATGCCCAGACGCTCTCTATCAATGACTTGATGGAGGCCAATCTTTCCAAGCAACCAGGAAAACATTAGATCTGCATATCTCATATAGGTGAGAAAAAAACCTTCCTATGACTGTAGCTAACCAGATTTGAACAATTTGAAATGAAATTAAATTTTAAAAAAACCACAAATGCAAAGAACCCTAATGCTCTTCAGGAAAGATATTTACAAACGCCAGGAGCAAATATATCAATATGAGCCATATGATTTATCAGAGGGAAAAGACCAAAGTCTGTCTAATGTGTTAGGTTTTGGAAAACAACTGCAAAAAATCCTTAGCCAAAATAATCTGTGGGAACAGGTGCCTCATCCCCAGAGGGATACAAGACGAGATAAAAGCACGGTATCTCTCCCCCTGCCTCAAATGAAAGAAAAATAAATAAGGAGTAGCAGCCTCTTTAGGCCCACTTTTTTCCTTGGCAAATTTCTACAGCAGCAGAAGCCCAGAAAGGGGAGTGTCCTGATAGACGTATCAGGAAGCCTGCGTGCAACCTGCTGCATGAAGATGGATCTTGGGGCTTGGACTCTAGACAGACTGTCATAGAAGGTGCCTGGAAGAAGACTATTAAAAACTACAAGATAGCTACTGTTCACTAATGCTCCACAATTGCTTTATAATACAAAAGATCTAGAGGGTAAGCTTGAACATTAAAACTAATTAAGTACTCTTGGCACTCTTTGTTCATTTGGCAGACTGGCACACAATTAAGGTGAAATAGACTAAGTGCAGCTGAAGCATCAACCCAGTGTTGTTTTAAACACATCATGTCCCTAGAGGCTGTTGAAGCCAGAATCTGTGAAGGCTGTATGTGTACAGCACACCTACATCAAGAGCAAGAGGCAGCATCTTGGTGAGAGTCTGGTGACTTTGCAGGGGCAGAGGACTGACCCAGGTAGGATTGATGCTAATGCAAGCTGCCATGGGACAGAAGACCTAGGTTTTGTGGCATGGTGAGACATCTATCTGCGCCATAGGAATGCTGAAGGCAGCATCAAGCTACACCTCTTTACCTTGATTCTGATTTTTCCAGTTTCTTGTTGCCTTTAGGAGAGTCTGTGTTCCTTATGGGTGGTGGTGGAATCCCACTCCATATTCAGGCTCCCTTTTGCAGTTCCATGAGGCAAAGACCATCCTGTAGAACAAAGCAGGTGACAACTGTTCTCTCAGTCTCCCATATCATCCCTTGGGGCTTGGCAGTGTGGATGAAATAAGGCATTGCTTTTCACAGGCTAGGGGTTGCATCAAATATAAACTGAGACCTATGGCATTATAGCTGATGTGATAGACATGCCTCTAGATCTATAGAAAGCAAGATGTTTGTTGCTAGCAAGATTACCAGGTCTGCTGAAATACATAGAAAATTTGTACCTAGCTTTCTGAGGGTAAAAATGAGAAGGATGGAGGTGATTTGGCTTGCCATGCCTGCCCGGAACCATCAGGCTGCAATGGAACCCAAGACCTGCAGTGCTTTGGTTCAGGCAGACAGGGATAACTGAACTAAAGGAATTAGAATTTTTGTAGAAAGCATGAAAACCGTGTATATGAAAAAGTGGTATAGTGAGGTTATCACTACTGTTGTTTAGGAAGGAAAGAGCTACCAAAGAGAAACTATTTTTTCGTGATGTCCCTGGTGATATTTTGATTGGCAGCATCTGGAATCCAGGCAGAAGTGAGGCAGGGATTGGAAGAATAAAAAGGGACTTTTCAGCACAATTTTTCAGGCCAAGTGGTTCAGAAATCTGCAGCCTCGCACAAGTAGCCAACGTTAACACATCAGAACAAATTCGAAGCTGTTTGCCCACAAATCCAGAACAAAAAAATAAATAGAAAATGTTATCAATGAGCCTGTGGAATTTGTGTTTGACTTGGCCCAAAAATCATGCCATGAGATTCTTGACATGACAGCATCAGCTGTGATCTTTTATTGAGAAGATCTATGCAGCCCTGAAAGTGAGGATTCGGCAATTAACAGGAGCAACATTGTCAACTCTGCTGCCTTGTTTAGTCATTGTAAAAAATTATGTACACACCATGTGAAAAATCATGTATCCTTTTGGTGGCAAGAAGGCACTCAGAAGATACCACCATTAATGGTTTTTCGTGCAATTTCCAGTTTTGGAGCTGATGTTTTCATTCCTAGAAAGGTACAAGCTTTGAAGAAGCACAGAAGAATGAGATGGAGCAAGCTAAGATGAGAAGCAGCTCCACATGTAAGAATTTAGATAACATTTCCCTCTCACTTTAGGTATTACAGTTTCTTCATATTTTTTTAAAGCATAGTCCCCCTTTTTAAACCGGATGTAATCTGTTTGAAAACATTAAGCTGCATGATGTCTTGCATATTTACAGGAGTATGTCTGGTTTAGCATATTTAAATAGAAAAGTTTGACTAGTGTTCAATTTTTTGTGCAAAAGGACTATTATGGGCAAGGTTTTCAATACCAGGAATCCAAAAACAGACTTCTGAGTGGTGTCTGTATTGAATTTATATATATATATAGCCTTGTGTTATGCCACACATATGCACCTAAACAAACTCTGCTTGAAATGTGGCATCCAAATTAGCAGATAATGTTTAGTTTTATCATGTGTGTTTGAGGATAGTCACATTTCTTATTGTCCTGGTTGTGGCTGAAACCTTTTGTTTACTTTATAGTAACTGGACAGTGCTGTATTTCGTATTCAGAATGACGATAATGCTGATAACACACTGTTTTGGCAGTTGCTAAGTAGTACTTGTCCTAAGTCAAGGATGAGCTGCACAAAACAGCCAAGAGACATGACAGTTTGGACAGCTGACCCAAACTGGCTAAATATCATAGAATTTCATGTCCAGTATCTAAACTGGAAGAATTAGCCTGAAGGAACCAATTTCTGGTCAGGGACGGACTGGATATTGGTCAGTGGGTGGTGAACAATTCTATTGTGCATCACTTTTTTCTCTTGGGCCCTGTTACTCTCCCTCCCCCTTCTTAAAATTACTATTACTGTTATTATTGTAGTTGTCTTCATGTTAGTAAACATATTTTGTTTCAGTTATTGTATTATTCTTATCTCAACCCATGAGGTTTACCTTTCCTTTCCATTTCTCCTCCCCTCTTGGGGGTGGGAAGGAGGTTGTGTGAGTAAGCAGCAGTGTGATGCTTTTTTGGTGGCTGGGGTTAAACCACAACAATTATTGTCACTATAGTGGAAATTTAGGACGCATATGTGTTTCGTTCTTCAAGGCTTGGCTCCTATGACTACTTTTTATGAGCTGTTATACCGTTAATGCCCATGAAAGCACTTACACGATGAGTAACAGCTAGTAGGAATAGTAAGGATAATGGTTAACTGCAGAAACAGCACTCTCTTTATTTAGTTGCTTGTCAGAGCTATTTTTGAACAACTGCTGTTTATTGTCATTATTGGGTTCAAAAACTGACTTCCTTTGTTCTCTTTCCAAAGAACAGGGTAAATTAGGTCTGACATTTGAAGCAGTGTATTTACAGCAGCACAGAGCATGTGGCTCTGGAGCGTGGCTGCAACAAAAAACAGAGAGCAGCAAAAGCCATGGTTACATTTGTCACCCAGGGGAAATGGAGACAGGGTTGGCTTCCTCACCATTTTATTTTACCCCTTTTTTTAAAACAAAAAATTTTGAAATGGATTAATGAACCAGCTTGCTCTGCTTTCAAATCTAAGCCAGAGGAATTTCATTTGGAGGTATGAGTAACTGAATATTGCATCCACATTGAGTTTTGTCCCTGTCTCCTTTCTCTGCAGGAAGGGAGGAAGCACCCGTTGTCACTGCTTCTTTATTTGCTCTGTTTCTTCCAGTAGTAAAGGGGAAAATTATAAGTGCCAACTGGCATAGTTTGCAAAGGCGTATGATTTATGAGATGCATGTGAGAAACTGGAAAGATAACTACAATCAATACGAACATAAGAAAAATGTCCAGCTTGCAATCTCTGCCACACAGTGTGGCTGCCCATGCTTAGTTATCACACTGCACATATTTTTTACTTTCCTGAACTCTAATTCTCAAGGCTTGGTTGGGATTTTTTGTGATTTGTTTTGGGGTTTTTTTAAGGAATACATACTTTCTTTTAGGCTGGAAGACTTCTCAACGGAAAGAGGTGCAGTCTGAAGAAGATTGAAAAGGTATAAAAAAATCTTATATCTTGCCAAAAAGAGATCAGCACTGTGAAATATTGTGGAGGACAGAAGGGATGTGAAAGCAGAGGTAGGATTACTGCACTAGAGAGCTCCTTACTGGAAATGGAAATGATCTGAAAAAAGAGAGTCAAGGCAGGCAGCCTGTCACAAACAAGAGGGTAGAGGAAATGACAGCAGAAATGTAGGAATTGTGGATACACAGGACTATTGCTATTAGTTTTTAACTTTTCTAACCAAGCTATTTGCAGTACTAGCAATATCACCAGAACAATAATCTGTCTGCAGATTTGCACAGGCCTGTATATGCCTAGTGATATCTGGACCATTGTGCAAAAGCATATTGAATCATATAAAAAGGGCAAATGGAAATACATAAATACTTCAGGGTTTAAATTCATTCATATCCATGTGTATTGTCCTTCCTTCTGCCTGTGAATCCTGATTTGTCCCTTTCAGCAGGAGTCTTTCACTCTAGTGTCACATCATTCTGAAGAAGTTCCACCTGATGAACAAGCTCACAGCCATATTCCACCCATAAGTTAACTATCCTCCCCTAAGTTTACTGTACCGTCTCTATCAGAAAACCAAGAATTCCAGCCCAGTAAACTAGCCTTGAGTCCTGTACAGATTGGCCAGATGTGAACACAGATAACATGAGTTCCTTAGTGCTGTATGTTTCCAATAGCTTTCTTAAATAAGAATCATCTGGCTTAAACAACATGAAACACTGGTGCCAGCATTGCTAGGAGGGGTTTGGCAGAAATTTTAGTCTCTGTTCTTGGAAGTGTCATGGGCTACAGACAAGAATTTAAATTGTCATGTAAAGAGATTTGACCTGGCACACGGTTTGTTCGTGCAATTCCCTGTTACATATCTTTATGCACATTTTTCTTTCTGAAGATGAGGAACTGAGAAAAAGATGAAGCACACTTCAGCTCAGTATCACCAGTACATGCACATAACTGAACACTGATACCCCAATCTATGCATCTACATGTCCTCAGAGGTAACTTGACCTCAGATGATCCCCTTTGCAAATGAAAATGGGTTGGTTGAGAGAAAAAGCTGTTGAAGGGGCCACAGGGCCAGAGCTTAGAGTAAATCTCACTCACCATTAGAGTTGAAGCACTCTCGCAGACAATGAAGATTTGATTTCATCTCCACCACCTCTTGTGGAATAATTTAAAAATTCATTTAGATTGACTTGATACATTTTTTATGTGTATCTGAATTTCACCCTTAAGTAAGAATAATGTTCAGGAATCTTTCCCATTAAAACTCTATACCTATCTCTAGAACATAAAATACACACTCAGAAGAGATTCTGAAGTTAGATTTGTTGGACTGTCAGTCCTGTTGGAATTTTCTGGCAGATTTATGTTTCCAAATTGTAGGGTTCCGAATGTGTTATTCCACTGTACAGAAGTAAAAGTCAGGGTGGTAGCACACAGAATTATTTATCAATATGAATGTAGTAAACTCTTGAAGTAAATAGTGAAAGACAGGAAAAAAAGCCCAAACATCAAATAAAGCAATATGGACTAGGATTGTTATTTACTGCAAAGATACGAGAAATTACAAAAAGCATGAAATAAAAAATTACTATCTTCTTTCAGTGCAAATAATAATTTTAGCTGATCTGCTGTCAGAAAACGTTTCCCAAACTAGTTTTATTTAAAGAGTCTCTGAAATCACAAATTGTCTAGTAATCAAGTAATTTTATTAATTAATTTACCTTGATTAGCATAGTACTTTTCAAAAACTGCCAATCAATTTTTAACTAGCAGTAAATTAGAAATGCTGCATAAAGTGTTGTCACAATCTTAAACTGCTAATCAGTTCTGAAAACCTAAATCAGTGTGCATTTTTATACTATTCTTTTTCAGTCATTGGCTGGAATGTCTTTCTTGACCTTGAACTGTGAGAGAAGAATTTTCATGTAAAATAAGGGACAACATGCCACAATTCAGCATTGCAGTTTTTAGTCAAAATACTGAATAAGTAAGACTTGTGAAGAGCAAAATTGTTTTTAGTAAGGCGATCCTAAAGTAAATATTTTTTTGTCATCCAAAGAGTATTCTTTAAAGTAAGGATCCCATGCTTTTAAACATACAGCACAAACTCCTGGGCATGAAATAGTAACAGGTTTTCTGAAATGCTGCAGCCATAAAGATATTACATGTTATGATATCGAGATGATATATGATATAATCCTCATGTTTTGTAGGCATAGAAATATCCAAAAAATGCCATGGCATAATTGGTAGCGCTACCATAAAAGAGTTTTCAATGTTATTATGCATCTC
Source organism: Serilophus lunatus (assembly GCA_013399895.1). Taxonomy (NCBI): domain Eukaryota; kingdom Metazoa; phylum Chordata; class Aves; order Passeriformes; family Eurylaimidae; genus Serilophus; species Serilophus lunatus. The sequence goes on from VXBA01001481.1 coordinate 500,696, forward strand.
TTTCATTATCCACGTTGTCACAAATAAAGCAATCCCCTTTGGGCAGTATGACTGTGCCTGGAAATCATGAATTTTCTTTAAAGAAGACAAGTCCCAATTCTAAATTAATCAGTATATCCTATTGCACTATACCTACACATTCTTTTTTCTCTGTGTGTTTCTGAAAGAGACCCATAAAACTAGAAGGCAGGCCATCAAACATTGTGATATATGACATATTGTCATGTATCTGACAAAAAACTTCTGTCTCAATCTAGACATAATTCTTTAGACAGGAAAGAAAATGGCACAAGATGGGCCAAGTTCTGGGGGAAAAAACAGGAACTAGCCGTGTTTCTTGTGCAAGAACAACAGAGCTGTGCTGGTGTCCCCCAGAAGACACTGGTGCATCTACACAACAATGTCTTTTGGCTTATGAAGCAGCAAGTCAACTACAGCAGCCAGAAGCCAGACAGTTCTGCCCCTATGCCCCTCAAAAGGCACCCAGTAAGGAGTAGAGTATGTTAAAACTGCTTGTAGTTATATAGATGCCTACACTGGGATGTAAGTTTCCCTGTTTTTCCTAGAATGCCTATGGAAAAGTTCAGAATATCCTTTTTAAGCTATATTGCTTTTTAGAGGAGAGATCCTCATTTGACTGCATGTAGAGCCTAGGAATTCACCTCAGGTAAGAGTTTTTAGTTAATTAATATACAGACTTTTCTCTGAGAGGTCCAGTGATGTTTGAGCACCATTTGGATCCTTACTCAGATCTGTCTTGATTTGTGTCCCTGTATACCAGCGCTGCACATTTGGGGCCTGTGCACTGGGGAGCATTCCCAAGATATTCCTATTGCTCCCAGCTGTGGTGTCCTAGTAGAGTGTTTTCAACTCCATTTTCTCAGACTGTTGCCTTCTTGCTTGAACAATGTTTGTGTGCTCTGCCTTGACTGATTCATATGTAATCTACCTGGCGTGTATTAATCCACAGCTTATGACCTGTCTTTCTCTTGGTTCTGCAGTTCCTATATGCAGATAATGATTTTCTCAATATCCTTACTCAATAGAGCATTTCTCATTAATTTCTGTTTGGTTGGTCAGTAAGCCCAAGCTGTCTGCCATTGTGCCACTTCTATTTACTGGAGACATATACAGCCTAAGAAAACGTAAACTGAAAAGCTTCCTTATGATGCTATTTTTATGCTTTTTTTCTTCTAGTCGTGCTATTTTCCTTCCATGATCTGGACCCTCGGGTTGAGCTCCATTGTAGCTTGGGCAACAGAAGTCATAAGAACTTGTGGATTCTTCACATGCATCAGGACACAAAAGAAAGTTTGTGTCCTACATTTAATAAAAGCAATGTGATTTTCAACTTCCCAAATGTTGATAAAGGCTGTGACAATATAATTTAGAAGACAAGGTGTTTGTGTCCCAGAATAATTGCTGTTATGAAGACACAGTTGTTTGTCTGTTAACTGTACAGAACATGTGTAAAAAACGCTGATAATCTGAAATACTAGAATACTGTTAACAAATATTTGATGCTCACAAAGTGAAAGCAAACATGCTAATGAGTTTTTTAGCAAAGCAAGATTCCCTCCTATGGTGTCCAAAAAATGGCAGGGCTCATTGATGATTCAAGACCCAAAAGATCAATACTGAAGGGAACCATACAGTCTCAGTGGTGACTGTAATGGCTCCAAATGCTAGGTAAACCCCCAGATGTTTCATTTGGGGAGAAAAATTAGGTGGAATCAGGCTGGTCTTTGATGTTAGCCTGTGTATTTAGCTCACAAAGCCCTTCTTCCTTCAGAAAAGAGGAGGTAGAACAACAAAAAAATGTACCAAATTCCCAAGACTATTTCATCTACCATTCTACCCATCCTCCTCCCCACCATGCCTGTCCCTTAGGCCGTGCTCTCAGTGCCTGCGCAGGCTGTCTTATGCATCCTTCCAACTTCTCATTGACTTCTGCCAGTAACATGCAAAACCATAACTGGCTGAAATCAGCTCATCCACCACATGCCTTGTATGCCCCTTCATTTTGGATAGTAGCTGAATGCCTAGGTACAAACTGAAGGTCACCATTCTTCATAAAGGACAGTACATCTGTTCTATGCTTAGCATAAGCGAAGGGCATCATCCTCCTTGTCCCATTCCATTTCAGTGGGTGGGTGGGACTTCTCTTGTATCTCAGCTCAGAAGACCATTTTAAGGATGCAATTCATCTGATTATTCAGTTGTCTAACCTGGAACTTACATGGTAAAATAAATGTCTAAATGTGACCAGAATAAGTCATTCAGTGGCAGTCTGAGGATACTGCCTCAAACTGATATAAAACTCAGAGGTAACAGGGGATAACTCAGGATCTAGGTACGCCACCAGCTCTAAGGAAACGTTGAACTCTGAACATATAGCATCACTGTTATGCCAGGCAACTGGAGGCTTGAAGAGACACTTACACCCTGAAAGCTGATAAACATGGGTCCTATCAGGAAATGATGTGTGGAGAAATATGTGCCTGGGACAAGCATTGACTCCTGAAGTGCTCTGCTCAAGGGCTGAGATTATGAGACTAACTACATGCATTGGTCTCAACAGCATGATGAAAATTACATCCAATGATGTGTCTGAAATTATGTTAATCATCATTAGGCTATTTGTCATAGCATCAAAAATATAAGCATTGTGTGTATTTGAAAGATGTAATAGAGAAAAGAAAGTGAGAAACTAAACTGAACTGAGTCGAGGGAGGTTGAAAAAGGAGAGGATTTATGGAAGACTGGAGGGGAGCAGTGGAGACAGCAATTCATGGGAATGGAAAACGCAAAAGCAAGAGGCCAGAACCGATATAAAAATGGTCATACCAGATATGTCATAGATGCCTGGCATCCTGTTTCTCCCAGAAACCAGGATTAGGTGCTTCAGAGGATGGTGCATGAAATCCATCTGCTGAAAACCTAGGACGTAATCCGCCTATCAAGGAGGTTTCCTCTTAACTTGTCAAACAGAGGTTATTTGAAGCTTGAAAGATGGGTGAATGGTAAGGTGGAAATAAAAATATAAGGTGGAGAAAATGGAAGGAGTGAAGGAAAGAAAAAAGTGGGATAGAAAAGGAGCTCAGAGGTCAAAATCTGTTTTCCCCTGTTGCTGAGGAGATGATCCAAATCAAAGTATTCATATTGGGCTCCTGTAGAATATACAGGAGAGTATGTTATATTTGATGAGAGTATTTTATATTGTTTTATGTGGTGCTTGCTAATATTGCAGAATTTCGAAGTTACCCAGTTAGTTCTTCCTTGTAATTCAATTTATTTAAATAAATTTTTGGCCTTTTTGAACCTTAATAGTTCTATGATTCTATGATTCATTCCTTAATCCTTATGAAATCTTTCAAAAAATCATTCCTATCCCTTCTTATATCTTCGCTGCTTCATATTAAAAGTAATCTGAAATATATTGACTTGGCTATACTTAAGTTTCTCACTCTCCTTTAAAGTTCTTATTTCAAATCTATATACTTAAACAATTTCTCTTAAATACTTACTCTGATGTGTGCTGTCAGGGCAGGAAACTTTCTCAACCGATATGTGCTGTGTATAGACAGCTATCAAGCAATTCCACCACAAGAAGTAATTGCCCAGAGGCAGCTCCAGGTGGAGTCTTAGCTCAGGCAACCTCACCTTTCCCTAATGCTTTGTGGAAGCATGGAGGGGGAGCCTGTTCAGGGCTACATCTCTCCAAGGTGCAAAGCAGATGCTGCACTTCATGCTTACTTAGTCAGCACTGCTCATGGTACCCGAAATAAGATACACAGAGCTCAGAGAGACTGCTGGAACAGCATTATTCAAATATTTTTACCTTAGCAATTCAAGAGAATGCAAAACCCAGCATCTCCTGAAGAATAATCTCTTCCAGATGAGTCCCTCTGATTACAGCCCTAGCACCAGGATATAAGAACTGACGACCAGACCGGGCCTTATGCAGCTCTGCATGTCAGATACTTCTTGAGGAGGAGGGGGACTGGGGAAGAAAAGCTGCTTCATAACAGCATTCAACCTGTGCAGAGAGAAGGAAGTGTATTCGAGTGGTTTAGTACAAATATATCAGCTCCTTACAGGATATTGAAACCAATCAGTGGGCCTGTGATCGTCATATCAGAGCTGAATGATGAGCCAGTGGTGTCAGCCTGTTGTCAGGGTTAATTTTTTTTATGTTTATGGTTGTCACTTCAGCTGGAGATTAAACATGACACCTACTAAATTTGCAACATTGTTATCTTGCTGTGGACATAATCTTTGAAATACGCCTTGGACAAAGAATATTATTGCACAGGAGGAAATTGTTCCTATACACTTCCTATATGGCCCAGATTGCTTCAGTTTCTACATTGTAATTTGCTTACCCTATAGTAGAATCTTTACTTTCAGGGTAGTAAATGGAACATCATCATATCAAGGAATCCTATTCACAAAGACATGCAATGTTCTCATCTTCAGAGAAGCAAAGCCCTTTGAAGACAAGGTAAAAAGGAAAGCAGCTGGCAAAAATTCCCATGTTGCCATAGTGGACTGACCCTTTAACTTGCTGATTTAAATGGCATGCCTCTTTTCATGTTGCATTAGTGTTTCAATTTCTGTCCCTCCTTGAGTTTGGCTTCTGGGAGTTTGCAATTTATAGTCCAGCGTTCTGATTTTCGGTGTCTAGTCTCATGTTGCTTACTTTGTCCAAGCCTGTAAAACTGGATGTCCATTTTGCCCGGACAAATTTGCTCAGGATCAGCTGGATAAAATGTCTGACAGAGGAATGATAAAGAAAAAAACTGCACAAAGACATGAACATAGTTCATCCTTGAGCACATCTAAGTCAGGTCTAGGCTTGGTCTCTGTATAAGGCATAGCTACCACTGTGCTTTGGGGAGGAAAGTGAAATAGTACTGAAAGATTTTGAATATGCTGCACAGAAAATGCACTTTTTTTGCCATGGACCTGATGGAACCCCTCATCACATGAATGTCTGAGAGTAACAGAATGCTTTTTCTGAGAGTCAGATTGGAAATGCTTGGCAAATGAAATAAAGGAATTAATGTTTTCTAAAAATAGTCAATTTGTTTTTTCTGTGACAAAGATTTATGTGACCCAAATTAATAGCAATGTGTTCCACATTTTCTGGTCTGACTGCTATGCATATTTCATCAATTGATATCTTTATTCATAGGACACCAAAAATAAAAGTGTAAGAGTAACATTTTTCAGAGAATGAAAGAAAGAGGATGGTGTTTCTAGAAAATAAGGTTGTGCTTTGTTCAAGGAAGTGGAAGAGCTGAGGGATAGAATGAGGGATGCTGTGCACCAACTCTCTACCTCCTAAAATGAGTTGTGAACATTTGTGTCTGGTTTAAGGCAAACAGTGCTGATGTGTTTGCTTCTCATGAGCTGAGGAAGAAAGGTGCTTTTGTGGAATAGTTGGTAAGCCAGGACACAAAACCACTCCACACTCAAGCCTTGGCGGGTTTCCTGTGTAATACTGAGCATGTCACTTTGGGACTCATGCCAGCTGCCTTCATCCTCATGAAGTTAGTCATCTCCCTGAAACTACTTAAAATTAATGATAAGGACATGTCCAATAAACAACTAAACTGACTGAGAAAAATCCAAAAGTCAGGATGATCTGATCTGCCCAGCAGACAATTTGGCAGCTGCAACCTGGCATCCAGCTAGCCCCCACTGTGCTCTGTTTGCACTGAGTGGGTAGCTGGCCAGCTCTCCATCCTCCCTGGTATGGGACTATGTGCTCAGGCTGGCAGCTCCTTGGGACAGGCACTGTCTCTTGCAGCCTGCTCACATAGTGTTGGATGTAATAGTGCCCTGGACATCCTGTGAGACTGCCAAGCAATTCTGCAATAATAAGTAATAAGTGAAAAGCAGCAGACAGTTGCTTTGGGCATGGTATATATATATATATAGCCCCCCCATATATATAGCAGGAGGCAGTTCAATGCATAGAGGTACAGAATGTGAGCAACCATTCTAACAGAGCATCTTCTACTGTTTTTTGTCTCAACTTCCAACATTTTAAACTTCAGTAATAATCAAATAAGAAAAATTGCCCCCACCGAGTCATATGCATTGCCTTCTATCTTTTTTTAATTTTCATGGCTGAAAGCTCAGTGTAATGTATCTGACAAAATATAGTTTTCCAGATCTCTGTTATGCTGGTTTCTTTAGTGATTCTGATGGCATTCATGAAAGTGCAGCGGGAGTACAGTGTACCTGATCATATCCAGAGGGTTTTCATGGAATGTTCAATCACGTTGAAAAGTCACACTGGAGGGGTTTAACTAAACAGAAAAGTGTCTTTGCATTTAGCTGCTTCTCCTGCTCCACACATACACCCTTACTACTGAACCCCATGGGTATTTAAGCAAGGAAAAGGCTAGTTCCCAGGAGCATGACTGACCCACAGCAGCCCATCTGAGGAAGAGTGGCCAGTGGAGGCTGTCATGTATCATCTGTGTTCTGGTACCTTTAATCACATACACATTTCCAGCTTGTCACAAAAGCAAAGAAAAACCTGTTCTCAGTAAACACCATGGTGGTGGCTTCAGCTGATGTTACTCAGCAGCCAAGGTGGGAGAGGGACACTGGCACAGCACTGGGTGGTGGACACTTTGCTGGCAAGTAGAGTGGACAGACCACTTGTGCTTGAGAGAACAGCTCTGATGACATATGGATGATGTTCAGAATACAGCCCCAGGCTCTGCCCAGTCTTCTTGTGTGTCTTTAGGTAAAGTTTGCCTGCCCCATCTCCCCACCTGCAGAAGAGGATGACATAATTTTCCTTCTTCTTTTCCTGCCTGTTTTCTCTGTCTGTGTTGGTGGCCGATCCTCCTGCCATGGTTTAACAGGTGCATCACAGCATTAATGGGGTCATCACTGACACAGAGTTACAGTTTGTTATAGCCCCAGTTCTTTAGCCTGACTGGTTCCTACTTTTAGGGGTCAGACCACCAAAACCCTATTCCTGTCTCTGGTACAGACTGGTGTGGAGTGAGTGTAGGTCTCTTTCAGATCTGACACAGATCACAAGCCAGGTGACTTTGGCAGGCTCAGCCTATCTCATCTTGGGAAAGTCATGACAGCATACATTTTGGCTCTATCTGTATTAGTGATACTTGACACTTAGCAAACTCAAGGCACTGGAGCAGCAGTAGGTTTTCAGACCAGGCTACTCCAGCGACACACTGAGGGGAAATTAACTGTGCTTCTCTGTGCCTCCACATGGTTATTCTTGTTAATGGTGCCCACATTTCACAGGCAAAACCAAGGCACAGAAATTGAGCTGAGAAAAAATGTTTGCCCCTATCATAGAGGAAGATTTCTGATCACGATTGTTCTTCAGCTGGCCTTGAAATTTTCAAACTCCTCTCATGTAAGTTGACATTCACTTCATTTATTTCCTGTCTCTATTCTTAAAGAAGTTAAACTTTACAGAAATAAAAGAAGCACATTGAGAATGAATGCACATTTCATTTACTCTAATTATGCACAGTGAAAAGTTTCCATTTCAACAAACCTCATTGATATTCTGCTGTGAACTGGGGGGAAAAAAACCCAACACATTAAAGGAGATTTTACCCACCAGTCAATTAACTTCAACTAAAAACCCCCTTTTGTGTATTTAAGAATATTTCATTCTTCTCTTTAATTTCTTCCCCTCTCTCTATAACTGTGTAAATGATAAAACATCTCCCTTGATCACCCTGAGGTGCTAGGAGGGTTGTAGTACCTGTAATGCATCTAATACAGGAGCTAGTGTTATTTTATGGATTAATTCCAAATAGCAGGATATTATGTGTCAATATCGCACTGGGCTTTGTATTGTATGTGAGCAGGCTACCTCTTAGGCCTCTGAGAGAAATACTAATTTCTCTCACAGATGTGGTTAAATCTTTCAATATTTCATGACCCCCGTCACTAATGCACTTAGACTCTACATGATCTTTACAAGCAGTGTTCATAAAACTTATATATACAAGGATTTAACAGATCTGAGAGCAAGCTCAAGAATCATAAAGGAAACAATGAATAATTTATTAGAAAATACAGAAAATCTCAGGAAAAAAACAAGTACTTTTTACTTACAAATCCTATGAAAATTGTTCTCTTGGAGGTAGAAACTTAAATTCTGCTAAGATTTTCTTTATCACTACCAATAATACACAAAATGAACATAATAAAAGTATATTTTTGCAAGTGCTAGTATCTTTGCTTCCTTCTCAGACAAAAACAAAAACCCAAATCCCCCCAAACAAGCAAACAAAAAAACAAACAAAAAAATCTAAATGAAGCCTACTGTAGTAATTGGCTGTACCATGACAAATAGAGTGAATCACTTTCTGCAGTCTTGGATATGAAAAATGCTTCTTATTCTTGATTTAAAGTTTTTAATTTGTATCAATGACTTAAAGAGGATAAACACTAATAGCATTTTATTGTTTAATAGTCTAAGCATCAGAAATACAAAAATAAAATTACATCAGAAAACATTGTTATCACTGTAAAATACAATCAGAGAAAATAATGCAATGACTTGAAGTTGGTCCCTATATATGATCATCGTTCTCTGAAATTTTTAATCTGCGGTCTTGATTAAGAAACTGGACAGAATTTCCCTCAAAATATATGAGCAAGGCATATCCCTGAATTGTGCAGGTACAAATCTAAGATGAGTTTGGGAAACTCATATATAATATCAATAGGTTTTAATCTTTGTTCTTTTGAACTACAGTATGCTGTAAAACTCATCTTTCTGTTCGGGACAGGCTTAAGTCAGTCTCCCCAGTGTGCTCTGACCCAGGAATGAATTAATCCCATCCTCACTTCTCCTGCAGCAAACTGAACTCCGTGTGTGTTCCTCCAGGCTGAATTTGAATTCTTTATCTGCCTTCTTCATCAAGTTGGAACATTTCTCTGGCAGGTGGCAGACTATATGCCCCGTGTCTGTGTTCTCATGATGTTCATGTTTATACTAGGTGCATCCTTCTGTTTCTGAAGTAGGGTAACAACAAATCCCTTTAGATTCTGGTATCCCAACATTAGATAAGATGTGCTGATGCATGAGACAAGGCTTCCCATGACAGCCAGCTTTAGTTGGTTTGTTTCTATACCTTTCAGCCACCCCAAATCCCCACAGAACTAGCTTTTCTCTGGGCCACTGACTCCAAGGAGACACCAAGACAGATTTTGCTGCAGATTTCACAGGTCAATATTGCAACATTCAAAGTACAAGCCTTACAAACTAGGAAAAGATGTGCTTATATGCTTTCCAAGAGGACACCACTATCCAGTCTTGCCCTGAATCCAGTGTGGTTTCTCAGCCATCCTTTTCTTCTGAAACTATTAGTAAAGTGGAGCCAGTAAACTCAAACAGATTTGCTAACTTGAAGTTACTGAGAGGGTTTAGGGGCAAATTTCTTTTTTTGATGTTTCTTTGCTGGAACACAATAGTACACTACTATAAACTGCCAGTTACTAACATAGATGCTGAAATGTTCCACATTGTAATATATTTCCCTCCACATCCAACAAAGCATGGAGATTCTTCTTGGTCCTCCTTTTGTTGCTGAAGTATTTATAGAAATACTTTTTATTGTCTTTTACAGCAATGACCAGATTAAGTTGTAGCTGGGCTTTAGTCCCCTTAATTTTCTTTCTACATAACCTAACAACATCCTTGTAGTCCTCGTGAGCTGCTTCCCCTTTTTCCAGAGGTGATAAATTCTCTTTTTATCTCTGAGGTCCAGAAAAAGCCCTCTATTCATCCATGCTGGTCTTCTTCCTTGCTGGCTTGTCTTTTAGCATATGAGGATGGCCTGCTACTGTGCTCTTAAGATTTCCTTCTGAAAGCACATCCAGCCTTCCTGGATTACTTTGCCCTTCATACCGCTTTCCAAGGGAATCTCTCAACCAGTCTCCTAAAGAGGCCAAAGTCCACTGTCCAGAAGTCCAAGACAGCAGTTCTGTTGGTCTCCTTCCTTTTTTAAGAATTGAAGAGTTCTTTGTGATCGCTGTGTCCAAGACATCTACAACCATCCCATCACGCATACTCTGTATTCACAAATAGCAAGTCCAGTGGGCCATCTCCCCAGGCTGACTTCCTCACCAGCTGCACATAGTTAAGGTGAGAGTTGTATGCCAGTAGGCTGTTATCCAAAGCTCTCTGAAATCAAGAGAAACTCTTCCACAGCCTTCTGTGTACCTTTGGGTCAGGTTCTCAGAGAAAATGAGAGAGAAAGTAGGGAACAATTCTCTCACAGGATTAATGAATGAGGAAAAGTGGTAAGAAATGAGTGTAGCAGAAGATAAAAAGGCTAAAAATAAATATTACAGATGGAAAATGTTAGGTGGAATACAAAAAGCCATTATGGCCCAGATTAGAAAAGGGGACATGTCTTTTAAGAATATCAGAACTATTTCTTTGTGCCAAGCAAATGAAGAATCACCTCAATATTCTGGATGTCGCATAGAAATGTATAGTATTTGAAGCAGGAGAAGTTTCATAAGGTAAAGCTCTGCAACATTTGTCAGTTAAAATTTTTTGAGAATCAGAAATGCAGATTTGTTTTTTTCTGAAACATTTAATTAATTTCATTGAATTGCTCTTTTCCACTGAAAGAAAACATGAGGAAAAAAAATGTTTTGTTGTGGCATTTTCCAAGTGAAATTATTTAACTTTTTCAATCAAGATTTTAATTTTGAATTTCCCTTTCTCGTCGCTCTTTTTTTTTTTTTGTGCTTATTACTCTTTCTGAACTTCAGTTATTTGCTTTGAATTATCTTAAAAAACAGTGTACATTTCTCTCTAGTTTTGCACAAGCACTCTCTCAATTCCCTGAGGCAGTAGGGCTTCCTGAGTGAGACACACTTTTTGTTTGACTACATCCTCTAATGGTTTTCTGCTCCAGGTATTTATCCCCTTGAAACCATGCAAACATTTTGAATCCACAACAAACTCTTTGAAGAATTTTCCCATATTAACCACCCATATTTGAAAAATAGACTCTTTTTGCTTCACTTGAACTCTTTTCTCATATATTAAGGGGAATAGGCAGTATGGAAATATCATCGGCCCATTACTGGATGAGGTTGGTCACTTCACAAACAGGGACAGAGATAAGGAAGAGATGTTTAATGCTTTCTTTGCCTCTGTCTTCAACATAGATGGCAGACAAAGGGAGCTGGAGGACCATGACTGTGAGAATGACCAACTCCCAGTCAACCCCGAAATTGTGCGGGATCTGCTGCTCAAGCTGGATCCCTACAAATCAATGGGCCCTGACTGGATTCACCCAAGAATCCTCAAAGAGATGCTGATGTCATGGCAAAACCTCTCTGATGACTTTTGAGGGGTCTTGGGAATCCAGGGAGATCCCAGATGACTGGAAGCTGGGGAACATTGTCACAATTTTCAAAAAGGACAAGAGGGAGAACCCTAGAAACTACAGGCCTGTCAGTCTCACTTCAGTGTCTGGTGAAGTTACAGAGAAAATTGTCCTTGGAAGTACTGAAAAACACGCGAAAGACAACACAGCCATTGATCACAGCCAGCATGGCTTTATGAGAGGAAAGTCCTGCTTATCCAACCTGGTTTCCTTTTAAGACAAGTTGATCAAGGGAGCCCAGTTGGGGTAATATTTTTCAGTAGAGCTTTTGATAGTCTCACAGGATCCTTCTGGACAAAATGTCCAACACGCACAGCTGGATAAACACATCATGCAATGGGTGAGCAATTGGCTCATGGGTTGAGCACAGAGGGTAATAGTGAATGAGGCAACATAAGACTGGTGATCCGTGACCCTGCTGGGGTTCCACAGAGCTCTGACTTAAGCCCTGGGCTCTTTGTAAATGACTTGGATGCAGGACTGGAAGGGATACTGACCAAGTTTGCTGATGATACCAAATGCTACAAAACAGATAGGAGCTGTTAACTCACTCTAAGGCAAGGAGGCCCTGCAGAGAGACCTCGACAAATCAGAGAACTGGGCAATCACCGACCATATGAAGTTCAACAAGGGAAAGTGTAATTTCTGCACCTGGGATGGAGCATCCCAGGATGTACATACAGACTGGGGAATGAGATACTGGAAAGCAATGTCACAGAAAGGGACCTGGAGGTCCTGGTCAATGGCAAGTTGAATATGAGTCAGCCATGCCATGAGAGCCAGGAGGGCCAACCATGTCCTGAGGGACATCAGGCAAAGCATCGCCAGCCAGTCGATGGAGGTGATTGTCCCACTCTGCTCTGCACTGGTGAGGCCTCACCTTGAATATTGTGTGCAGGTTTGGGCGCCACAATATAAGAAAGATATTAAGCTATTAGAGTGTCCAAGGGAGGGCAATAAAGATGGTGAAGCTCCTGAAGGAGAAGCCATAAGAGAAGCAGCTGAGGTCACTTGATCTGTTCAGCCTGGAGAAGAGGAGGCTGAGAGGAAACATCCTTGTGAAGGGAAGAAGAGAGACAGGCACTGTTCTCTTCTCTGACAGAACCCAAGGGAATAGCCTGAAGTTCTGTCAGGGAAGATTTAGGTTGAATATTAGAAAAAGATTCTTCACCCAGAGGGTGGTTGGGCACTGGAACAGGCTCCCCAGGGAAGTGGTCACAGCACCAAACCTGACAGAGTTCAAAAAATGTTTGGATGATACTCTCATTCACATGGTGTGACTCTTGGGGATAGTCCTGTGCACAGCTAAGGGTTGGACTCAATGATCCTTGTGGGTCCCCTCCAATTTAGCATATCCTGTGATTTTATAACTTCATTTGGTGCCTCTAATATCTGAGTGTAAAGAGTTGGAAGTAATAGTTGACAATCTCTCTTTGCTTGCTTCATGTTGGTTCATGCCATTAGAGACTGTAACTCAGATTTTAGTTTCCAAATATGTTGGTGTTCGTTTTGAATTTAGTGCATTAAAATATACACTGGTTATTTGCAGAGCTGGTGAGGTCTTGCAGCACCTATAGAATTCTTTAGAGCATGGGTACTCTGCACATCTGAAAAATTTGGCTTGTGATAATATGTGAAGATGCTTGATCTGTAATTCCAAGAGTATTTTACAAAACAAGTGCAGGCATGGATTCTGAATGAATTCTTCATCATGGTGTGAAAAGCATGGTTGGTCTAAATAGGTTCACTAATAGTGTATTGCAGACTCAATGATCCTAGTGTTAACCAGAATCCTACATAACAAGAATGGATTTTATATGATTGTAAGTACAATAGAAAACCTAAAGGAGAGAGATCTCAAAGATCAAGAAAGCAGCACACCTCAAAGAGTTAAAATAGTGAAGGATTTGATTTATTTCCATAAACACTGGCAAAATTCAGAATTAAGCCTACCTTTCATTTCTTAAGTCATGCTATTTTTCTTCAGAATTTCAGAAATCTTTCAAAATTTATAGCTTAAGTTGCAATTACTGCCTTATTCTTTAGCCAAGTAAGGTAACACAGCACCATGCAAAGGTTCACTTGTGTGTAGAGATCAAGCTAGACCCTCAGCAGCATTCTTACAGTTTTCCAGGGTGTTTTGACATAAAAGTATTTAATTTGTGAAGAGAGATGATAGTACAGCAGTGTAAATCATCATTCCCTGAGAATGGCAGGGTCAACATGAACAGTTGTCTTTTCACTTGATGCAATTATTCCCAGTATTGAAAGTTCATTTGAACTGAAGGTTTAAAACCTATCAAATCCTCATTCCAAAGGCAAATTTCAACTGAAGATAGCCCTAGTAGTCTTAGCTAGCACCACTAGATCACTAACAAGGCACTGAACATTAAAAAATTAATTCTACTGTGTGCAATTGCTTCAGTTTCCAATAGACAACTTTTGCCCCTATTAGAGTCTGGCTGACTCTTGAAGAAATGAAATACTTATAAAATGGAAGGGAAAGTATAATTACTGAATGAGAGGGGTGGAGAGGGTGGGAACCTGTGGGACAGTGCTCTCATGGCCAAGACAAGATTAGCTAAATCTTACCAGGTGAAGATTTAAATATTTCACAGGACATTCTCTCTGTCCCTCTTTTTTTTTCTTCCCCCCTCTAGAGAGCAGATACTGCCAGTTATTGTTTAAAGTCAAGCTTTCCAACTGAAAGCTATTAACTTATTAGAATCTCACCCAAGCTCCGACTGCAAGTTTTAAGTGTGGAGAGCTCTTCTCTAATGGCTTTTTACTGACCAGAACTGAAGATGGACACTCTACCAGGAGAGAATTATACTACACACAGAATTATACACAGAATTAACAAGGTTGGAAAAGACCGTAGAGATCAGGTCCAACCTTTTACCTAACTTAAAAACCTATCCAACACCAATCCATCACCTGAACCATCTGAACCATCTAAGCCATCTAAACCATCTAAATCATGTCACTAAGTTCATCATCCAACCAATCCTTAAACACATCCAGGGACAGTGACTCCACCACCCACCTGGGAAGCCCATTCCAATGGGAAATCACTCTCTCTGTGAAAAAGTTTCTCCTAATACCCAACCTAGACCTCCCCTGATGCAGCCTAAGACTGTGTCCTCTCATCCTGTCACTGGGAGCCTGAGAGAAGAGACCGACCCCCGCCTGGCTACAACCTCCTTTCTGGTAGTTATAGACAGCAATAAAGTCACCTCTGAGCCTCCTCTTCTCCAAGCTGAACAATCCCAGCTCCCTCAGCCGCTTCTCACAAGGCTCCTACTCTCTAACAGATTGACACTCATTCCAAGCTTGGTATTATGAGAGTTTTCATTGAGAAATGTTCTAGGCAAACATACTGACCCAAAAGGTCAGTGCTGTGTTTTCAGGCCATTAAAAGAATAACTAAATGAGTTCAGTAGAATAAACCTTGTTTTCATAGGTGATGAAAGACCATCCTTGAGATGCCACTGGGATTGCTGTGGGGAAGGAAACATATGCTGGTTGTGGTACTTTGGCTATAAGCAAGATGTATGCTCCTAGTGACCAGTAAAATCAGAGAAGATCAGTACTTGCAGAAAAGGATATAAAATGAAAGATACAGGATTATAGAAATCTGCAAAAAGTGGATAGAAAGAGCTCAGACAAGAAAATCTCAAGCATTTGGTCATATGGAGAAGAGAACGAGCTATGTAGCTATGTAAGACATGAACAGGAAACAAGGAGGGCACACGAAACTAGAAGCTGTAGATGGAAGAGAAAGATGTGATGGAGGACAGAACTGGAAATGATCCAGAATAACATGTGGAAGGCAGAAGTAATAAGAAAAGTCTGTATGTAAGGTAAGTTTATTTTAAAAGAGCTGATAAATAGTAGAAGTCTTGTGAGACTGGAGACATCCAATTACCAAGACCTTCAAAAAGCAGGTACTTTGCATCTTTATTTAAACAAAAATTGCTTTGATGTGGAAAGATGTGTTAGAAATTATGTCTTTTATCTTCTTTTTTTTCCTAGTTTTATTTTGAAAGTACAGGATATTATCCATTAAGCCATATATTTCCTTAGCTGTCTGAACTAAATACAACCACAAGATTACACAGACCAGCAAATGCAGTACAGAGCAATCCAGTGTACCATAGTAGTTTATTTAAGTAATCTCTTTTATTTACCCATATGAGATTAGCTGCTTGTAAAAATGTTTATCTTCATTAAAATGTAGATGTATTCACCACTACAGTTAGTATAGACAGAGCCCATAAACATATATTCCTGCCGCCATGCCTAAACTTTATGCATTCACTGGCAAATGTTTGCTTGAGCTGTCCTGTTAGTATTCAAATCTGTTACTTTGACCATCTCTATGGCAAAGTCTTGGAATATTCAGATATCTGCCAGCTTGATGAGAATGGATTAATTACTGATTTGCTCCTTAGAGAGTCAAAACAGGAAGGAAGGAAGGAAGGAAGGAAGGAA
>VXBA01001481.1:516651-546578 GCA_013399895.1 Serilophus lunatus
GAAGGAAGGAAGGAAGGAAGGAAGGAAGGAAGGAAGGAAGGGTGGGTTTGATATTCTATGTTAGCAACTACTAACCAATTTTTTTATCCCCATATTAGCTGCCAGTTTTAATCACTATAAGTCTTAGAAAAACACGGTAGGTTATTCTTACCTCAAGGAGATATCACTAGAGTGAACCGATAATGTGTTTTGTTCACCTACAGAAATAAGGATTATTATTCTACTTGATATTTGGAGCTATTAACTACCACTCACCCTGTCCCAAACAGAATGATGACAAAATACATGGTCTTTTCTACCTGTTGCAGGAAACAATGAGAGGCTAAGGCAGCAGATTTCTTTTGTTTGTGTTCGTGGTTTTCTAAAATACAGTGGGATTACTTATAGAATGATAAAGTACATTATACAAATGCTACAGAGCAATATTTCAGGAGACTGAGATATTAAGAAGGTGACATCTGAAAAAGCACTCTTCAACGTCACTTGTGATAGGATGTCATGAATTAAAATGGACTTGTCATTATTTCCTTCACATATGACTAGTGGTAGGAGTTGTTCAAGCTAGTTGTTGTTTATAAACATGTATTTACACATAGCAATTTTGTTAAAACCATGTTATGATTTGAAATTATAATGTCAATTGTACCACAGAGGTAAAAATCCATGTCACCTTCAAGGACTAGTCATTTTCATGCAGGTTTTTACAAAGATACAGAGAAACCTGAGTCCTTGAAGTACTGTTCAAACTTCTAAATCATCAGGGTTCTTAACATGGTTATCTGCATCATCCCCACTGAGACTACATTCCCTTGTAGAACTGCAGGAACTTCTGTCTCTGCTCCTTTTTTCTGTCTTTGCTTCTCATGTCATTGTAAGAATCTGCAGTTCTTTATATCTTGAGATGCTTCCAGACCACCATTCCATGCCAACACTTAGAATGCGAAGTACTGACGATATTATAAAAACTGACATCTTATTCTAGTGTTAACTCTGCACTTAGAGAAGTGGGAGGTGGAGAATGGTTTTAAATACTTTATATCTGAAGAGAAACATGCTGTTAACTTCCATTTGGAAGACTGTCTTTTCCATTTCTTACATATATTTATGGATGGGTAGATGAATGGATTTCACTCCTGAATGAAGATGAATACGGAGCACTTATATCCCTTGAGCAGCATAGGTCTTATCAATGTGATCTTAGTAGAAACTTCAGACACTGCAGAAGCTTTTTATTATTTTTTCCCAAAGTATGGGTAAGATTACAATGCAGAATTTCTTGAATGGAATTGATTTTAACAATGTAGTGTCCTTAAGGTGAGGGCAAGAAGTAAGGAAAGTATTACTCCTTGAGAAGAGAGATTTTTTCCTTGGGAAAATTTACTCATTTGTCAAGTATGTTTCCAGAACCTGAGGACCAGCCTGAGGTCTAGGTATAATAAGCCTTCACACTCATATCTTCACAGATGGAATTGAGAACTATGCTTATGAACAGGGCTTTTTTTGTGCTAACATGCAATTACCAAACCATCGGGTGGGATTTTTTATGCACAAATGTAATATATGCTGTTTAATATGAACAAATCAGTTGCTAACATCTGAAATTTTGACTCCAAGTATCCCTTGTCACTATAATTAGCAATGATCCCTATGAAGGCAGCCAGATGCACAATCTGATTCTGTAAATCTTGACAAGAAGTGGAAAGAAATGATCCTCATTGGCACTGAATTAAAAAAATTAGCCCTCTTCTAGGTCTTAATCCTATCAATAATGAAAATTATAAGCCTGATCTCTATTGTGATATCAGTTAGATTGGTTTTGTGATGATCAGCCTAAAATCTATTGTCACTTCATTTCAGTTATTTCAAATAAATCAACACAGGAAACAAATATCTGTCTAAACTACAGGTCTAAGCACTAGTCTGACTGCTCTCTCACATCAATGCACAAAGACACAGCTCTGCATGCTCACTGCCAGGCAAGAACATGAGGACTGATGTAGTGCAAAGGAAGGATTGATAGGACCTAGAGGAACAGCAATATGCAATCTATGTAGATTCTCAGTAACACAACTAGAGAAGGAAAAGCATCCAGATTTATATATTCAGAGATTAATTAAGTTTCAGAACAGGCAATCCCTTCAGTGTACTTACAGAGGTAATGCGACCTTTCTATTCTCGATTAATATTCTTCTGTTTACATGTGGAAGAACAGAATTAATCCTTTCAGCTGTCTTCTTGTTGTGTTTAAAGTGTTTTACATGAACTACTTCCCTAGTAGGATGTTCAGGGTCAGCAAACTACCAAAAAAATTATATTCTGCTGATTATATTAGACGATCTAAAGATTTTTGCAGCACTCCTTCTTTCCAGAACTGACCAACTTTACCCAACTATTTTTAATTATGCATAATTACATAGTGTGGGATCCTCTAGGAGGCGCAGGTGATTATCTCCACTATGGACCTCCATGAGCTGCAGAGGTACATCCTGCCCCACCATGGCCTTCACCACAGGCTGCAGGGGAAAGTCTGCACCGATGATGAGAGCACCTCCTGCCCCTCCATCTTCACTAACCTTGGTATCTGTAGAGCTATTACTTTCACATATTCTCTCTCCAACTGCTCTTGCTGTTGCACAGCAACCTTCCCACTTCTTAGATTTGTTATCCCAGAGGTGTTACCACTGTCACTGAGGAGCTTGGCCTTGGCCAGCAGCAGGACCGTATTGGAGCCAGCTGGCATTTGCTCTGTTGGACATGGGAGAAGCTTCTAGCAGCTTCTCACAGAGGCCAACCCAGTAGTCCCAGTAGTCCCCTTGCTGCCACAACCTGGCCATACAAACCAGTACAGTCATGCAATCTGAGCTAAGTAAGAAAAGTGAGCAGCTATCAGGGTTCTGTTATGGCTAAATCCTTTATCCTGTATAATAGTTTAATTTATTGACAACAAAAAATTCTGATAATTAATTTGAGCATTGAGAGAAATAATAAAAAAAAAGAGAACATAAACACTTAGAACACTTCTCATTCTACTTCCTATTCTCAAATTCTCCTATTTTCACCACAGGTTATACTCACTTTATCTCAACTCTGTTACTCCATGTACATTGGGTTGAGGTTTTTTTGCTGATATCTGCTTCTTGCTGGTTTTCCCCTGCTGCTATTTGTTTCAGGATATCCTAGTGCCAGCATGGCTGTCACCCATGGCTGCAGTCTCTTTGCTGATATCTGTGCTCTGGCATTGTCAGTCCTGGGCCTTTTCCCACCTTTTCAACCCCTACTATGCCTGGCACAGGTGCAAGGGTCACCCTGAGCTAGTCCTTGGGCACATCTTGGAATGATGTGGCCTGCAGATCCTGGCTCTCTCCCAGCAAGCTCTGTTGGGGCACTGCACAATAGCGATGCTGCCTTGAGCTGCTCTGCTGCCTCCTTGTTTCTGCATTGCACTCCTCTGTGTCACACAAGCAAACCAAGGCTTGTAAAAGCCTGTCAGAATAACCCTCTCAATCCTCAGAGGAAGGATTTAATTAAGTTATTCTACTCTGGCATACATGCTGCATGTTGGACTGCGTATTTGATGACCTGTAAGTGTCAGTGTTTTAGTGAAACATATTAGCATTTCATTGCAAAAACTATGCTAAACCAAGCAGCAGGAACAAATAGAGAATCAATTGGATAAAAAGGTTTTTCAATGTAATTGTATATAGTTCCTCCTATTGTTGTGTGGCTCTATAGAACTGTGTAGATTAGGAACAACCACATCTGGAGATGTCCTTGTGGCATGGTATTGAGGTGACATTTATTACTGAATAATGTGGAATGCTGCCAAGATAAACTGACACACCATTGTTCTTAAAAAAAAAAAAAAAAGAAAAAAGAGAAAAGAAAGCGTTTCGCTATGCAGCTCAGATATTTGCTGGTCCATAGAATAATCAGATATAACAATACCCTTTGTAGATCCTTTATAATCCTGCAATTGCATATTCAGACTTTTTAAAATGCTTCTAAATGTGTTGACAGGAGTTATTTACAACTGCACATGGTTTCCCTGACACAGAACTGTATAAAAACAGATGGATTAAAGGGCACTGAATCATTGGCTGGAGTGCCAACATTACAAACTTTGTGATGACTTTCTCCTAAACCTTAATGAAAATGCTTGCAAAATATATCTAATCCATATTCCGATAACATACATGCTGTAATGGTATTTTTTCCCCACAAGAAATAAAATTATTAAAAAATGTTTTTGAGTTCTGCATCCTCAGAATATGCAGGCTGCCATTTGTAGCCATTTGTAACCATTTAGTACCTGGGCTGTCCTCAGGAAATACCTGGACTCCTCCATCCTTCAGCACTGAGACAGAGCAATGACTCTACTGTTTGTTTGGTCCCTGTCGTGTCCTGATCATTTCATTGCTTCATATGAAGAACAGAGACAACAAGCAGAGTTTTGTACGTTTGGAAAAGCTTCCACAAGCTTGTTTTAGAGGGTAAAACAACCTCCCAATAACACCACTCCTAAATCTTGAATTTGTGTGAGCTTTTGTGTGGATATCAGCGCTAAGACTACAAAACATGAATAAATTAGTGGTTTGCAGGGAAGAAAAGCACTGCCTGCATTTTATCAGCTCAGGTGAAAGTAGCACAGCCTACAAACATATGCTAAATTCCATTACCTGTAAGGGAGCATTGATTTAAATTTTTTCTGTTTTGAAAACCACGACATAAGAAATTACGGTTTTCCATTTTATTTGTATTAATTTTACACACACTTTGGAAGCTGACAGGGCAAGATTGACTATAATTGAGCTATAAATTTAGCATTGAGAAATGCCATCCATTTAGCTGGACAGTTCTGTGATGAAATACATTTCTAAAGCAAGGATTGCTGGCAACATGTCTGAGATAAGAAATGATAAATGCTTTATACCTATAACTACAAAGAGTCAATCCTCAATAAAAAGTGAGTAACTTTTCAAAGAGCAAACGTAAGTTACTTTCCCTTGATTTTGCACCACAAGAAAATTGTTTTATTAAAATACTGTGTAATACATTATTTCTTTTATTTGATAAAAACTCACAGAAGGTACATTCTGGAATCAAAAGTACTGGGAATCCAATCATTGCATGATGTGTCACTGGACCCTCTGCTCCACAGCAAAATACTTTTACATAAATCTGATTAAATAAATCAGACTCTTCATATCTGTTCACACATGAAAAGGCAAGCTGATGAATACTCCTATTCATATCCCTATCTATTGTAGGCTGCTGTAATTCTAACAAAATCAATAGAGCTTGAACATTTTACACCAGACAAGAATCTGCTTCAAAATGTGGCAATTGCCAACCATACGAAATTCAGCAAAGGAAAGTGTCAGTTTCTGCACCTGGGATGGAGCAACTCAGCACCTACAGACTGGGGAATGAGGTACTGGAAAGCAATGTCACAGAAAGGGACCTGGAGGTCCTGGTCAGTGGCAAGTTGAATATGAGTCTGCAGTGCCATGGCAGCCAGGAGGGCCTACCGTGTCCTGAGGGACATCAGGCAAAGCATCGCCAGCCAGTCGATGGAGGTGATTGTCCCACTCTGCTCTGCACTGGTGCGGCCTCACCTTGAATATTGTGTGCAGGTTTGGGCGCCACAATATAAGAAAGATATTAAGCTATTAATGAGTGTCCAAACAAGGGGATGAAGGGCCTTGAGGGGAAGCTGTATGAGGAGCAGCTGAGGTCACTTGATCTGTTCAGCCTGGAGAAGAGGAGATTGAGAGGAAACCTCCTTGCAGCTACAACTTCTTCATGAGAGGAAGAAGAGGGGCAGGGACTGATCTCTTCTCTGTGAGAGAACCCAAGGGAATAGCCTGAAGTTGTGTCAGGGGAGATTTAGGTTGTACATTAGAAAAAGATTCTTCACCCAGAGAGTGTTTGGGCACTGAAACAGGCTCCCCAAGGAAGTGGTCACAGCATCAAACCTGACAGAGTTCAAGAAGTGTTTGGGTGATACTCCCAGGCACATTGTGTGGCTTTTGGAGATGGTCCTGTGCAGGCCCAGGAGTTGGACTCAATGATCTTTGTGGGTCCCTTCCAATTCAGCACATTCTGTGATTCCGTGATTGTGTATAAAGCTATTGGGAAGCAAATCTCAACGGAAGTTATGATGTATTTTGGAGGTGACTATGAAAAGCGTAATTATCCCTCATGTATTTTTGTTATTTTTCCCTCTACTGAATCTCATGAGGAAAACATCCTGCCATTTTGATTCTACGATCTCTTTAAGCAGCTGTTAAAGGGTGATTTTTATATGAGAAAGATGAAAGTTGTCCTACAGAAATGTGAACTTTAAAGTCTCTTCCATACAACCAAATCCTCATTCCTGAGTTCATCATCTTTTTCTCTAAGTACTTTAATGGGCCTCATCAGTCAGATACCTGAGTATCTTAAGTCAGGGGTTCCTGTTTCCCCTTGGAATGGAGATAATTTTTCTTTAATATGGTGAAAATGTAAATGTTCTTATGATAATGAATGTCAGAAAATATAATGGTTATGATTTGGTGTGAAAACAGTGTAATGACTGGTCTGGCTTCAACTAGGATAGATTTTTGAAGAAGTTTGTCTCCTATAGGCATAATTTTTTTCTTGTTGATCAATGGTATGCTTCTGTCCATGCAATAAAGATCTTAGAGATGATGATAGCAACAAAACATGAAAGTTAACCAGGTAGAGATTTTTTAGTGTTTTATTTAGCTAGTTTTATTTAGTGTTGAGTTTTCTGTGTAGAATGGTGCAGGTAACAGAAATATTTTAATGCATCTCCAAGAAACATATCAGAGATATTTAAAGTTCTGGCTTCTTAATTCCTTTGAAGACATTTACTTACCATGTAGGTCAGCATACAGAAATAGCAGTGCTGAAACAGGATCACCTGGATCCTTTATCCAGCTCCCACCAGTCACTACAGCCTGAATAAGGGAGACATATACAGGGCTGCTATTTCTAGTGATTCCTGATATTCTGGCTAGCAGATTTTTTTTTTTAGTATGAATAATGCTTGAAAGAAATGCAAACAGTAATTTATCTGCATATAACTATCCATAGTATGTTTCAAAGAAAAGGAATATAGTGTTCTGAATAGGAGTCAAATATATGGTTCAATCAGTATTCCAGGTCTTAAAAGTGTGAATGCTTATTTTAAGTTCATAGCAATAATTAACTTTTGTCAATACTGTACTTGTAGCTGTAGCCGTTTGAAAAACAAGGCTTTTGAAGGGGAGTGTAAGAGAGCAATCCACTTACCTGATTTAAAATTCAATTTTCCTCAAAAGCCGTTTCGGGAAGGGGGGTTGCCCTTGGCCGGGACGGAGCGGGGACGGGACCAGGGCCAGGGCCGGGTGGTGGCTGATCGCCCCGGGCTCCCTGGGGGCACGGGGGCCTGCTCTCCCTGTACCCACGGGGGCTGGGACGGAGTGGGGCCTGCACCAGTCCCGGTGCCCCCGAGGTCGGGGCCGGGTGGCAGCTCCGCGCCCTCCAGGCTCCCGGCAGCGGGGGGGCCATAGTGGGGCGTCGGTTTCTAGGCCCCCCTCCTTGCCTCCGCCGCTCCCAGGAGCACGGGGGCCCTTCCCTGCGAAGTGTGCGGCCGGGACCGTCCCTCCCCGCACGGGCACAGTGGCTTCCTGGGGCAAGCAGCAGCCTGCGGGCACAGCCACAGGGAAGCCCCAGCGTCCCTCCGGGGTGNAACACTGGAAACCGAGGCGAGCCTGACTGGCTGGATGAATGGGAAGCCGGCTTGGCCAGGAAGAAGGCGACGATATTCACGCGAGATGGAAAGGCTTGAAAGTCAAGGCACGGCCCCACCCCCCTTTCTTTTTTGGCTGCCGCTGGGAGGAGAAGGATCACAGCCCTGGTGTCCAGCGCCTGCAGGCCCCACGGCGGGAGTCCACTCATTTCTCTCAACCCGGGAGCCATTTCCAGCTTGCTAGCAAGTATCCTTCGGAAAAGGGAGGGAGGGAATCGTTTTCACCTCTGCTTGTGTTTTTCAGAGAGTTTGGAGGGCTCGAAGTCCTTCGGAGAGAGGGAGAAGAAGGAGACACCCTTTCCTTCCCTTCCTCCCTGTTCCTTTCAACTAGTCATCTGGCTGAAAGGAACAGTTCCCTTCCTTTTTTTGTTTTTCCCTTTTTTGTGTGGGTTTTTTTTCTTGTGTGTTGGGGGCCCCTCAATGTAATTCTGGGGTCTCCTGTGGGTTATTCCTTCCTCCAATTTAATTCCCCTGGAATAAATTGTTCACCTGCTGACCATTCTATTCAGTTTTCCGTCACTTTTATTGAACCTGCCCCCTGAATGCTAAAAGGTGGATTAAACCACCACAGTAGCTCATAAAAAATAGTTGTCTGAACCAACAAAGCAGCTTTATCCAGATGCAAAGGAGTAAAAAATGGTGATCTGGGTTTGTATGACCCAATCAAAGAGTTTCACTGCTGAAGTGGTACCATCTTTGCTGATAATAAGTGATCTTCATTCCAGAAAAACTGACAAAAAACTGACCATTAATTTTTTTCCTTAGAAAAAATAATTCTTAGAGTTATTAGAAACTTTTGTCATTAATATAGCAACTTCCTTGAGACATACTTAAGTTTGCATTTAAAAAGAAACAAAAAACCAGAGGTCCCAAAATGAAGAGGCTAGTGTAGTAGAGATTTCTGAGCAAACAAAACAATTTATTTTAATTCTTTCAAAAATTTTAACAATAAAGTATGAGATCCAAACTCACCAAAGCTCTCTCTGGAATTAAAAAACCCACCAAAAAATCCAAAATAAAACCCAAACAGAACAACCAAACAACAAAAAAATCAAAACAACCCCCCAAACAAATAATAAAAACACACACCAAAATACCCCCCAAAATTCTCTTAGTCTCAGATTCAATTAAAATGCAAATAATTATGAAAAAATTTTTTCATTCTGCGTCTATCATGAGCAACATAGTTTAGGAACCGGATTTGTACAGATGCAAGGAGGTGCTCACCAGCACATAACATTCTGCTCACATAAGATGCACACAGACCTGGTATTTTGGTTTACTCCTGACACCTAGAATAATAGCTCACATCTCTTGCGAGAGATGAATGACTGCAAATGAGTGTTTAAGACACTCAACTTCATCATTGATTCCACAGGCTTTTTTTTTTGCCACTCAGTTTCCTCTGCCAAACTCAAACTGCTCTCCAGTTTCTGCCCCTTTTCATTTAGTTTTACAACAGAAATACATCATCCAGCGTATGAGTCTGAATTTATAAAATACACAATAGGTAGTCAGGTTTTCAGCACTAGCATAGCTCTGGGGAGTTTTGAGGCACTAAAATTTCTGCAGTAGTACAACATGCTGTGGATTTGGAAATGTTATCTTTTTATTTGTTTCCTTTGTAATCACAATTTTAGTCAGAATCATCATCACACTAATGCAGGTGATTATCAGAAGGATTAATTAGAGAAATCTAGAAGATGGATGGCAAGATATCACCTTCTGGTAATAAGAAGTGCATTTTGCTTGTCATTTGGCATTTGTTCACAACCGTTATATCTTGAACTTCAGCAGTGTTTAGATTTCCAAAACTTTCCCCCTTCACCCCATCAGGAACTCCTGTCTTTTTCATCAGTCGAGTTGATGCACGTTTTGGGATGTGTGTGCCGTCCCAGATGATGGATTCTCGTGTGTTACATCTCTCAGCACACAAGTAGTGTGAGCAATCTAAGGAACTGAGAGGTCCTGTCCTCCTGCCTTTATTTCATGGCTTTGTTTCTCCTGCAGCACGGACAGGCAGGTGTGAACACGACACATGACTCTTGTGCGGGTGGGATAGCTTTTACCTTGGTGGGTGGCCAGTAACTTTTTGTGAAGAATTCCTTCTTCCTGTCTCTATCAAAGAGTTTGGTTCTCTTGTCTAATGTATCCATTCTGTTTCCGTGTCTGAGTTGGTGGCCCTGTAAATTGTGGGTGTTTTGCCGTATTCTCTTCCCACTTTTTACATGGTTTTCCTGCTTGTGGAACTAACATAGGAACTAGAGGTCTTGTGGACTCCTTGTAAATCACTTTTCCGTATCCTTTTACTTAGTGCAAGCTCAGTTTCTGCTTCACAGGGCACACAAGTAAGTCTAAAAACTAATTTTCAGTGCTAAGGGGCACTTCTGTTTTAAGGCAGCTCTTTTGAAAAATCCTTTATGAGCAGATAAGTTTTTAGAAAAAAGGACCAGTTATGTATGGAAAGGGGAACCCTGTCAGTCATAGATGTGCAAGCTGTGTTCGTAACTCCTCCATCTGGCTATGTTTCTCCTTTACTCTTTTTATTTTTGTTTCATAATTTGTAAGTTCATAATTTCTTTCTTGGGCCTCAGAGCATCCTATTTTGTCTCTCTGTTTGGTGTGCTGCAGAAAGAACTCAATATGAATGAGAATCAGGAAGCTCTCCTCAAAAAGTAGAGACAGAGAAGAGTTAGATATAGAAAAATTAGTACAAATAGTCTTAGAAATTATTATTACCAACTTTTTTAATAATCTGTCCTGTTGCTGACTATTAAGTAGAATGAAAATAGTAGAAGCTCAAAGGTATATTGACAGAACAGGACAGTGAGGTTGTAAGAATACACATATTTCTGATAAACTTGCAAATCATGAAATGTTTAATCTTTTCCTGATGTTGCCAAAACTTCACTGACACCACCAAGGCAAGGCATTCGCCCTAAATATCAACATACTGCTTTGAAATTACATAGCACTGGGTCATGCCTTGTAAATTTCTATAAATTCTGGGCATAGACTTTGTACAGGTACCACTTGTAATTAATAAGGTGTGTATTCATTATCACTCAAGGTATAAATTAGTGCCAATTTTCACATTGCTATGTACAACCAGTTTAACAGAATGCTTACAGGTTGAATTTCTGGAAG
This sequence comes from Serilophus lunatus, assembly GCA_013399895.1. Lineage (NCBI taxonomy): Eukaryota > Metazoa > Chordata > Aves > Passeriformes > Eurylaimidae > Serilophus > Serilophus lunatus. The sequence goes on from VXBA01001481.1 coordinate 527,594, forward strand.
TAAATCTCAGGTTGTTGCACATGAGTTTGCTCTGAATTTTGGGAGGATTTCTGACTGCTGCATATTGAAGATTTGAAACTTGGCACCCAAAGCTTGAAATTTTCTTGATGAATATTAATTCTGTATTAACAGTTCTCAGTCTATGCTATTTACAGAGGACAGTTTTGGCTTATTTAACTCCTTAAGCCTTTTTTCTGCCCAGCTGAAAAACCCCCAAACTATTTGCAGCAAGACTTTCTTTTCNAAGATAAAGGATCATCTGTGTTTCCTGTGCACTCTCTGGTTTTACACTGGGTTTTTTTTCAACCTACTGATTCTAGAAAAGGCTTTTCATGGAATGGTGTTTATTAGCAAATTCCAGATGTTGCCTGTACACATGAAGAGTATACTTTTACATCTTTATTTCAGCTATTATAGCAAACAGCACAAGGGATAACAAGTTGCTGCACTAATAGGTAACTCTCAAAGCCTTTCACAGTAGGATTTTCTTGGCAGAGTAAAGGTCATGGTTATGGGTTTTGACAAAGAATTCCTGAGAGCCTATCTTTTCTTACAAAAGTCTGGATTTTCCTTAAATCTTGTGTCACTGTTCAAATACACTGGAGATCATCACCGTTCTGAAGAAAATCCTGAATAGGAGATGTGTCCAAATGCAATAGTTATAATTCATTCAAGTTCATGACACAGCAAGTTCTGCCAGCCAGAGAAGCTGATAAACTCATTGTGCACAGCTAGCCAGGAACTGAAATTGCTGTTTCTTTGGAAATGCTGACAATTCAAGGAGGGAAATGCAATTCATAAGAACAAGACACTAGAGGTGTGACTTATGCTCTAAAATGAAAACAATATGAAAACATACTTGTGGAGTCAAAGCATTTTAATTTGGTTGAGTTCAGAAGTTTTTATTTGACTTAAATACTTCTACACATTCTGTTCCAGTTCCTTATTTGATAAAAACTTCAAATGTAAACAAAAGCACGAACAGATGAATGGTACTAAAATGAAAATCTAAGCACAAAATATGCAACACATACGAAATAAATATTCAGTATAAACACATAAATGTATATTTACATACATTGTGCCAGTCATTCTGCTTTCTAAAGTTCTGTCTTTAAACTGCCATCAATGCCATTGTATTTTTAATATTACCATAGAATCATAGAATAATGGAATGGTTTGGGTTGGAAAGGACCTTAAAGATCAACTAGTTCCAACTTTCTTGCCATTGCCAGGACACCTCCCATTAGACCAGGATGCTCAAGCCTCATCCAACCTGGCATTGAACAATTCCAGGGATGGAGAATTCACAACTTCCTGGGCAACGTTTTCCAGTGCCTCGCTACCCTTGCGATACAGAATGTGTTTGTTATATTAATCTAGATCTACCTTGTTTTAGTTTAAAATTTTTACCCTTGTAAAAAGTCCCTCCCCATTTTTCTTGCAGGTCCCCTTTATGTACTGAAAAGTGTTATAAGATCTCCTTGGAGACTTCTTTGCTTCAGAAAGAACCCAGTCTCATTCAGCTTGTCTTCAGGTGCTTCATCTCCCTAATTATATTTTGGCCTTCCTCTGGACCTGGAGTTGGATGCAGTACTCCGGGTAGGGAATCACCAATAGTAGCATAGAAGGAGAGAGTCAGAGAATCAAAGAATCACAGAATGGTTAATGTTGAAAGGTACTACAAGTGAGTGACCTGGTCCCACCTCCCTGCTCAAGCAGGGTCATCCTAAAGTACAGTGCAGAGAATTGCATCCAGACAGTTCTTGAATTACTCCAGTTATGGAGACTCCATCGTCTCTCCAGGCAATCTCTTCCAGGCCTCAGTCATCTGCAGACTAAAGAAGTTCTTCCTCATATTCAAGAGGAGCTTCCTGTGAATCAGTTTCTACACATTGTCTCTTGTCATATTGTTTGGCACCACTGAGAAGACCCTGGCTCAATCATCCTGAAACCCTCTCTTCAGGTACTTACAGGCATTGATGAGATCCCCTCTTGGTTGTCTTTTCTCAAGGCTGAACAACCTCCCTCTTTCATCCTTTCCTCATAAGAGAGATGCTGCAGTAGTCTAATTCTCTTTGTCAACCTCCACGGGACCCACTCTGGGAGGTCCATGTCTGTCTTGTTCTGAAGAGCCCAGAACTGGACACAGCACTCCAAGTGTGGCCTCACTAGTAGAGGTAAGGATCACCTCCCTCAATCTGCTGGCAGTGCTCTTCCTGATGCACCACAGGATACCATTTGCTTTCTTGGCCACAAGGCCTCCCTGCTGGCTCACGAACAGCTTCTTGTCCACCAGAATTCCCAGGTCTTTCTCCACAGGGCTTTTTTACAGCAGGTCAGTCCCAGCCTGTACTGGTGCATGGAGTAATTCTTGCCCAGGTGCAGGACCCTGCACTTTTGTTGAATTTCAGATGGTTTTTCTCTGCTGATCTCTTCACACTGTCAAAGTTCTTCTGAAGGGCTGCACAGCCCTCTGGGGTATTGGACACTGCTCCTGGTTTTGTATCACCAAAGAATGATCCTGGGCCTTCTGGACATGCTTCTTTTGATGCAGCCCAGGATGTGGTTAGTTTTCTGGGTTACAAGCACACATTGCTGGGTATATTAATTTTTTTATCCACCAGTACCCCCAAATCCTTCTCTGCAGGGGCACAACACTGCGTATGAATAAATGGGGCTGAAAACTGTGATGAAAGGATTTTGGACTCTGAGACTAGATGGTGTAGCACAACTCAGGGGCATTGCAATAACTGATCTTTCCCTCCATAACTGAAAACCCATGCGCAAACAAACAACCTTTGGTTTCAAACCATATTTCCTGACCCATGCCAAAACTGCTTCTACAGCTTTAGCATCCATCCAATAGCACAGACAGTCAAAGAGCAGTACTTTGACCTATGCTTCAATTCTTTCTAGTTTGCTTCTGCAGATGCAGTCATAGACATTCTTCCAGGACAGAAAGGCCCAAATCTGCTTCCTGATGTTTTGATTTTGGAAAGAACAAAGAGGTCTTTCTGCAGAAAAGCTGGGGAAGAAATAGCTGAAATCCATCAAGAAGAGCTGTATGGAAGGCCAGTGAAGCCTCAATACTTGATCTGAGCTCGTCCACATGACTCAGGAAAAATATTAAAGAAATTTTTGGGATTGATGTGACAATAAAGACGTGTGAGATAGACAAAAAAAGCACCCAGCCAGGGATCCAGAATTACATTCCAAGCCAAAACACTGGAAAAAAAAGAATAACTTTCAGACTACCTGCGTATTCATCAATCTTCCAGACTTTAAGTCTATTTCTGCAAAATTTACTCCTTTGGCAATGTTTAAACATACAGCAGCGTTCTCCATTTCAGAGTATAAGAGTTCTTTTTAAAGCTACCTGACGAGGCTTTTAACTCCATTGTACTAACATATACGGCAGTTTTGTAACATACCTATTATCACATATATGCAGGACTCAACCAAAGATAATATATCTTACACTGCTGCTGTCAATCAGTTATGATAAGTGTCCTTGCTTTAGTGTTCAGGTTTATAGTGTAGCAACCTTACTGAAAATCCTGCAGTTGAGTTGATGATGGGAGAGAACATATCAGCTGTATCCCATCTGATGGAAACACAACAGTGCTACCCTGGCATTATCAAAACCTATGCAATTTTCCAAAGCAGTAGCCTTTTTTACTTTTTAAACCAGAGCAGAACTGATGCGAGCATGGGCAGTGCTGGAGTGCCAGATGTATGTAGAGATGCTAGGAATCTAGATTTTCTTTCAAAAAAAATCATATAGGGCCTCAAGTAACCTGAATGCACTTTCAGGGTTGGTTGACACAGGAGGGTTCATAAATTATTCAATGTTACATCAGCTTCACCCTTATTATAATTTGTATGGAGATCAGACCATAATTAATGATCATTAAATGCAAAACTTCTATTAACAGAGCATTATGACTGAAAGAGTATGTGTAGAAATATCTCTCTTCGTTTCTACATCATCTTTTCTTTCACTTGTATTCACAGCTGGATTTCTTTCTCCCTTGCATCAGCATTTCTGTGGGTTTGGCCCAGTGATGAGACTGCTGATACACAGCAGTGATAGGTATTTTTTTCCCAGGTAGCCAGTGGCTTACACCAAAGTATTTGTTCTTATGTAGAAACTGATGCAGAAAGTCAGGCTTGCACAGCTGGCAAACAGGCCAAATAAGAGTATGGGATTATGACAGAATATGAAAATATCACTGGTACATATTTTTATGGTGCAAGACATTTTCTTATACGGCACAGAAAGCAAATGTGGATCAAGTAGCTAGTGTAAGTAAAAGGATAGAATGAAAATAAAAAGTAGGAAGGAGAAAGATGAAGGGAACAGCAATAAGGAAGAGTAAGAAATGGATCTGTGATCTTATTTCTTATTTCATCATCTTAAATAAATATTATTGTATAACTTTAAATTAAAATTCTTTTCTTCTCCTTTCCTCAATTAAGGTATATAAGATCCATTAGTTGGTTTCAGTTCTATGCACAGCCTAAGGTACTTAAGCCACTCAACAATATGATCTTTCCTCTCTCTCCCATGACTACATGGATTAGTCAGTGCCTGAAGTCACAGAAAGGAGGAACGTAGCCAACGCGTTTAAATACAGAGTTCTGTGTACCACTATGAGGCTGGAGAACATATGTTGTGCAGTGTTTTGCTTTTCCATTTTGAAGCAGAGAACCTTAGGTAAGAAGCTACTTGGAAAGCACAGAAGTGAGTCACATATATTCTATATTCACTCGCACCAATGTTGTTCTTCCTTGCCTTAAGGATTCACCCATGTATATTTAGCAAGGTGTAACTATACGTCTGATATTTCTGCTACATTTCTTTGATACTTATTCTCCTTTCAAAAATGTTTTTTAAATAGAGGTGAATGCAGTGGTTTGATTTTTGTATCAACCATTATTGCATTGTGACCCTGATGAAATACAAAGTTGCTCCAGTGGAATCAGAGTTAAAGGCAACCTGCTAGCATCGCTTGCTAGGGTTTGGAGAGGATCCGGGCTGGTGGCGCTTGCACCAAACCACACAAATACCTTCATATAACTAATGTACCAGACACAGGGGATTTCTAGCTCCAAGTATGAGTAAAGACATTTTGGAATGTGGAGAAACAGAGAATGCATCTGAGAAAGAAAGAGACCTTCCAACAGTCTAGTAGCAATCAGAGATATGTTGAGAACTCTACAGAAGAAACATACCTGCCAGAGGTTTGGTTTATAACAAACATGTTAAACAGGAGGATTGATGGGCTAGAAAAGTTTATTAGTTTGCCAGAACATTAAGCTTGATCTTGAACTTAGGATTGTCCAAAGAGTTTATCTGAACCTTCTGGTTTATCCTGAACCTGTCTTGTTGGAGGTAGGTTGAGGAGAGAAGAGGGGAAGAAAATATCTGTCTTGATTTTAAAATTTCTCATCTTTGCCAACAAATGCTTAGATGTCTCAGAGACTAATTTTCATCACAATCTGAAATGTGCACCTTGCTTGACTTCTAAGTTTGTTGAAGTTCTGATTCTAGCCTTTGGTTCCTGTTACTCCACCTTCTGTTAGGTTACTATCAAGCCTTCTTTAAGCTTCTTTTTGAGGAGTGAAATAGATTTTGCTCCTGTCATGTTTCACTCTACAGGACAATTTCCAATCATTTAGTCATGCTGGCTCTCTTCTTTAGCAAGTACTGTTTCTGCCTTTGAACTGCAAGCGTTACCACCACCCACAATATACTACAAGCTATTTCCCTACTATAGTTCAAAACAGCACTAATAAAGCCTCTTTTCTTCCACTCCACATCCCTCAGTTTACACAGTCTATAGTCTAAAGCACCTTTGCTTCCTGCATTGTTCTGGTATCTCACATTACCTGATTGTCAAGCAAATCTTTTCTAGAGTCCCCATCCTCCAAAGAAAAGCCAGTATCCACTCTTTGAAACGTATTTAACGTAATGTTTTGTCTTGATATACCAGTTCCACTTCTTCTGTGATTAGAGAGATATTGTTACATTTCCCCATCATACCTGAAAACATTTGTTCCACTTCAGTAAGCAGTTATTCTTATGAGCCATGAAAAATTCATTTTCTGGGCTCTCCAACTTCTCTGAGGGAAAAAAAAGAAGGTCATGGAGGCATCAAGCCTCCCATAAAAGTCACACAATGATTTCAACTTTTCAAGAATGTATACTTAAAAGAAGCACTCTTCTGATAAGTTTTGGATAAGTGACAGCAAATTCCTCATCTCCCTCCTCCCTCATCTCCCTGATTCTTTTTAAAGTCACCAGACTCAGAGCTCTGGTCTGTTCTACTAATGTTGAGACTGATTAAGCTGTATTCATTTGGGTATTCCTAGCAAAGGACTATTGAACTTTTTCTTCAAAAAAAATCCAAAGTCAGACTACTGTTTTGGAAAAAACTTTATGGACCACATCATGAGGTGTCACCACAGTCTTTCATATTGTCTTTCATATTTAGGAACAGAAAGCGGATTACACTTTAAATATTAACCATTTTCTCACCCATTCTGTTAACTTCCATCTTTGAAAGCAAAGCAATCTCTCTGTATGCCATGTAATGATTTGCCATTAAATGCAGATACATTTCTCTTGAATCTCTTATACAGCCAAGTGGTGCATTATCAGCTGCTGGTTGAACAATACCATCGTAGGCCAGAATCACTACTTCAGCTGTCCAGGAGTTTTGTAAATCCTTCCTTTCTGGAAGCAGACTTTGAGTCTATTGTATTCCTTTTCAGAGTATGGAAGACAGAAAAAAATTGAAAGGGTATATTTAAGTCATGCTGGGAAACAATGACCAGAACATTTAAAATGTGCTATTTTCACATCTACACAATATTTTTTTCTCCTACTCCAGGAAAGCACATGTGTTAAGATCTTATTGAGAGATGCCTCTGCCCAAATTAACATGCAAACAAGGCCACATGCTGAAGCTGATAGTATGGATTTTATTTAACAATGAATTTGAGGTAGAGATGTAGAAAGAAATGAAAAAGAGAGGAGAGAGAGATATCAAGAAGAAGATAGTCACCACCCACACATCCAGTGGTCCTCCTTCAACCTGGGCTTCTTGGTGGTGGGGATACTGAAGTTGTTCAAAACTTTTCAACATTTATATATTTTATCAAACTGAGGAATTAATGCTTAATGGCTACATAGTTCTCTTCAGCTACTGGTTAAATGATTCCCTCTCCTCTAGTGATAATTATTCCTCATGCTTAGTCTTCCTCTTTTGAGTCAGTGTGTTTCTTGGGTTGATGGGCCCTCAGTCAGGGATTGTGATCTCCCCCTGACGGAATAAGTTTTTGCCCAGTCAGAGCTGATTTAAGCACTGTTGCTAAGTTGGCTTTCCTTGTGGCCCATAAACTCCACATCTTTCATGTCCATTGATGCGATACATTCTTTTCCCCCAGCTTTGTTGATTTCCTCCTAGGTCTGAGATAACACCCAGGTCAAAGTACCACCTTTATCTGATCTCAAGTTCCTGCTGTGGTGGCTTAGTTTATAGTCCAAGTTTCAAGTATCCGTGGAGGCATATTCGGGGGTGTGAGACTTCAGCAGTCTTTGGTGGTCATCTGTCCCACAACTTGGGGTGGTCTTGGTTGGGCCAGTGATATGTGTATGAGAAGTTGCTTCTTTACACAGTTTGCCACAGTGGGCATTTTGTCTGGATGTCTTACCCAGGATGTGCTAACCAGATCTTGTCTCTGCCAGGCCTGGAGTCAGTGCCATCCTGTCATTCCCTTCTGTGCTTATCTCATGCCAAAGTCCGTCTGTGGTCTCAACAGTGAGATAGGCAACTGAGCTCTCTGAGTCCTCACAACAATTTTTAACTGAAGCAAAACCAGGGCCATATGTCAGTAAGAGAGCACGAAAATTGCATTAACAGCAGTTAACTGCCCTGTTTAGCCTGTCTGGAGATTTCATCCATAATGAGAGGTTTGAGTATTTTCATTTCACTGAGTGTTGACGTATATTTGTACTTTGGCATGTAGGCATCCATCAGAGTGCATAGATGTGTACAGGTGAATGTGTGTGTGCGTGCATGCCTTCATCCAAAAAGTAGATAGGGCAAACTATCTTACAATCATATGTGGATAGCTGAACTGGTTAAGTAGATTTCCTTCAAATTTATGTCCCAAAATTACCTATGAACAAAAATCACAAGTACTGGAAGTATCAGCACAAAAGTAATTTAGACAAGAGAAAGTTATAAGCTACTGCAAATTACAGCATTGAAGGAGAGCACCTCTCCTGTGAGAGGAGTTCAATTTCACATGGTTTTGACATTGAACTATTGAGGGAGAAATAACCTGTAGAACTGACTTGAAATATTAAGGAAAAAAAAAAACGTGAAGAAAGTAATACAAATGCTGATAATAATTGAAATCAGAAAGAATGTAAATAATTTCGATTTTGATAATTTTAGAAGTAGAGTCTGACAAGGAAAACATTTAGGAAGAGTGTTGACTTAAAGCCACATTTACATGGATAGCCTTTGCTCCTGCATCACATTGAATCAGTTAGTGTTATACTTAACTAGATGCTTGTAAATCCAGAAGCATTCTTGGGTAAATGGAATGTACCTCAAGAACAAGATGCCTTCAACTTTATCTTATAGATTTGAAATACAGCAGAACCATCAGATGCATCATGAGATTTGGGGTTTTTTCTTAAGGTACCAGACTCCAAATGCAATCTCTTTTTTCAAAACCACACTGAATATTAATGCTATGTTTAATTCTAATCCATGTATCATAAGAAGTACTGATCTTCCTTCATAAAAAAATTGCTAGGAAGACATATTCATTGGTTTAATAATATTCTGTTTCTCTTATTTATGTTTTGTCACTCTTGCTGTTGCCAAAACCTAGTTTTGCTACTTTTTCTGACAATTAATGCATGTTATTAGCCCATGATAATAATGCAACAGACAAGAAGGGGAATATATTGTTGCTATAGCATTACTTTTAAATAGTGAAATAGCCTAGTGTGTTAAATTGCCCAGGGCTGAGGCATTGTAAAACAGGGGGTACAGCACACTACATGTGTATATTTCTTAAGTTTGTATGGCTTTGATCCAAACTTTATAGAAATCTGTTCAAAATCTTCTGCTAACTTCCACTGAATTTTGATTCATGGTCACATTGACAGTAAAGGTCTAACCCCAGGCCTTCCAGTACTCATGGAGAATGTGATTTGAGCATACATAAAGAGTCGCCTTAGGACTCCCTGCTCTACCACCTGGTCTTTCACAGACAATGATGGAAAAAGACATGGCAAAGCAGAGCACTGAGTGGTGGACACTGGACATGCAAACCTTCTCTATGGTCTCTGTTTGCACAGTTTCTTTGCTCTTCATGTGTGAGTCTTACTTATCCACTGGCAGTAAAACGGCTTTCATATAACACATCTCCTTGGAATACCAAAACAAACCCGCTTTGAGTCAGGCTCCAGACATTCTCTCGACGTAATGATCTGCACGATCTATCCACATCTCAAAGATGAACTGTCAGTTAAAGATAATAGTATTCTGCTGCACATCACTGATCATCATCAGCAAAGTACATTATTCACAGCCAAGTGTCTTTTTGTGTTTATTGGGAATATACAACCTACCGCTCAGTCCTGGAGCTTCTTTTCTTTCCCTTGCCTTTCCATTTTCTCATTACCTTTCCATTTTAACCTTTTAAATAATTACAGAACAGTTCAGGCATTGTGACAAACTGAATGAAATCTGGGGATACTGGGTCAGAAAGTGTGGATAGCAACAGTTAGACAGCACTCTCTGAGTCTGGCTATTATCAGTATCTGTATCAGTGAGATTTTATGAATAACAATTTTAAGAAAGCATTAAGAAATACCATACATGGGAACTAGGTTTGTTTATGTTCTGTACACAGTTGAGTTAACCGGAAATGAAATAAGTGCCCATGAGGGCACTTATGATTAAAAGAGCTAGGAAGATGTAATATAAAAATGCAAATGCCAAGTACATATAAGCCATAATAAATAAACACTTCAATTTCCCACTGGTTTGGAAATCTAATTTTTGTGGGTCATTTACTATCATCTTAAGATCCTTCAGATTTACTGTAGTCATTTTTTGCTTTAAGATTTCCCTGAATGTTTTTAGGCATGTTGATATCTCAGTTTGAAGCTTTAGTCAGTATCTAATGCAAGCAGAATATAGTGTTTCTTACAAAAAGGTCATTGAAATGAAATTTTATGAAGTATCAGAATTAGTAGATTCTTTTGATTAATATTAAATTATGTAAGTAAGTAATGAGGGCTTCTCTATAAACCAAATCCATGAAATGACAAGTTCACAACATCTGCCCCAGGCTCCTCAAACTACTGGCTTTTCAACCTTCTGTTCCTGTTCTGGCCCCACTAAAAAAAACTCCTAGAAAAATCACCAAAGGGAGCCTTGTAATCCATGAGAAAATACACGGTATCTTGGCTTTCCCTGCTTCATCCTGCTGAGGACTCCTAACAAGGTTGAAAGGACATGGTAAGCATAGTTGTAGTAACTTCCTCTTTGTGTGACTAGTTTCCAGCTTGGACTTGCACAATTGAGAGATTCGACACCTGCTCATTTCCTCCTCTTTTCCTCCCTGCCTCTCACCCTCCCTCCCGCGCCATATATCTGACTGCACCTCTGTACGCTCTCTAGTCTTCCAAAATCAAGGCAAGAGCAGGTTCCAAGAAGTAGCTACCTGAAAAGGTCTTGAGACAAATTCTTGTTACAGGCCTGTAAGAAGAGTATATTATGTTTCAGCAGTAGTGACAAAAATGTCTCTGTTTCTTCTGGTGAGGGTGGCAAGGTAAACATGAAGGCAAAAGAAGACTACTGCATCCCAGTTGAAATGCAATCAGTTATGCCATTTTCTTGTGGTTTCACCTCTTCAACCAATAAATTATATGGAGGACAATCGTTTTCCCAAAGGTTGATGTGGGGCATAAGGCTCCCTTTTATTTGCACACCATATTGCTTTCAGACCCACAGTGTCTATCTGCAGCTGCTCTTTACAGTTGGTCTGGTGTATGAGGGAAATGGAAATGGAGAAAGCAAGACTTCAGAAGTTGTACATACCACCTTCAATCTGGAATAGCTCCTCTGACATCACTGAAACACTGTTTTTCAAGCAGTAGAGATCAGAATGTCCCTTAATGCTTCACCTCCTCTCCTTACTAGTGTATAAATGCAATAAGAAATATTTCTCTGTGGTTCATGTATATCTGTATGGGAGGAAAACTAAGAGGAAGGGTGAATGTATGTGCAAACAACAGTAAAAACCAAAATAGCTCTCTCTGTAGCCTTGATTTTACTATTTACTTTCTATAAGGCAGTTCTCAATGCACTGTTTAGGCTTATTTGTTAAAATGAGTCAATTCCTGTCTAAGACTCGTCCCTTTTCCTGTGCTCAAACTTGTTAGCACTTAGCAGAGAAGGGAAAAATGCCAGCTAGACACTAATGGCCTTCATTAGCAATTAATTATAAGTAATAGTTATGAATCTAAATCATAATCAGAAACTAATGAATTCATCCGTGTCATGAATGAAAATGATTAATGAATGTGGCCTGTACATAACTAAAAAATGCAAAGTAACTTAAGTTACCAAGCAAAAGAATGGATATTGTGAAATCTTGGGTCTGACTCTGCTCCTCTGAAGTTAATCAAGAGGGTCCTGATTCCCTTCAGGAAGATGAATTATGGCAATATCTTCTGTCACTGAAGAGACATAATTTTTTTTATAGCTTTGGCCCAGTCTTTCGTGACAGATAAAAGACAAAGAAAGGGGCATTTATTCAGAGAATGCTAAGAGATGAGTTGAGACTATCAGAAATATCTAAGAGGTTTAGGTGCTCTATTCTAGACGCTTGACTTTAGATACTATTGAAGAAGCATTACAGAAACAGAGTGAAACATCCACGTAATCAATAAGCTGTCAATGCTTTGGGTACTAATTAAGGGATACCTGCAGAAGAATAATGCCCTTTAGTTGGGAAAACTAAGAACTAACCCTAACCTGGTCTTTCTATACCTGTATTAATTTCAATTTATTGTTTCTAACTGAAAAATTTTTGAAGAGATAGTAAAATAATAGTACAGTCAGTTAATAATGTTTTGATACCATGGCACATGTCAGAAGATAGAATCAGGAAAAACTGATTTTCTTCTTCCTAAAATGCTAGCAATTAGCAAAATAAGCATAATTGTAGTCCTGTTTTGCTATTGATCTGAAGGGATTTTGAGGGATGAGACATAGCCTAGGGAATTAAGATTCTTTCTCTGCTTCTGAGGGAAAGAAAATGTTTACTTTCATGTTTCCTTCATTTGTCATTTTACTCTGAATGTGCAATTTGTAGGCATACAAAGACCAGTGGCAAATCCCAGTTGTAACTTAGCATCATATGCCTGGTTTGTTGTTGTCAAGATACCATATGAAAGATCACGGCCTTCTAGGGAACAATTGTATAGATATCCTCAGCGCTGTCTAACTGCTGTGTTTTCACTGGATCAATCTTAAACTTTTATCGTGGAGCTAAAAGACGAGGCAGTTGGAGAGGTAAGACTGGTGGCATTTTGAAGTAGTACTATTTGCCTTGCAGCTGATCTCATCTGGTTGCAAAACTGCTACCAGAACTCTGCTGCGCCTTGCTCCAGGGCCAACAGAAGCAAATCAGCATAACTGACTACATCCATTGATCAATAGAGATTGGCACTGGCCCTAGAATAGAGCCAAAACAGCCCATACTGTTAATTGAAAACACACAAGAAGAACAGCACTAGCTACGTGTTGAAATAGAGGCAGGAATGAACAGGTGTTGGTGCAGTTTCATATTTATTTAATCCTTTTGCTCTGAATCAACAACTTTTTTCAGACATAATCACTTTTGTTTGACATTATATTTTCAATTCTATTTGAACTTTAGAAGCACACACACTCTGAGTTGGTGGAATTCCAGTCAGGTTCAGCTTTGTTTCCACTTTTCCTTGTCAGTGGCAGGAAGCTTTATCTTCTGTGGAGTCAAATGGAGTCTTCCAGGCATGTAGACTTCTGGCTAACTCCTTTCTCAATTCTCTCCCTGAGTTATTGAGTTGCTTTTCCTGTTCTTGATTTTCATGGAAATACTCTCTGCCATTGTTACCCATACTATATCAAAGTCCATGTGGCATGCTGTTACAGTGAAGTGTCTTGGCCCTGAGATGTTCCTTTACCAAGGTCAGTCAAAGACCAAGGAGAGTCAAAAGAAAAGAATGAGGAATTTGTTTTAAGTAAAACCTCACCGGTACAAAGAGGATATAAATGTGGAATGGTGGAAGCTTTGCAGACAAACTCAGAAAGTTTGTACTGTTGACAGGAATGACATGAAAGAAAACATGGAGGTGATAATATGCCCTATGATTTAATTGTGCAAACACTATGTACTTGGACTACAAATAGTGTGAAACTCTTCTGTTTCTTGTAAAGTAGTAACTCATAAACTTCCAGTGTTTCAATCCATTTTACCTCCAGGACTGGCTGATTTCCGGTTATGCACCATGATCAAACATCTCTCTGCTTGTCCAGTCAACCTCTTCACCATTTTGCCTTCATTTTCTGGCCTCCTAGTGCCTATATGAAGGGCACTGTTGTTGCAGTGTTATTACAGGATATTGAGCTTCCACAGAGCAGTTCTCTGCTTCTTTGTCCTATCCTCTGCAACCCTGCCAGCTAATGCTCCACAGATTATTTTCCGCTCTCTGATTTTCACTCCTCATTTTAAGAAGATCTGACCCCCAAAGATCCTTCCAAATTTCTTCTGATGTAGTGGCACTTTTTTCTCTTTCTTTGCTCTGCTCCAAATTTTAAGCTTATTGTTTAAGGTGACTATACTAACCACTTATTTTTTTTTACTTCTTCTCTTTTCAAATAGTTTTATTTCAATTATTTTTTTAGCTGACATTTTAATAGTCAACAATTTTTTCTGAAGGAGTCCTCTGTTGGATTTATTGTAAAAAACATTGTAGGAACAATTAAATACTTTAAATTTAAAATATACATAATTTTCTACATATTTTCCATCAGGTACTGTCTGCAATTTTCCTTTGGAAAAACATTTTCTGCATCAAGGAGACTAATCTGGAGTTTTGAAGGAAAAAAAGATTTATGAAGGACACCAGACTCTGAAGCAGTCATCTCCTTTCCAAAGCAAATCAGACTAGTGAAAGCCAAATACTTACTTTATCAAGATAATCCATCCATCACAGTGGATTTGTAATCCCCTTCTATGTTAGACATTATTAATTAATTGAAAATATAGATTAAAAGAGCCCTGCCATCAAAACTAATCTCTTTTCTTAAATTTGTATGGGAGGCACAGAAAGATTAGGTTCCTTTACATGAACTGTAACTGGCATGAGGTTCAACAAGGCCAAGTCCTGGATACTTTACTTGGGTCACAACAACCCCATTTAGTGCTAGTCTTGGAGATCAATGGCTGAAAAGCTGCCCCCAAGTGGCCAACAAGGCCAATGGTATCATGGCTTGTATCAGAAATAGGGAGGGCCAGGGCAGTGATTGTCCCTCTGTACTTGGCACTGGTGAAGCTTCACCTCTAATCCTGTGCTCAGTTTTGTGCCCCCCACTACAAGAAGGACAATGAGGTGCTGAAGTGTGTCCAGAAAACGGCAATGAAACTGATGAAGGTGGGGGGCACAAGTCCTACGAGGAGTGGCTGTGGGACCCGGGGTTGTTCAGCCTGGAAAAAATGAAGCTCGCAAGGGACCTTAATCGCTCTGTCTACAACTACCTGAAAGGAGGTTGTAGCCAGGTGAGAGCTGGTCTCTTCTCACAAATAACGAGAGATAGAATGAGAGGAAATGGCCTCAAGTTGCACCAGGGGAGGTTTTAGATTGGATATTAGGATATATTTTTTCACTGAAAGGGTTGTCAACCACTGCAACAGGATGCCCTGGAGATATTCAAAAGACACATAAATGTGGCACTTGGGAATGTAGTTTAATGCTGGACTTAGAAGTGCTGGGTTAATGATTTGATTCAATGATCTCGGATGTCTTTTCTACCCTAAGTAATTCTATGATTCTATAGTATTCTTGAAGAACTAAGTTACTTTTTACAGGGCATTCCAGTCACACAGGTTATTTTGCATTTCCCTGGGATCAGCAACATTTTAAAATCTTTACTCTGGCTGTTAGCATGCTGGAGGCATATTAATAACTCATAATATTTTCCTACTCATCTATAGGTTTTGAATTGAAGAGACAGATTTAATTTCCAATATGTATGGAGAATAGAAAGTTTGGATGCTTTTTTTTTTTGCCTTCACAAGCTCAACACCTTTTTTGTCACATACGAAATATGAAAAACTAATTTCACAGAATCAACTAGAAAATCTTTTTCTGAATAATTCATTCTGAAACATCTGGCTGACTCATAGAAGCTTTGCTGCTGCAAGAAACTTTCCAATCCTAAATTGCTGTAAACATATCTGCATTTCCTTTGATTATTTATATGATGCACATGTTTCTCACTAGTTTGTGCAAATTAAAGTAGCTGTGCAAATGCAATTTACTCAGAATGTGCATAATGTCGTGTGAACTAATAGTTTTCTTTTACCAAAAGCTTGATTTTTGCTGTCATTGAACTCAGGATGAGAGGAATTATTTCATTCTTATTACTAAATCTGGTGACTTGACTTCCCATCATCCATATTAGGCCATTTGCAAACATCTTTTTAACATTTACTTGATTTGAAATGTTTATTTCTGGTCTGATACAGCACAAGCATTTTGAAATTTTTGTGCAGAAGCAAAATAGATTTATGGTCCTAGCTAATTAAGCAAAGAAGAGATGTTAAAAGTATAGCTTGATAAAATTTGATAAGCAAATCAGTTTGCCATATGTAGAGGTATCTCACCAGACCTGTGCTTTGAAATTATGTTATGTAGTCTTTAAAGATGCCAATAGAGAAGCATGCAAAACAGCTTCCTGTTTTTGGGATTTGAAATTTTATGCATTTCTTGCTGTTGTCTGTTTGTTGCAAATCTCTGTATGCTGCAAACAAACCATGTTTGCTGCTCTCTGAATAGACTTCTCTGCTCCAAATCATACACCACATCCAGCTGCTCATGGCACTGCAGGAGTTACAGTTTCAGCAATTAAAGCCCTGTCAAGGGAATGTGAAGTATGAAGGTGACAGTTAATATATATTAACACTGGCTTTTTTAATTCCCCCATGAATTAATAGTATTAGCTGCAGTATCAGCTTCTAATTATCACATATTTATTACAGGCACCATGAGCTGGAAAGTGATACACACAGAAGAATGGCTTGTCAACTGCTTGGAGGCGATGCTAGCAAAAGAGCTTCTGGGTCCAGGCAGCTGGGCAGCTTTTGGAGGGACTCGAGTGCCCTGTGCATTGTGGGTTGGACTACATAAGAGGTGTTGGGAGCAGTGGGGTAGCCCAGGAAGAGCTGCTGATTTTCTACCACCTTGAGCAATCCATAGGCCAGGCAGCATGCAAGGTATTACACCAAACCTGGCTAGTCTCCACATACTCCTCTCTCCTACCCTCCAAGAGCATTGGTAAGCAAGTGCTCACTCTGCCTGCTCATCACCCTGTACGAGGGCAGACATAAAGCCTGGATATCTCTGCTTTTCACAACAATCCCACTTACCAAGTGTGTGCAATTTACAGCTAAGTTAGGTCTTGACTACTCATAGCCATCAGGTCTAGTCTCTGCAGAAGTCCTTCCTGGAGCAAGCTGTGCCTGTTGCCCAGGCAGAGGGAATAAAAGGGAATCTCATGAACAGACAAGATGACAAGACTAAACTGAGTGTCAGTGGTGAGGGGGAATGAAATAAACTACAAGAATGATTATGTAAGCTTCAGTATAAAGTCTTTCATTAAAGTTATGATAGCTTCCTTTTTTGTATTTACAAAATACAGCAGCTTGATATGGATTTGAACTGAACAAGACACTCCCACCTTGAACATCTGAAATCTTGAAAAGGCCAGATCATGCAAAAAGTCATCCAAAAACCACGGGGACATAGGGAGTAGGAGGAGTCCCTAACAACTAGCCAGGAAATTAAACAACCTATTGGAGGTGCTGACAACTGCCCTTTCCTTCATACTTGAATGGAGAAAAAAAAAATAAATCTAAATCCTTCCTATAGCCAACATATCCTGCCCTTCAGAGTGGCTGTGTCTTCTTCTGAAACACTAGCTGTTTCAGAAATGAAATTCCACAAAACTGAAATTCCTAGCCTGGAAAACAGACACCAGCAAAAGTTTTTGTTTATGAAGAGTCTCATAAATATGCTCAAAAAGAGAAATAGGTCAGAAGAGATGCAGTCTATAAAACTTCAGAAACCCTATTACAGGAATCATTGTGTAAAGCACTACCTAGACTTCAAAAAATGATCATGAAATTGCAAAAATCCTCATTAAATGGAAATACTATCCCAGTAAAGAGCTTCTTATATCAGACATGCTTTTAAGAGTGCTGATAAACACTGAAAGGAAGAAGCAGCAGGAAGAAGGGTTTGAAGTAAATGTGATTTAAGTGCTACCTATTACTGTTACAAAATTTGACAAGTTTGAGCAAGAAACGTAAAATTACCCAACTTCACACCAACTTGAAAGAATTATTGTAGACTGAGGCTAACAAGAAATAGCCTGAGCACCACTGATAATACAAAATGTATTAGGATTATGCAGATGAAAGTTTCATGCGATGGGATTTTTTACTAGAAAAAAAATTGTCACAATAGGATGTCATAAAAGGTCAGTAATGTGGTACAAAATCCACAGGGGATGTTGAATAGAGCAGAGCTCACATTGTCTGGTGCTGGTCACAGAAAGGATCCTGAACAGAAGTCTGTAATGCTATAATGCAGTAATGTTGGAGATAAGGTACCTAAGTGTGTACCTATAGTACACTCAGGGAAAACATATCAGAGAAGCAACGACACCTTGTTTAATTCCTGATTTCCCTGAGGCCGAGAAGGCACAGTCTGAATTAAAAGCTTTGCATCTTGAATGCTTGAATCCCTGGTAAGGAGGTGTAATGTCTCTTACATAATATTTTTCTGAGCTAATCAGTTTCAGAAGTTGCATGAAAAGAAAAATAAAAACACTTTGCCTTCAGGTCTTGATCTAAATAAAGGTACACAGACCTGAAGTCATGGCAGAAGAGCCCTATGCCAGGCAATAGGAATAAAGGATGTGAATGACAAACACCCACGCTCTGGAATCCAGTGTGTTGAATTTCAGCCAGCAGATACCAGCATCACACAATGAGGATGCAGCTTGTCATGCCAACTTCAAGGATAATGGAAGGACACGGAAGTAAAACTAAGTAGAGGCTGCAAGTCCCTTTGTGTAAGCAAACAGAAAGTTTAGCAGCACTCCTATTGTCACACACCCACTGGCTGGACAGGAACCAGCCGTACAGAAGAAATTATGTGCTTGCCTGTGGAAAAGGGGACCTGACTGCAAGTTAGCAAGTGCATAGAGACAGTGCAAGTTTCAGACTGCTTGGGCCGAGATGTCAATGCCTGTAGAGTAAGCCTGAGCATGGTTTTACCAGGGGTCTTAGTGTGTGGCTTTGTGTGACTCAGTCCTGGTGCTCTGCCTGTCCACACTGGCAGAGCATGTGCTTAGGGGGCACAGAAAATGAAGGACAACCAGCTAATATCGGAGTTATGCAATTTTTAACTGAGCTTAGGAGTCCCTGAGCAACCACAAGAAAGGCTGCTCAGGCAATTGTTTCTGTCGTACCAGAGGTTTCAGTCACGCTCCCAGGTCCACACAGTGAACACAAGGCTGCTCCAGCTGCAAGTGCAACCCGTTGCATCAGTGCTTTCCCTATGACACTGGTTGCAGGTGCTGCTCTGGGGTGGGGGGGGGGGGGGGGGGGCGGG
>VXBA01001481.1:551913-568329 GCA_013399895.1 Serilophus lunatus
TCCTTTCCTTTCCTTTCCTTTCCTTTCCTTTCCTTTCCTTTCCTTTCCTTTCCTTTCCTTTCCTTTCCTTTCCTTTCCTTTCCTTTCCTTTCCTTTCCCCCCTTGCAGTATAATAGAGCAGATAACTTCTTGCTTCAGATCTTTCTACATTTAGTTGTACATTCAGCAAAAAAATGCAGTAAAATCTTCACGACTTTTAATGACAGACTTGCTCAGATGTTGTAAGGAAAAGGCTAGATTTTGCTAGACAGGCAGTTCTTTTGAGGGTTTTGGGGCTTTTTTTGAGAAGATTATAAGATAAACAGTGTTTTCAAATTATTATCTGTACTCTTTCTCTCCAAACCCCAAAGTCTCTAAACTGTACATAGCTATTGTACCCATGACCCTTGCTGTGGCTTCTAAGAGTTTAAATGCAATATTATCCTAGCACATTATTGTTTGACAACATTGTTCATCATGCTTCTCTTTTTCACTGTATCCTGCAAAAAAAATACCCCAGGATTTTCTTTTTGTTTTGCATTTCATGAATACTAGTATTTTCCCCTTGTGAAACTTCAAAACTTGAAAAAAATGAAAGCTATTTTCCGGTTACATGAAAATAGCTGCACAAAACCACCATTTTGTATTTTGTTAAAATTATAGCCAGACAAGTAATGCATTTTTTTAATATTTTTGCATGATTTTGCATAGTGGTCCATCTGTGGTTTTTATCATTTTCACCCAATTCAGGTCACAGTTACCTTTGAAATGGTACAGGATATTTTGGCTTCCCAGGACCCAGAGGAACAGGGTAAGTGTGTGACTTTCTAACAATTCATTTTGCTTAATAATGTTAAACTGAGCCCACAGTGTAGTGAATAAGAAATAAAATGGGATTTTTCATTGTGAAAATCTACTGGTGAAAATTTTCTGCCAGTCTGCAGCAGCAGCACATGCAGAACTCAGTCTGGTTTGTTGGAAGGGCAAACTTGCCTATGTTTTCTCCTTCAAACTAGAAAAATGTCACTGGAATGAACAGAATGTTCCAGGATCCTGGAAGCAAAACCCAGGAGTGGGTGCTGGCCTCTGGGACATTTTTTTCAGGACTTTCAAACCTTCCTATATTTTCCACAAAGCCTCCTAAATACAGACATTGACTTTGTCAGTCTTGTTGTCATTGGCAACATTTGGTTGTTATGCCTGTTGAAATACTCCAGAACACTAAACCAAGCAAAGTGTAAGTCATTTCCTGATATTAAAACATATTTTTGCATCTCTTCAGTGTTAACACAGTGATAACCTTCGACCACTTCTTTTTTTCCTTTTGAAAGGGCAACATTTAGCTATTTCCTTGTCAGAAAGTTTATGATCATATGGGAAAAGGCAGTGCTAATTAATTGCAAATGGCAAATTTAATAGTACTAAAATCATTAGCACCACAAATACTTTGTGATTTGAGACACCTCTACTAAATTACTGTTAGTTTCCCTTTATTGCAAGACAAGTAAGAAAATGTCAGATTTTTTCATTTCAAACATCAGATGTAGTTATGTGCATTTTCTTCCTCTTGAAAGTTCATAATTGTGTGAATATTTGTATTTACTGCCTCTGAAAATGGCTGAAACAGAATTTTTTGTTTCATAGCTTTATCTAGAAGTACAGTCAGGACTTAAGGCATGCCATATTTTCCAAAATCCAATAGTACTTTTCCATAAATATATGAAATCAAACATTTCCTGAGCTGGATCTGTACTGTGTATGTGCCATCACACTATTTATATTACTGTGGTCCTGATAACTAATATGTAAGCATATGTTTTGTTTCAGATAAGGATCAAAGTTGATAAATATTTATCTAACTTCATGCTTTGTCTGAAAATCACACCAGT
This sequence comes from Serilophus lunatus, assembly GCA_013399895.1. Taxonomy (NCBI): domain Eukaryota; kingdom Metazoa; phylum Chordata; class Aves; order Passeriformes; family Eurylaimidae; genus Serilophus; species Serilophus lunatus. Next base: position 553,782 of record VXBA01001481.1, read on the forward strand.
AAATTAAAGTAAAGAAAAGCTAAATATCATGCAGATGATGCCACTCTCTTTTTATTCAGCACCGACCCACTTTAGGGCAAAGGCTGGAGATGAAGTTAAGGCAACATTTTGGAGCTCCAATCTCTTCTTGATATTAATGTAGCAAAAATAGAGACATATATATGTATAGTCTGCCAGATACAGACATTTACCTGGTGACCTCATCTATTGGCCAAAACCAGCATCAATGTCTGGCTATAGAGTACAAAGATGGTAAGAGTAAAATGAAAAAAGAACACAAGAAATCAAATGGAATATCTCAAAGATCATAAAGAGGGGGAATGGTGAGAAAACCAGTAAATATTTTGAGCACACCAGGAGCAAGAGGTCAGTGAGGGATATAGAAATGTTCTTTGAGAAGGAAACAATAATTTATTGACAAAAAAATTCTTCAGACAGTGTGCAATCTCCAGAAATTGGTCCTTTGTCTTCATATGTTTGAAGTAAGTCAGAAAAAGACAACTATATTCTTGCAAGAAAATAGAGAGTGAAAATTCAAGCACTCAAAAGAAGGGATTAAATATTATTCCAGAAAAATCTAGCGTGCAACACAATATATACAATATGAAGTATGATGGAAAGTTAATCAACAGGAGTTGAATGTGAAGGTATTTTTTTAGTATGGAAACCCATACATTTGGTGTCTGAAGACGAAAAGCAGGAAAAAGAAAAAGTAGCAGGAAAAGAAAAAGTAGTACCTTACAGCTTCATCAGTCAGTGTATTCAGTGTTCTGTGGATGTGAGCAAACCCTTTCTTGTTAGCATGCTGATGAGTAAGGCCAAGAAAGATCCAACAGCCTCCATTCTAGGTACTCTACAGCTTGCCTTTTATAAAATTTGACGTTACTGTTCAAATTAAGGATGCTGACTGACTGACAGATGCTGAATGCTTTTCTTCCATATTTCATGTCATCTTTAATGCCATAAGACCTGCGTGTAAGCATGTGTTTCATTCTTATGTGGGTGGGAGTATCTTTGCATTACCATAAGGAACTGGAAAAGATCCTGTTTAGAAACAAGAAACATGTTTTGCAGTAACTTGGTAGTCTAAACCATCAGTAAGTATGTGGGATTCTTCCTCTGCCTCATTTAGACCACATATGTGGATATGGGCTTCTTGTCTCCCATGCGAGCATCCTGACTTCTGGCTATTAGCTGCGCTGCTGTAGACTTTTGTCATTCCCCACTGAAGGAGGTTGTATTCAACATTTGCTATATCTGAAACAAAGGGAAGAAGTCTCCTAACTTCATGCTTTCAGCATGCCTGATGTATGTGCCAAAGAGTCCAGGATCATTCCTGCATGTTTCAGTGTGTGTGCATGGTGACTTGCCTTCGATATGCTCAGAGCCATAAAAAAACATACCATGTAGTACAGTTATCAGCAGGGATGTGCAAGACTGGAGCATCCCAGGGGAGCAGTTCATACCTGCATCTCACAGATCCCACAGTCATACTGTCACACAAGATGAATCTGAAATACCTCTTGCTTTGCTTGGAACCTCTACTGGACAAGCAAAAGATCTCTTGTAGTAGCAGTTTGGCAAGTGGCATTTTCTAACCTCTGAACTCAACAGGAACCCACAATCCCAAGCAGTTTGTTATTCATAGTCATATGTAACCAAGGATTTCTTCACAACATGTGTCTACACAGTACATTTTGGCATTTCTGGGACATTTTCACAGAAAACAAGCATCTGATGTTACATCTGCTTCCTCTGCACCTGTCCGTGCATACTTTTATGCCTCTAACTCTTTGAAAATGCGGGATGCCTCTCCTCTCCTAACAATGCAGCAAATACTGCTCTGTATGGCATGAGAAGGTGCCCATACTCAGTGAGTATCCTTGGTACTCAATCAAAGAATTTGCCACATAAAGAAGAAAGAGGGTAATGAAAGCACTCTCTGGGAAAGGCAGCCTCGTCAGATCAAAGCAACAGGGACATTAAAATTATTGAAATGTGTAGCACACAGACCTCAGAGATGGGAAAATGCAGGCAGAGACCTATAGACAAAGAAAAGGTATATGTTATGTAAATGTGACACATCAGATGCTCACCTAGTACACACACCTAGTGTGTATCAATGTATGTGTAGTGTGTATTGATAATAAAAAGGAAATATGTTTTCAATTGTAAATCACAGCAGTCAGGTCCCACTTTTGCTTTGACTATTCAGAATGGACTAATTAATTACCACTTTGTTATCTAGCAGATAGATTCACAGTATAACATACCTTTGTGGAAAAGAAAGTTATCATATTTTCATTCCACTTTCTTAATGTAAGAGAATCAGAGAACTGTAAGATAGGCCATGTGATTAATAATTGCCCAAATGGAATAAAAATACATGCATAAAACATGACTATCTCTCTGCTTCAAACTTTTCCATGAAAACATCTCACACAAAACTGAAAAAAAAAATATTCAGAGGGTTTTTTTGAGTGGGAGATAATTTTCCAAAAATGCTGCCATTTTACAGTGATTTTTGCTCATGGAAAAACAGAAGTTCAGTAAAAAATACGCTTTTCACTACTTTCCCTCCTTACCTCATCTGCATTGATTGCATAAATATGGCCTTTCAGGTGTAAAATAGGCAAGTGTGTCATACAGCACCTGATAGCCAAATGCTCTCACAGAGGACACCACAGTCCTGGGGCCACTGAGCAGTCAAAGGTAGGCACAGACTTGTGCACTAGCCTTGAGCCAGCATTGAGCTGGAGCACAACAGGAGCGTAACTCCCAGGAAGGGAACACACATCAGCTGTTCAGCTGATGCTGATGTCCATGTCACATTGCCATCATTGCTCATTTCAGTCCCACAGCTATGTTCCAAATAGCTGGGTAATGATATTAAGAGTTTCACATCTATAATTGCTGTGATGAGGCAGCTTAAGGTCTGTGCATGTTTGATTGGACCAACCACCTTACACCCTCCTTGAGGAGAAATGAATATGTTAGTTCAACTCCTCTGCAGGGATAAACGGTTGAATCTCCACTGATGTCAGGGAGATTCAGCCATTCACACTCGCCTAACAGGCAGCATGCTTGTTACAGAGCACATCGCTGTGCTCCCAGCCACGGCTTGAACAAACAGCTTTGTATGCAGCAGCTGCACAGACATCTAGGAAAGAGCCTTCCCCTGCCTGGACAGGGAAATCTGAGCTGACCTGAGCTTTTCTCAGTGGGGAGTTTTCCTTTGCATATCTTCTGGTCCACATGAAAGAGCATTGCTACCTGTTGCTTTGTAGACTGAGCATGAAGGGAGCTTTATGAGCTTTATACTGCAAACAGAAGGTGTGAGCATCATCCCCTTTGAAGTCAAAGCCAGAATTCTAGACTGTGAGAACAGAAATATCAAGAGCATCATTAGTAACTTTCCTGTTTCTTCAGCACACAGTTGAAAGTCTACTGTCATGGCAATTTTAAAGCACCTCCTTTGAAATTAATTTAGACTTTTTTTTTGCACTTAACCTTGCAGTATTTCATTTGGTTTTTGTTGGGTTGCTTTTTTTGTTTGGTTTGGGGTTTTTTTGGGGGGTGGGGTTTTTTGGTTGATTGGTTGTTTTGGGCTTGGTTTTTTTTTGTGGGGGTGGGGGGTGGAGTTTTTTGTTGTTTTGGGTGTTTTTGGCTCAAATTGTATAGCATTCCCTTTATTTAAGTTCCCTATATTTATTTTCTTGTATTTAATTTTTAAACACTGACATATATTTCATTTAGCAAAGTAAAATCCAAATGCCTCAAAACACTGAGAATGAAGTGATTGGACAGGTAAGCAAGCAGATAGTGAGCTTTTTTTTCTTTTTATAGCTTAGCATATCAAGACCTGGTTAAGTCGTCTTATTTGCTTTGTATTGCTTGTACCTACTGCTCAAGGGAGTAACCATTCTTTCCTATCTGCTTTGAATGTGATAGCACAGAGAAGTCTGGATGTCAGAAATAGAACAGGTGCCAGCCAAGCAGAATCTTAGGCCATTTTGGGTAAAGCAGAGTGAAAATGTTGATAATTTTAAAATAGGGTGAGATTGTTTAAGATGTAGGATTCTGTGTTCAGATAAACTTTCTGGACTCTGGCATTTTTATTTGTTAATAGAGAATGTAGGCAGCCAACAAGCCTGACTATGTCTGGTTATGACAATGAGAAACTTCTGTATTCGGGTATTCTCACAACAGGAAAAGATGAGGACATGCTTTTGAAGCCACCACTGTGTCTTATCAGGTATGGGGGAGAGTGTGTGGGGAAGGGGAGCATCTCAGGTACAGGTGGGGAACAGGAGAAGTTTCTTGTAACCAATGGTGCCTTCATTTAAAATACAGTATACATTCCAAATGGCTTCAATTATTTGTGTGTCAGCAGCAATAAGGTATTTCTTTAGCACTTAATAAAAGTAGTTCTTTTAATTTTTTAATAAGAACTGATTTCTGGAGAATACTTCATGGGTAGGCAAATGTACAAAATCAGATGTCTCCTTGTGAATTATTTCAGTCCATGGAAGGTACGGATGGGAACCTGTAGAAAGCCTTGGACTTCCACCCCTGCCTCTCCACATGTCTCTCACTCTTTCCCTGGCTTATCTGCAGCCTGAGAGGAGGTTCCAGTTGGTGAGGCTGAATGAAACAGGAGACATGTCACACCTATTTCCACCTTGCTGATGCTGTGGCAGAGACAATTTCAGCCAAGGAAATAGCTGGGCTGACCTCCTGCTGCGCTTAGTTGCACCAGCATGGAAAAGGTGGCTGGTCTCAGCCCCTCTCATGTACATATATAAAGGTCAATGAAATGGAGATGGGGAGCATTGGCCATCATTACAAATTCCCCTTCCAAAATATTCCTTGATATGCAATATCCTCCTTTTTCTTCTAAGAAAGCAGGTTGCCTTCCTGCAGAAATAGCTTGCATCATTAGAGAATATTTGATTATTCTTACGCAATTCCATCCTGGGGCTAAAACCAAGTAAATAAATGAGCAATGGCCGAGAGAATAACAAGCATACATCAAGGTCATGCAGCAAGGGCTTCTGCTGACCACAGAAATAAGGCCTGAACAGCACACCTTTGCCACCCCAGCAGAGTTCTGCCAGATAAATTTAAAAAAATAGCCTGTGTTTCAGAACAATAATAGTAATAAACTCACCACAGGGTGGTCTGCCTCCACCTGTGCTGTCAGACCTAAGCTCCCCAAAGCCATGGCAATGTCTCCACTAAACCAGCTGGGTTTGAGTCTGCACTAAAAGAAGCAGGAGGAAAAAAGACCAGAGACTGGCTCTGCTGATTATCAATGGACATGTAGGGCAAGGGAAGGACTATGGCACTTCTGCCCGGGTGAAACTCTCTCCTGTGTATCTGGACAGGAAAACTTCACCATGGGAAAATTAAGTATAGCGACATTAAGGGTATGTCAAAAACTGACTCCTGTATCCTGGCTTCAGCCTAAGCAGCTGCTTCTCCTTGCAGGAGTCCTGCTCCTCCTGGGCTCGAAATGGACTATGAATGCAGGTCCAATGTGGGTTTTAATGAGAAGAATAGAAGGTCATTTTTAATTTAGTATAGCATTTTGTTTTTCTAAATTCAGAGTCCTGTGTAGTTTTCATGTTAGAAGAGATGAGGAAAATACCTAAATGAGTGATGCAGCTTTTAATACAAGCATCTGGTCATGCAACCATACTGAGCGGGAGGAGGATCATTTTTCTTTTTTAAATAAAGCAATGATTACAAAAACATGACAGTATCTTCATATGGGAAGGCCTGTCATCTTTATTATTTCAGGGGGCAACAGTGACTAGATGTAATTTCTGAAACATAAGCCCTTCACTCACAGGCACAGTATTGAAGCATTTCTCTTGTGAAATGTGAGCAGAAAGCCAGAGGTGAATGCAGATGATTGTGTTGGGAGGGGCTGTTAAAACAATCATTAGTTTCCACTCTTATTGCTTATGTCACAGCAACACACCTTTAGCCAGGACCTTCCTTTACAGTGTCATCAGAGGAAGGCTGTGATCTTTCAGAGCAGGGAAGATGACATCTCTTTCTGGATAAGTGCTTAACTACAGCCTTGAATAGCTTATGTTTTGTGCCTTTGAAAGTGATCCTTTTATTTCATGTTTTCTGTATCCAGAGCTCCTTGGTGATATTTCATTATTCAAAATGTGTGAAGAAAAACTCTTAATTTTTCAATTTAATATTCCTTTTAAGAAAAGTGACTGAAAGTCCTCACTCTGAGCTACTGGAAACAAGAATAATTTTCAAGTGAGGATAAACAACAAAAAACCCAAGCAAACAAACAAGAAAGCATACAAAAATAGGAAAAAGAACACAGAGTAGACTCAGAAATGATTGCTGAAAAATTTCAGGGATAGTGGGGAGCATGAGACTGCTAAGCTGCCTAGGGATGCATGATGGCACCCACTGACATAGCATCCTGAACGCCAGGATACTGGCAAGGGAAAGCACGGTCTCTGCATATGTGCAATGCAAAACACACAAGAGAGTTTCAAAGCATTCCCTGGGAAGCAGTTTGCCCTTCTCACTGCTGACAGACCTCAGTATATGTAACTTCAGAAATAGTCTTCGAATATGGATGGTCGCAGGTAGAGAAGATAACTGATATTCTGTCACTTCTGGGAGCAGTCTGACCCAGGGTGATAATATGAAAGAGGGAAGAGGAGGAGACTTCTCATTTTCTTGTTATTTTTAAGGAGAAAGTAGCAGCCATAGCCACATTTTGCACAGAAGATGGTTGAATGCTGAATGTAAAAACTGGTGGAGGCCTGAGGAGTGAAGATCAACAGAGGTTCTGGGTCAACGTTTTGTGACAGTTGCCTTCAATCCATCTGCACTTCCTGGGCGCAGGTTTAGCCCCCGCCTGGCTCTGCTTGTCTTCCCACACCTGTGAAGAAGAGAGGAAAAAGAATGCCAAGGGCAAATCTGATGATTGCTGGTAGCAGGGAGAGGGATAGGAATTTCTGAAACACAGTGAAAACAAAGCCAAAAAAAACCACCAAAACCACACACACACACAAAAACAAACCAAAAAACCAAAAGAACAAAAAAACTAACACCACACGCTATTTAAAAGCAGCAATTCTAACAAATTTGTGAAATGAGTATTCAATTCTCAGGTCAACCAACTCTCCAGACAAATGCCAATGCAACAGCATGGAGATTGACAGCAAGGCAGATAGAGCCTGTGCACTTCCAATGCACAAAAGCAACTGCCAAACTTCACAGAAGGGTCTGGCAGTCAATTACAAAAGTGACTGAGTTTTGTGATGCTCTGAATCCAACTCAGGAACTGTTTTTCAGAACTGGTTTGTACCAGTTACTGCCCAGCAGGTTCGATTGGAGACACAGCATAACTCAGAAATGTGAGGATTCGTGCAACAGGTGAACAGGAAAAACCTCTTTGGTATAGTAGGAAGAAGGATTGTAAGAGGAAGTTTAAAAATAAAATCAAAGCCAAATAGATGCTGGCTAAAAGCAAAAAACTCAACTCTCAGTAGGTACTCAAAATTACTGATCACTTATAGAAGTACAGGTGTAATATGGTTTTGAGAGAACACAGTGAGAAAAGAACTCATTTATTTTTGCTTTCAAGATTATTTCGGCATCTATCAGGAATTATTTAGAATTATCAAAATTACTCATTCAGACCACAGAGAACACATCAGAAAATTCCATTTTCTGTGTGTCATCATACTTTACTTGGTTTTGGTCACATTATAAATGGATCAAGCCTAGTTATTTTAATGGTAACAGATACTATGCTTAACTCAGTAACAACCTTCCTGTGCAGGGTTTTCTTTTACCTTTCTAATTTGTTCTGTCATTTTATTTGCTCTTACTGAGAATCATATGCAAAAAGTCTCTGGATATTACCATGAGACAGACAGACAAAAGGAAATAAGGAAAGATAGTAAGATGTCACAGTATGACAAATGCTTTCTATAATTCCATATTCTTGTAGCTCTCTGGCACTTAGGATCATAGAATTGATTACTAAGTCTAATCATTAACCCTGTACTGCCAAGTCCATCACTAAACCATGTCCCTAAGTGCTACATCTACGCGTTTTTTCAATACCACCAGGGATGGTGACTCCACCACTTCAATGTACAGCCTGTTCCAATGTTTAATAACCTATTCTGTGAAGAAAACTATCACAATTTCCAATCTAAACCTCTCCCTGGTGAAACTTTAGGCTGTCTCCTCTTGCCTACCTCTTCTTACTTGGGAGAAAAGACCAACCTCCCCTGGCTACAACCTCATTTCAGGTAGCTGAAGAGTGATAAGTTCCCCCCTGAGCCTCCTTTTCCCAGTTCCCTTAGCTGCTCCTCACAAGACTTGTGCTCCAAACTCTTCATCAGCTCCAGTGCCCTTTTCTGGACACACTCCAGCACCTCAATGTCTCTTGTGTAGTAAGCGGTTCAAAACGGAACACAGGATTTGAGGGGAGGCCTGCTGAACACAGGGCAATGACCATTGCCCTCATGCTGCTGGCCACACTACTTTTGATACAAACCAGGATGCCACTGGCCTTGCTGGCCACCTGGACACACTGCTGCCTCATGTTTAGCCATCTGCCAACTAGCATCCCCACCTGCTTTTCTGGCAGGCAGTTTTTCAGCCCCTCTTCCCCAAGCCTGTAGCCAATCTAAATGGATACTAGATGTGATCTTTCCAGAAGTACCTATTGCAAGATGCATTTGACAGAAAAAAAGTAATATGTTTATCAAGATGTTAATTTGATTAATAAGCAAAAGGTGTTGCAGGTTTTTAAAGATCCACTTGCATGCAGGAGCGACCAAACTCCCATACAAAGGACCTTCCTTTGAACAAAGGACCTTCCTTTGAACAAAACACCCAGAAGTGGCAGCACCCAGAAGACCTTACCACAGATCCATGTTGTACAGCCACACAAACTCAATCCTCCTGGAACTAACAAAGAAGTAGTGACAGTCTCCAGTAAAATATGAATTTGGAGTGTATTCATTTCCCTGAGAGTTCCTGAACTTTATCTGTTAAAGATGTCCTTACTTTTTCAGCCCTATGTGTGTCATCCAAAATTCTGTTACCGGATTTCAAATATAACTGTTAACACATTTTTTCAGCTGCAGAAACAGGTACTTCTTCACACTGAACTGTCAATGAATAAAACCAAAATTCACTTAAAATGTAAGGATGACTCGGAAAACTTCCCTCCTAAAGCAATAGCTCCTTGTTAAATTAAAAATAAATAGGATTGTCAATGCACAGAAAATGCATGGCATTGTCTTCCCAGTGAACACTTCATTCCAAAATAAAGCATGATATTCTGAAAAGATCGGTCCATGCTAGAATTTTTCCTGGAAAAGTCCTGCAATAAACGTATCACGTTCTGGGACACACACACAAAAAAGAGTAATTTGGAATTACTCCTGACAGTATTAATGTGGCTTCATCAGAAGCATCGTTTTGGAGTTGCAAAACTGTCTTCTCTTGGAAATGAGATTTACAGGTTGCTATTCCATATATCTCAACTAGTTTTGAATTCATTAGATCCATTCTGCTTCTTTTGCTCTCCGACATCAGAATCATTAATGAGGGAACAATGTCACCACACTCAGATTTGCTACAGTTAAGGGATCTGTTTTAGAAGACTGAAAATTAATGTAATAGATATTAAGATCTTGGAAGATTACAAGATCTTATTACCTAGAACCAACCAAACAAAAAAATAGATGTCATCTTAAGATCTGTTTAAATTGGCTTTAACATCTCTCCCTTTCAAAACAAAAAGCCTGAAATAGCAGTTGCTAATTAGCAAGTTAGTGTCTTAGCTTTTTGTCCTACCCTGAGACCACAGTGTAATCATTGCAAATACTCCTGAGACTTTTCTTTTGCTAGGAGAATGGGTTTACACAGACTATATTAGGACACTGAACTGCCAATTGTAATGAGTCGTCCAACATAGCCTGCTCATTTTATAAATATAGTGAGAAGGGTTCTAAAATTCTCCCCCATTAGTCCTTTTCTTTGGGGAAGCGGTTTCACCAAAAGGAGACAAGCATAAAAAGAAGGGGGAAGTATTGCTCTTAGCAGTATGTGGTCTAGAAACAGGTCTATTTTCTCTGTGTTATTTAATAATTATTTATTATTTATTAATTCTCCTTCAGAGAAAAAAATTAAAAGAGGATTTCACCCCATTTAATCAATAGTAGTTAATATTAGTCTTCTTTGGCAAGCTAGAACTTTGGCAAGTTAAAGAGTATACACTTCCCACTATAATTCTATATTCATGTAGATAAGAAAAATTACCAGTAATGATGAGCTTTCCCTCATTTGAACACCATGGTCTAACTTTGGCTGAAATTACCTCTTTCAGGCAACTAAATTGCTATCAGCAAAATTAAATGAACTACCACGTTGTCTAAAGAGCTGCTAACAGTGTCTAGTTGCCAGTAGGATGATGTGCTAGCAGCTGGTACATGCCCTCTGAGATAAGGAGTGCCACATATTTGTATGGGGTTTGCTGGGCCAGATTTTGGCAGTGAGGGAAGCTACAGGAGTGACACCTATAAGAAGTGTCTTGACACTTCTGCCATGTCCAGTAGAGCCAATACCAGACAGCTCCAGGAGAGACCTGACAAGGCTGAGCCCAACAGCACCAGTTCCCAGGCAACCAGCGATAGAATGAGAGGACAGAGTCTTAAGCTGCACCAGCGGAAATTTAGTTAAAAGTTGTGGCTACCCGGGTCCCCCCAAAGACACACAACCACACAGATGTAGTGTCAAAGGAGAAATCCGTTTATTGTTTACAAGAATGCTTTTTTATAATCTACATATAGTTTATACTTTTCTAACCACTGAGAAGCAATTCTCATATCGCTTCTCTCTCATCCAATCAGACACTGATGTGTTGTACAAGCATCTTCCTTACATGGCATGGTCAGTCCTTTCACTTTCAGTTCAGCTCCTTCTTCTGCTCCTGGGTCCTGGATTCCACCTGCCATCTGTGACTTACAATAAACATTCACTGGCATTTCCCTACAAAAAGTTCTTCACAGAAAGAGTGATTGGCCATTGGAATGGGGTGCCCAGGGAGGTGGTGGAGTCGGTCTCCCTGGAAGTGTTTAAAAAAGACTGGATGTGGCACTCAGTGCCATGGTTTAGTTGATGAGGTGGTGTTGGTAATAGGTTGGACTTGATGATCTCAAAGGCCTTTTCCAACTCGGTTAATTCTGTGATTCTGTGGTAGCACCTCTGGAGTAACAAGTTTAAGAGAGGTGAAAGTTACTGCACAACAGCAACCACAGATAGAGGAGAGTACACGTGAGAGCAGCAGCCCTGCAGACAAGGTCAGTGAAGAAGGAGGGAAAGCAGGTGCTCCANTGCAGACAAGGTCAGTGAAGAAGGAGGGAAAGCAGGTGCTCCAAGCACCAGAGCAGAGATACCCTTGCAGTCCATGGTGAAAACCATGGTGAAGCAGACTATCCCCCTGCAGCCCATGGAATTCCACAGTGGAGTACACATCCACCTGCAGCTCCTGAAGGACTCCATGCTGGAGCAAGTGAATACCTGAAGGAGGCTGTGACCCCGCAGGAAGCTTGCACTGGATCAGACTCTGTGGACGTGCGGAGAGAGGAGCCTATGTTGGACCAGGAACCTACGCTGGCAGGACTTGTGACCCCGTGGGGGACCCACACTGAAGCAGCCTGCTCCTGAAGGACTGCACCTCGTGGAAGGGACCCATGATGGTCCAGCTCATGAAGAAATGCAGCCCATGGGAAGAATCACATTACAAAAGTTCATGGAGGACCATGTCTCATGGGAAGGGGAAGAAGTTTCAGAAAAATGGGTGTGAAGTTGGGCCCAGGAAGAAGAGAGGAGGCAGGGGGATGCTGTTTTAATACTTAGTTTTACTTGTCACTATTCTGCTCTAATTTGATTGGTAATAAATTCAGTTAATTTCCCCAAGTCAAGTCCATTTTGCTGTGACAGTGACTGGTATGTGATCGCTCCCTGTTCTTATCTCAACCCAGAGACTTCTTGTTTTATTTTCTCTCCCTTGTCCAGCTGAGGAGGGGAGTGATAGAGTCCCTTTGGTGGGCAACTGTTGTCCATGAATGTCAATCTGCTACCAAGTTAACTGAGGAATTGTATTTATACATACCTTTCTCCCCATAATATCAGCAGAGCTCTTTACAACTATGAACTCTGATCCATCTACTTTGTGCAAAGTGCCAAAAAGAGCATGATAAAAGAGACTGGAGGACAGAATAATTCAGATTCTTTGTTTGTCAGTCACATCTGTACTATAGACTAGAAAGAGATGTTTTGGCATTTCATTAGTGTGGATAAAGACTGCCTGATCTCCTTGCACAGTGTAGCACTGTTTCTACATCTTTTGCTGGCATTTCAGTGGTACTGTCTTTACAATCCCAAATGTCCAGATCTGTGGAAGGCACATTATCCCACCTTGAATTGAGGTTTGGCACTTTAGAATATAAACTAATAAATAGATAGAAGAAACACGGAAAAATCCACCTACTGAGTTTTCTTTTTGTATCTTATCAGTGCGTTTTGCTCTGGTAAGAGTTTATTTCTGCTAGTCATTCTACTAGTTCCTCTGCTCAGCCTTCAGGTAGCTATAAAAATTCATTACTTTTTTTTCTTCCCCAGAATATTTTATTGATTTGGTATTAAACAGACTTAATATTTTTAGAGCAGATTGCAAGTTTGTTCAAATCCTCGCTAATCATTATACCACATCCTCCTCACTGTTTTACATTCCTCTCCCTTCCCTCTCCCTCCACAGACAGTAACGAGATAAGAATTTTCTCATTCTTATGGATCTGATCTGTGTGGTTTGCTCAAGTCCAGCTAAGCCTTTGTGTTAATCTCCCTTAAAAGTATTAGCAACATTCAATATAATGAGATCATTTCACTCCGTGAGGTTTGGGGTCTTCATAGAAAAGTAGTGATGAAACACATGGGAGATCTCTGTAGAGGTAGTCTTTCTTTGATGAGCACTGCCTCTGATCCTGGAGAAACACTGTGGGCCTCTTGATCATTCTTCTTCCCAAACATATCAATATCCAACAGGGCTAGCACAATTCTCACCATTACATTGTAAGTTCTCTGCTATGATTAATCTTTTTGTTGCACTCCTTCTTCAGTGATTTCCTTTCTAACTAGATATTTCAAAGAGAGGAACAGAAATGTGTCTTGAATTGCAGCTACATTCCTGGCTTTATGAAGATACATAGTACAGTGAAGCAAACAATTTCTCCAAACTTGAACAGCCTTCCCTGAAACTGCAAATATCAAGCAAACATTATTCAAAATAAAATAACAAATTTTAAGCAAAGAAAAAAATCCACTTCTTTTAAGTTGTATTAGCTAGTTATTTTAAGTTCATCTATGTACATTCATCTTATTCCTGTTTGCTGCTAAGAAAAGACAGGGATGATTTAGAAAAAAGGCTACTGAATTTGATGTCAAAGGTAAAATAACTTTCCTGGTCATCTTCTCAGAGTTGTTCATGATGATACTGTATACTGCAAGTCTGTCAGTGACACCACAAAAATTGGGATTCTGGTAGGGCTTGGCATTGTCTGAATGCCCTAGAAAGTGCTCCAAAATGGCTCTTAATCTTAGGATTACCCAACCTGCAGAGTGACTCTGGGAGTACTTAACATAACTTTAAATTAAATAAGGGGCATGGGAAGGAAATTTCCAGTGAAATCAAACAGTGACATCAACCCACATTTGGTTGAGCTATAGGCCCAGCATTAGACTAGCCTTGTCTAATTTGACTCACAAAGTTTTGCAAAATCAGACAAAGTAGAACTTTTCTCTTGTTCAACCATGTCCCCTTCCCAGGGATCTCTATGTAGAGGTGCATTCTGTGGTTCTTGACCATTCTTCACATTCTTCTATTTTCCTCTTATCCTTTGCTCACAAAAGGATATTACAAGCAATGACATTGCAAACTCAGATTATTTACAGATGTTGTGCCTCTTTATCTCAGGGATAGAAATGCTCCTGTAGATCTAAGTGGAGCACCTACAACCTTCAGCTCTTTGTTACGCTTCCCACAGCTAAGACATTGTTCTGGTGACTGTGAACACTCACAGACTATTTTGTTGCAAAGTCAGTCAGTGGATGACCCTCTGGGCTAAAGATCCTTTGGTTTTGGTTGGACAGGGGTGGAGAACCACCATCATCTAGCATCTGGGGATCCTCTGAGTTCCTTCAAGAATATCAGGCATCCTCTTGTAGTCAAACACATATGAACAAATGGACCAAAAGTTCTGCTTATGTTTTCTGCATTGGTGACTGGTGTGGTTTGACTTCTTCCCAGATTCATCTGACTTAACAACCAAAAAAAATTAGTCCAAACAGAAGTTGTTCTATTCTGACAGTGAAAGGCCCATTGATTTTGCTCAAAACGGAACTAGGGCAGAGCTTCATCCTTTGCCTTTTCTTTCTGAGTGTATCTTCACAAATTACTACTGTTTACTAACAGGGAAGG
>VXBA01001482.1:8595-26842 GCA_013399895.1 Serilophus lunatus
CTGGGCATCCTCCAGCCACACCGACCCCAGCCTATAATTCTGCATGGGGTTATTGCGGCCAAAGTGTAAAACCCGGCACTTGGATTTATTAAACCTCATGCTATTGGACTCAGCCCATCTATCCAGCCTGTCAAGGTCTCTCTGCAGAGCCCTCCTTCCCTCTAATGGATCGACACTCATTCCAAGGTTGGCATCATCCACAAACTTACTAATAATGAATTCCATCCCCTCGTCCAGGTCATTAATGAAGATATTGAACTAAACCGGCCCCAACAATGAACCCTGAGGGACCCCACTGGTGACCGACCTCCAACTGGACGCTCACCACCACCCTTTGAGCTCAGCCATCCAGTGAATTCTTAACCCAAGACAGAGTAAACCCATCTAAGCCACAATCCACCAGTTTCACCAGGAGTTTACTATGGGAGACAGTATCAAAGGCTTTGCTAAAATCTAGGTACACTACATTCACAGGTTTCCCTTCATCGATCAGATGAGTTACCTAATCATGAAAGGAGACTAGGTTGGTTAAGCAGGATCTTTCCCTCCTGAATCCATGCTGACTAAATCTGATCTCCTTATAATCCTGTAGATGCAGCATAATTTCCCTTAAGATTATTCGCTCCATAGTTTTCCCTGGTACCGAGGTCAGGCTGACAGGTCTATAATTCACTGGATCCTCCTTCTTGCCCTTCTTATAGATAGGTGCCACATTAGTCAACGTCCAATCATCTGGAACCTCTCCAGTAAGCCAAGACTGTTGAAAGATGATCAAAAGAGGCTTTGCAAGCAATCTACCAGCTCTCTCAGCACCCTAGGATGAATCCCATCAGGTCCCATAGACTTATGAGGATCTAGGTGGGACAGCAGGTCTCTAACACCTTCCACCTTAGTCACAGGTGGACTACACAGTTCCCTATCTGTGTCAACTAGTTTAAGCAAGCACTTGTCCTGTAGACCATCAGTTTTACTATTAAAAACAGAGGCAAAGAAGATATTTTGTATTTCTGCCTTTTCCTCATCTTCAGTAACTATATTCCCTTCCTTATTTAATAAAAAATAGAGATTATCCTTAACAGAGGTAGCCAATTTTAGCTCAAACTGAGCATTAGCTTCCCTAATTCTTTTTCTACATGACCTAACAACATCTTTAAATATCACCTGGAATACCTCCCCTTCTTTCCAATGGTGGTACATCCTCTTCCTTTTCTTTAATTCATTCAGAAGCTCCTTATGCATCCATTCCGGCCATCTGCCCCTATGGCTCATCTTACGGCACATCGGCACAGCCTGTTCCTGCGCTTTCAAGAACTCAGCCTTGAAGTACATCTAGCCTTCCTGGATGCCTTTGTTACTAAGGACAGTCTTCCAGGGTACTCTACTAGCTAATTCCTTAAATAAGCCAAAGTCCACTCTCTGGAAATCCTGCATGAGGTTTTGTTAAATCCTCTCCTTGTTTCACTATTTCTTGAAAACTCTATTTATACTATTGCATGATCACTGGATCCCAGGCAGCCTCCAACCACCACATTCCCCACAAGCCCTCTCCTGTTAGTAAACAGTAAGTCAAGAATAGCCTAGCCCCTAGTAGGCTCACTAACTAGCTGTGACAAGAAGCAATCCTCAATACATTCTAAGAACCTTTTGGACTGCCTCCTCTCTGTCGTATTGAGTTCCCAGCAAACATCTGGGAGATTGAAGTCTTCTACAAGAACAAGGGCTGGTGAACTTGAAAGATCTTCCATCTTCTTATAGAGTAATAGATCAATGGCTTCCTCCTGGTTGGGGGGCCTATAGCAGATTCCAATCATAATGTCAGTTTTGTTAGCTGCCCCTCTGACTTCAATCCACAAGCACTCAACCTGGTCATCTTTAATCTCGAGCTCCATGGCATCAAATGTTTCTCTAATATACAGGGCCACCCCTCCGCCCCTTCTCCCTCATCTATCTCTCCTAAAGAGTCTATAGCCATTCAACATTCCAGTTACACAAGTTGTACCATCATGTTTCTGTGATTGCAACTATATCACATCTCTCCTACTGCACCAAGACTTCAAGTTCTTCTTGTTCATTGTCCATGCTTCGTGCATTAGAGTACATGCACCGCAGCTGGGATGCTGGCTTCACTTCTTATTTTACTACCTTCAACAGCCCACTGTGAGTGCAAGGTTCCATCTCCTTCCCCCTTCATACCTAGCTTAAAGCCCTCTCAACAAACCCCATCAACTCATGGCCTAAATACCTTTTGACCTTTTTAGTTAAATATAGTCCACTTATGTCTAGAAAGCAAGGTGCAGAAAAAGTCACCCCATGGTCAAAGAAACCAAAATTCATCTGTCGGCACCAACTCTTAAGCTACTTATTGATAGCAAGGGATCTCCTATTGCATACAGTATCTGTTCTCACTACTAAAGAAAGTGAGCAAAACACCACCTGCATACTTGCCCCATCAATCGTTTGACCTAGCTCCCTGAATTCCTTTTTATTTGCTGTGGAGCCCTTCTTAACAACCTCATCACTGCCAGCCTGAATAACCAGTAAGGGATAATAATCAGTGGGCTGAATCAACCCAGGTAACCTCTCAGCGATATCCCATACCCCACTCCCAGGGAGGTAGCAAACTTCCATGTGGGATAGGACTGGCCTACATATTGGACCCTTGTCCTGGGTTGAAGTATATTCTATTACCATCTCCGTGAGCTGCTGAAACCAGGTGAAGCAGTGTTCCTTGCCTCCTCCCTCTGTACTATCTTCTGTTAATGGGCCATCAATGCCTCGCCCCATGACTCAGAGATAACTCCCTCCTGGACTATCTGCTGTTAATGGGCCCATCAGGCCTTATCACAAGACTCACCATCCCATTGTGAGATGCTTCGCCCAGAGGGAGGAGACAACAATTCCATCCTGGATATAAGCTGAGACTCTGAACACCACACCAGCGCTTACCTACTGGACTCCCAGAGGACAAGAGCTACCGTTGGACTTTCTCACCCTTTTCTTTCTACAGGATCACCACTTCAGTGGAACTGCTTTGCTTAGACTGCTACCACCATAGAGTGTCAGGGTGTATTCTGACTTTGTCAGTGTTCTTGTGCTACTGCATTTATTTATTTATTTTAATTTTCTTCTTTCTATTAAATTATAATTCTGACTTGCGATCTCCCACTGGTTTGATTTCAAACTAGTACAACCCTCCACTCCCTTGAATTACCCAAGGTGAAACGAAAGCAAAGCCAATTTGCATGAATATTGCTAATGTGTTCAAAACGTGGTTTTATCTGATATAGTACTCTGTTATCTTCAGCTGCATGGATAAGTTTAATCAGCATTAAAATGCCCAGAAAAAAACTCATGAAGCTCACAAGATTTCAGGAGAAGACCTGAAAAAAATCGCAGATTTTTGCAAAGTGATTTAATTAACTGATTTAATAATAGGGATTTAGTGCATGCCAAGTAAATTTAAAAGAAAATTAAAAAATCATGGTATATAAAACATAGTCTTAATTTTCTCTGTCTTGACAGATATTAACTGCTAAATTAGGAGGTTTTAAATGGTTTTTCTTGGGATACAAATCTGAAAATGTCAATCAGCAATTACACTTTTATCTAAAACCAAGCATTTTCCTAAAGACCAAGCTAGCAGTCCCTGTATTTCAAAACTTAAATTTGATTGTTATCCATTTTAAGAGAAAAGTATTGGGAAATATATACTTTAAGGACTATTTCAACAGGCCTTTATTTTTCTCATCAAATTTAAGGGCCTAAAAATCTCAAAAATCATAAAAATGACAAAATGGAGGTAAAAAAATGGGCTATTACTTCCTGAAACAGTAATTTCTCAAATTCAGAAACATGCCTAAAGAAATATAATGCAAATTATTTTTCTCCCTCTTGTGCGGAGAAGGAATACGATCACAAAATACTTTTAAAAACATTCTAACCAAATAAAAAATTTTAAGAAGCACATACCGTCATGATTTGAGTTAAAAAGATGGGTAATAATTGCATTCCAATATTAACACATCCTGGAAAGCAAATGACTAGAAAAAGAAGCTCTCAGGAAATTTTACAGAGCTTTTTTGTCTCATCCTTTCAAAGAGCAAAAATTGGCATTTTGAAAAATTGTTCTACATTATGGATGCCAGAGAGAAATGAAATAACTGCAGAAGGAAAATGACCATAAATACAACTTGCGACGAGACCTTTGATGAGTGAGAGAAAACCCGGAGTTAATCAATGCGATTGATAGGACAAGTCTCCCTTTATTGCAAAAATCCAAACCTTTTTATTACATTCTGGTTAATTATGCCTACTAGGCACTATGCTATTGGCCAAGCTCTGAAATGGTTACATTTGCATCGTTTAACTCTTAAACTATGCCGGGGCTTTCCAGTGTTTACTGGTCTTGCCACATGTGCAGTTCCTTGCCACAAAGTTGCAGTGTCTTGTTCCAGGGTCCTTTCCCACGTCCTTCACCGATGAGCTCTTTCTTCTGCTCGTCATAAACAACTTAACACTTCCTTATCAGCCCAGCTTGCATTTTCTTGCAGAGGTCTACTTATGCTAACAGCCTTTTCTAACTCATGCTAACAGGAGGATTGCTTGTACAATGGCTCAAGAGACCCGTGCCCCCGTTCCAATAGCCATCCATCAACAACAACTGAGTTGGAAAAGTGGACTTGCAGCCTCTTACTGAGTTTTCAAGAATATATTTTAGGCTGAGTATGGAAGATGGCTAAAATTAAAAGCTGGAGTCATGCTTCTGGGTAATTTATATCTAGTATTACAGAGATGGGTTACTCAGTAAAATTTGCCTCTGCATAGAAATACTTCAGCAAGGTTACAAAGTAAGGTTGAGTTAGACTAAATGATCCATGTGTGTCTCTTCCAACTTGGAATATTTTGTGACTCTGTAAATTTGGTCTGTTCTGCTCATGCTTCAAATTCACTAGTGTTTCAGGCCAGTCACAGAAGTAATATACATTCTGTCTCATTTCTATTTTCTTCACATATCCCAGCCTAATGCAGTTATGAGATCCCTAATGAGGTGCAAATGTTTATGCTTAACTGAAAGAGAAAACAAGACATTAGGCTCTGTATGAACAATGTGTGAAGAATCAGGTACAAAAAATTATGCTAGAGGAGAAAAATAATGATGCATCCTCAAACAGTTTATTATTCACTTTTCTGGTCAGCTAACATCAAAATCTGAAAGGCTTAGTGAAACTTAATGATCACCATTATCAGAAGGACCTAAATGATACATGGGCCGAAATTCCATTTAGACATAAAAGGTACTTCAATGTCCTTAGATACAGGAGCTTAATTGCACCAACATGTGCACCCGACTGATTTCAATCGTTTTCAAGAACACAGTCCTTCTGAAGCATAAGTTAAGTTCCTAAAAAACTTCATTAAACAGTGCCATATAAAAGTTACTGGTTTCAAGATGATTTTGGATAAGTTGTATAGGACATTTAAGAGATTAGGATCAGGATTTAGACAACACTTCAGAGAAAGGTAATTGAGTCCAGGATACAAGGCAAAGTCATGACTTCTCAAGGATAAGGACACTGAAAAATGTTAGCTTGCCAGTGTCTTATCATGTAGAATTGATTGAAATGCAGCAAATGATGCACACAAAGTTTCACCGGTTCCTCCAAAAGGTTCCATGCTCACTTGTGGTACTTGGTTTTCCAAGTGATAAGGCAAGTTTCATTCATAAACAGAGGCAGTCAGTGAATTACCACATTAATTAGCACAAAAACATGTGGGACAGGCTTTGCCTTGGATAGGAGAAATCACTCTCTTGATGTTGAAAAAACTGAAATGGGAAGAACCATAGACTTCCAGAGATTGTAACAATTTCACATAATAAATTAAAGCCTCAATTCTAGATGCCTGGCCACAGAAGTAATAAGAAAAGTCTTACATCATGTAAAGTATTCTTTGGTTAGAATTAAAATTCATGATTGTTAATACCTTTCTAGAATTATGGGTCAGAAGATTCCATAAGAATCAATGAAAAAGCTGTGTCATGGTCGCAGACATTACCATCAAACAGAACAAAAATGGTATGCCAACAGCAGATTAATAGGTAAGGTCTTGGGATGCAGCAATTTTATTCAGGTATATAAACCAAAGAATCAGATAATGTAACAAAAACCTCTTCTTTCCACAAGACTTGACTTTTTTTTTTAAATGGTTCTTTAGTGGCAACTAGCCCCTTGTCAGTAAGTCAATGATTACTGCGTTGAAGAGAGATATTGTCTTCATGAATAATTTAGTTGAAATACATTACTTTTTATCACTCTACAGCTTTGCAAGGCAGCAAAGAAATCACATCAAGAGTCTTAATAACTGTTATCCATTGAATAAAAATCAGAACTCAGACTGAGTTTGTAAAAATCAATGAGTCTTTTTACAACTGAAATTAAAACGTTTCTATGTAATTCCTGAAAATCTAGTTTACATACTAACAAAATCTGAGTTGGAAAGAAATTGTTGTACCTGAAGAGTTAAAGGTAAATATCTCTGGGTAATGCTATTATCTACTAAGCTCTTTCACAATTTTCTGCTGTTTTATTTCTACAGCAAATCTATGTAACTCTGTGAAACTTTCAGGCACTCTCTTTTTTTATTTTTTTTTTCAAATAATAATCAACGGGAATAACTATACCCTGCAGTTCTGGATTCTCAGATAATCTGCAAGTTCAAGTAAATTGAACTGTGCTTACTAGCTTTCACTGGAGGTATTCAGTAGTTCTAAAAATCAGTCCCAAGAACAGAGCCAAAAATTAACAGCGGATACAAGTGTGGATGCAAATATCTCTTTCAGGGAGTCTATCAAAGAGTCCCTATATTTTGAGACATTAAATGAATCATTTCTTTATTTCCAAGAAGGTCAGGTTCTTAGGAACCTGCAGTTCTATAGCATATTGTATTCTTTCTTCTTTTTTGGCTTTTTTTTTTTTATTAGATAAACTTGTTTTATAATACTTTCTTTTTTCTGTATTTTTGAGGTATACTTGAGTATTATAACTAAACATTTGCTAGATGTTTTCAAGATTATTTTTTGCCTTAATCCAGAAATGCATGGGAATGTATTTTAGAATTGAATATCAATTTGAATAATCTAAGTATTTATAAATGTATGTTTTTATGATGTTTATACAGGATCTGTTTCTGAGTTCTTCAAAAGGATGATTATCCATAAATATGTGATTCTCTTCTCTTGTGCAAGTACTGAGCACTGGGTCATTCAAGGACTGATTTTTTTTTCTTTTCTTTCTCTTTTTCTTTAAGTAGCCATGAAAAAGTTTATGTTTTTTAAGGTTCTTGTTAGTTTAATGATTTTCTTCTCCTTAGTGCTTCAATTCCATTAGCTTTAAATTTGCTTTGTAATCACACTGCCATTAAGGTCTAAATCAGTTACTTGTATGGATGGTTTCAGTTTTAGTTTTGAGTGTCTGAAATCACAGACTGTGGTTTATCTGGCTGTACTGATTTTGCCTGGGATAGAGTTCTTTGTCTTCATAGTAGTTTTTATAGTGTTCTATTTTGGATTTGTGACCAAAATAGTGTTGATAATACAGAGATGTGTTAGCTGTTGCTGACCTGTGCATAAGGTCAAGATCTTTTCTGCTCCTCATCCTACCCAATCCCACTTGTGAGCAGACTGAGGGGGCATAAGGAGTTGGGAGGGGACACAGTGGAGACAGCTGACCCCAGCTGACCACAGGGATATTCCAAACCATATGAAATCCCATCATGCTCATCATATATAGCTGAGGGAGAATAAGAAACGTTTGCTTTCCCAAGTAACCATTATGTGTGATTGGACAAAATACATACAATGCTTGTTGCTCTGTGGTGCTCTCCAGCACAGCAAAACAGATTTATTCATTATTTTGGGGTAGGTGTATTTTAGAGTGTATTCATGCTTTGCATATGATTTTGACTGCAAAAAGCAAGTTAAGATCAAGAGTTCAACTGAATCATAATAATAATACCTTTAGGTTTTTTAATGTACAGAAATACCCACCTCTTGCTCCTATTTGCCTCCCATGCTTTCAGAAAGTGTCATCACAACAGCCAGTTGTATTTCCAAGCACCCCAGACAGGAGTGTTATTCACTTGTCAATGAAAAAATGTTCTTCAAACTAGAAAAGCCAAAGCACTAAAAATTGTTCCTCTCCCTTCCTACTTAACTCAGGTTAAGGCAGACATAAATGGTTCCGTCTCCTGCATCCTACCTTGTGAAACACTATTTTCCTTCATTTCCAGATCTTTTGTTCTCATAATGATTGTTAGGATTTGGGTTTGGGGACATGTCAGGTTTTGAGGGGAGGGGCTGGTCCTGGGGGGGTTTTGGAGGGAGCGGGGAGGGAAAGGGTGTTTGGAACTGCTTGCTGGTTCCCTGTTCTGTGTAAAACCATGGGTTTTTAGAGCCTTAAAGCTGAGGTCTGAGAGATCTTCGGAGCCCTCCCCCATCCTCATTCACCACAGTTGCGGCAGGGGACTGAGAGCTCGGCGCTGGCGGTGTTCCCCTCCTCCATGCCCTGGATGGGAGCCGGGGGGGGCAGCATCAGTGATGGAGCTCTCAGCGAATGGAACCAGCACTCTGGCACGCGCAGTGCCAGCACCGGGACATGCCATGGTTGCTGGTGGCGCTCCCTCCCCTGCCGGTACCATGGGGATGGGGACGGCAATGCCGTGGTGCCAGGGGGAGGGAGCCGCAGCAGGCCTCTCCTCTAGGGGGTTCTCCCTGTCCCCCCGCTGCCCGGGTTGTGCAGGGGGAGCTCCTGGCAGCGGCAGTGGGCGGAACAGGGTGGAGGGTGGAACGGCACTGTGAGTACTGCTGCCGAACCCCGGCACGCCCGCAGGCAGCAGCGGGGATGTGGCCACCCGGCAGGGTGGTGCAGGAGGTGTGATCCCCACGGCTCCCAGCTTGTGGGCAGAGACATGCTGCGAATGCCGGCGCCACGGTCGGCAGCATAGGCACGGCAGCTGCTTATGGACGGCCCCGCTGTCCAGGGGGTTTCCCCCATTGGGTCCCTGGGACAGCAGCAGGGGTTCTTCACTGGCACCGCGCTGGCAGTGGCTGTGCAGGTGCGGCCGCCACTCCGAGGGTGCTGCCGGTGGCCCTGATGGTGACCCATGGCCAGTAAAGATGGCACCTCTAAGCCCTGATCACGTGGGTTTCGGCGGCAACCACCATTTTGCCTGGAGGGAAGACCCCAGAAGAGACGTGGAGCCCGGCTCCTCTTGCCAAACAGAAGACAGCTTAGCTGGGAAGAAGACAGCGAGTTCGTGCAAGACTTGGAGGGCTTAAAATGCTGAACACGTAAGTCCTCCCTCACTTCAGCTTCCTGTCGAGCTAGGGAGCAGCACGGCCCTGGCTTCCAGACCCCACGGCTTGACTTCGCCCACCTTCATCGGCACCAGAGCCAAGCCAGTATAATTGCAAATGAAAGCTTCCCTGAGGGTGTCCCTGGGGTGGGGGGTGCTTTTCACTTCTTTTGTATTTTGCAGAGACTTCCAGGGCCAGGAGTGATACCGTCAGAGAGAGAGAGGCTGCTTCCTTTCCTTCTTCTGCCTCTTGGTCTCAAGAAGCAGTTTGGGGGCTTTTTTGTGGTTTTTTTTCTGCATGACTCTGTTGGGTGTTTCTTTGTGTAAAGTCCAGGAGTTCCCATAAAGTTTGGAGTTTTTTCTGGTAGAGCCCCAGACAATAAAACTGCCATCTGCTGTTAAATTTTGTTGAGTCTTCCGTCACTGGAATTGTGCTCATGCAGTGAAAGTAGTGGTTCAAACCACCACAATGATGAAAATGTATACTCAATTAGAAAAGCATCTTCCTCAGCTACAGAGTCTTCAGACTCCAGCCTCTTGCCACTTGACATGTCTTGAAGCAACTGGGAGAGCAAATGATACAGTTTAAGCCACCACTGCTGTAATTTAGCAGATGTCTTAGCTGGTGCTTCAGAAGCAGTTTGTTGATTCTGGGCACAGGTGAAAGAGATGTGCTGTCAAAAAGAGGGAGAAAAGGGCAAAATTCACCTAATTTCCTCTCATTTTACATCTATCAATGGAGTTTAATGTAAAATCTGTAATAAAGGTTATAACTGAAGGGAGAATTAATGTGAAAATAGGACAGAGAAAGATAGAGAGAAAGAAAAACATTTTGCTTACACTGAGGACAGCATGTCCTCTCTTTTTAAGTCAATCTATTTAACTTGGAGATACTAAGGTTTACCTTAGAGATATATAAGTATAGATTTATATATAGAAGTGTGTAATGGATTGTGTGTACAGGGAAGCATTGTTCTGCCTAACCTTTGAACAGAATGATAGATGAATGCCTGAAAACCACACAGTCTAGCTATGGCACAGTACCCTCCATGGCCTAACAAATACCTCTAGCAACCAGATAAGGCTGAACACTGTTCAGTGATACAGACAGAGTGCTGAGATACAGACCACTGACATTTCTGAAAGGATCACTTCTCACTACTGTAAGACCACTGGCCATATGGCAACATATGGCAGTTTTGATTTTTTAACAATTGATTCTTAGATTTTTTGATTTTTAGAACAACTCTAACTCCCAGAGAAATTAGTTGTTTTTGTTGAAAAAAACTCTGTTACTTAACACAGTTAAACATTAATATGCAATTATTCAATTATTTGTTGTCTTTCTGAACTCCAAGTCCAGAAACCTGGGTTTAAACTCTCTGCCATGAAAAGAGAAAGGCGATGTTGCATCACACTATTCCCATGGTGACCACCGCAGCCAAGCAAGATGAGGTTTGTATTTGGAAGCAAAGGCACAGGCTTGGTCTGCCATCAGTGAAGTTCCACAGACTAAACAAAGTGATTGATTTCACAAGCTGCTCAGAAAAAAAAAAAAAAAAAAAAAAAGAACCAAAAAACCAACCAAACAAAGAAAAAACCAGAACCACGAACAAAAAAACACCAACAAAAAAAATTAGAAAGAAATAATTTCTTTTTCTAATGTTAAACATTTGGAAGAAAGACAGTGAGACTTGATGGCAGCTTGGAAATGGAAACAACGTGCCCTCTGGATCCTTACAAGAAGTGGCTTCAGTCCTAGTGGCTTTGAAGAGGAGAATTAAAAATCATTATTTGGGAAATAGGTTATGGTAATATTTCTCTTTCATCTTCTGTCTCTGTATCATTCACTTGTTTCTCTATGTTACAATGACATTTTGGCAGAGTTCACAAGCATTTATGAAATCCTCTATTTCTTTACTTTATTAAAAATGATTTGCAATGTAAAGTAGAAATTTTTTCATCTGCCTTCTCAAATAGAGTTCATATGCAAATTTCCTATTCATCTCTTCTTTATTCAGTGTTGAATCAGCAGTGTTTTTTCAGCATTAGAGGGTTTTCTTTCTCTCTGTGCTTGTTAAGGCAACTGGCTGTAATCCATACTTCTTTTGAAATGTATATTATTTTTATAATTCATTATTTCCTGTTATGGGAACTGCGTAGTACTTTATGGATGAAAGACAAATGGCTAACTTCATCCACAGAAATAATGGGAAGTGCAGACTGTTCCGTCCTCTGTTGCTAAAGACTTATATCGAGAGAAGACTGGAAAAGTGGATGTTGTTTCATCTCTATTTGCCCTCAGAAGTTCAATAAAAACAGTTTCCTTTTTCCCAGAGGGTTATAGGAATTTATTTAGTTGTTATTAGAGGTGTACAAAGACAAACATGCAACTCTATATCCAAGGTTCGTACAAAGCCTTTCCCAGACTCCGTTAGTGTTAACAACTTTAAGCACAGAATAATTGTATTACGTGTTGGGAACACTAAGCAACTGCAATCTGTCTAGACTTCAGAACCACATAGTTTACAAAATTAAAACAATTTGGGATACTACGTGAAAGGAAAATACACCAAAAACTGCTCAACTGATCAGGAGGGTGGAAGTAGTGCCAGTGATACATCATATTAGTAGTTAAATTAAGAGGTTGCTTTATCTCTTTTTTTGATTCCTCTAAATCGTTGCCTCTGCCCTGTAAACAGAGTCTACTGCAGAAGGCAGAATGCATTACATTTCTCTGGTTTCTACTGGAGTAAATTCAGACACAAGAACCTTCCTAGACGAAAGTCTGTGAGGAAAAAAGGGCACAATACGAGGTCACACACCAACTGCTCATTTCTAGGAAGGTTCTAGGATGCATTTGACTCTTGAAAGTACACAGTGGATTATGTTTACCTTTCTACCCAAAATTTCTTGATGGTAGAGTTATTGAAAACATGCCAGTCCTAAACTTTCTTTGCAAGTTTTTGAAACAGCAATTAATGGTTTACAAGTAAAAGACAATCTACCTTTTGTTTCTCTATCAAAACCATGCAAGTGTATGGTTTCAAGAACCTAGCCACCTTAATAAGTCACTGCTTTTTACAATCTGTAGTGTTTTTTGTTGTCTGCTTTTGGAATTTCTTTTGAGTTTGGCTAGGTTTCTTAAGTTATTTTGATTAATACCTAAACACCCAGCTGCATAAAGACATTTTTATAATCAAAAGATCAGGGATTTCACAAGAACTTGTAGCTCTTTCTAGGGGTTGCAAAAAGCCACTACCTATACAAATTCCGTCCTTTGGAGTTGGCACTGTCAGCAATTACCCACACAGCACAGAGTTGACATGCTGAGTACTGCTATAAATCCTCTTCATATTTGAGAACTATCAGCTACTGAGCAAGGGCTCCCATTTAGTCGACACAGTTGGCATTTCTTACGGGAGAAATTTTAGGCAAACAGGAGAGACAGATTAATTATTTAGAGCAGTGTCTCCTGCAAACTCCCTTCTTTCTCAAAAAAGGTAAGCTTTTTTCTCACTAAAAATTTCCTTCTGGATTTTGCTATCTGCTAAAGAGTGTTGAGGTTGTCAATTAGATTCTTAAATTGACAGTTCCTCTTAAATTCCAATAGGATTTGAATATTCAAATCCCCCAAGTCTCCTTAAGCAGACTGCCATGAATGTGAGAGTACTAGAAGAGCTGCAAAAATAGTATTTATATGTTTTTCTGCTACCGAAATGACAATTGTAGTTGCTTTAAATAAATTGCCACCCACAAGCTTTTAATTGTTTTGTTGTTCATGTTTCTGTAATTCAATGTTGTTCAAATATATCTGCCTACCACAGCGTTGCTTATCCAGGCCAGGCTAATGATTTCAGGCTCCAAGCACATCGTTTGCAACAATTGTAAAACTCCTAGATGCACCTTTTACAGTGTTCAAAACCAGTTTCCTCTTTATAATGAGAACAAATGTTTAACTTGGGTTCCAAATTGCACTGTTCTCTTCAATTTTTTAGTCTCTCCCAAACATGGAAAAAGGTCTTTTGTTAAAAATAAACAAACAAACAAATGAAAGTCTTCTGTTTCAAAGAAAAAAATGTAAGGTAGACCTACAGATGAAGTAAATTGCAATTTAGATGCAAGTTTTTCAACAGGATTACTGGTTGATTTGCTATGATAGATCACACACTTATTTAAAGCTCCGTGTCATTTAAATTTCATTAAAAATACAGCATTCATTTATAAAATAAATACAACTCAACTGATGCTCCTCTCATACACACATTATGAGAATTTTGTGTTTTTTCTCATCTTTGCAGATTCTCAAATGTTTCATTGTATCTGTAGCATTTTAATGTGTCTTGAGTATCAAAAATAAATCTAGGAGTAAGATAAATCAAGCAAAGGTTAGAACACATCTCAAAGGTACAGCTGCAGCTTCCAAACACGACTCCCAACTTCCATCAGTTCCCAAATTACACAGCAGGAGATTTGAATCAAAGATCTAGAAATCACGCCCAACAACAGAGAGTTGATAGATAGAACATTCCATTTATTAATGCTGTCAAGAGAAACTGGGAATTATATACCGTAAGTAGCTCAAGGGAACATTCTCAAAACACTATTAATAGAATTTTGAACAAAGAACTCAATGACACCTCCCAGCTATTCCAGCCCTCTGTTTACATCATCCAGGTATTCTCAAATTTCTTCTAGCGTCTAATTCATGGAGCAATGCTGCCATCTCAAATCTTCTTTCAACCATAAATTGAGTCTGGGACCTCAGTGGAGTCTCATTGACTTTGTCATCATAGTCTTCATTGCCCAAACTTTTCCTGATCTTACCGTGTTGGCAAACCCTCAACAGAAGCACATTCCAGTTTCACTAATCTTTGACTCCCTACCTTATTGTTTTGACTACCTCCTAAGACACAACATTAATTTTTAGTTAAAGATCATTTACTCTATTCCTTAGCTGAAACAATTCTCTATTGAATTAACCTCCTTATTTAATTCTTTTCTATTGGTTACGTATTCTAGGGTACATTGGTCTCTAAGAATACTTTCTGCAGGTGTACAACTGCCTCTAATCTTCTAAATTTCCAGTTGTCTCTAAGTCAAGCATGACCCTAAATGAGCTTTAGCAAAATCTCATGGTCCTAACTTTAAGATTCTTTGATTATGTAAGGCATAATTGCTAAATATTTAAAAGTCATATTCAAAAAATCATTATCTTCGTATCAAGAGTCGTTCTGAATTAAGTCCCAAGGGTTTACAGCAAGTTCCTATTTGAAGCAGCTCTGATGCTTCCTTCTAAAACATATGGAAACAGAGACTACTACACTCAGCACTTAGAATAGGAAAGAAATCAGTGAAATTATGACTTAGGGTTACAAACTGAAGATCCAATTTCTAGCATAGCTTGGATAAAACAAACTCGGTCTTTACTGCTTGCTCTCGGTGCCTTCTTCACAGCAGAGATATAGGCAACAAAGTGTCTACTACTCCTTCTTTCAGCTGGAGTAGTCCACATCACTTCTATGTTATCAAAACTGTTTTCCTGTACATAGTACTAAGGCAAAAGAAACAATTATTCAGTAGTACTTCTGGTAAAAACAGCAGCTAAAAGTTATTTCTGGTTCTCTCTCCAATGCTTCCCTTATACTGTCACAGAAAGCACTAGAAAACTACTAGAAAACCACGCTGGAGTTCTGTGTTTGGGAAATTGCCCAAACATTTTAATTTTTTCCATAAAAAATTTATTCACTGAAAATCAGACTCTTGAGAACCAAAAGCATTTCAAATTAGTTGAACAAGTGAGACCTTTTATTTAACCAAACATTTTTTTGTTAAAAAAATGGCATTCCCTTAGAAAATTGCCAACCTTTAATTTAATTAAATTCTAATGTTGTTGTTATAATTATTACTCAGAATCATTGAGGTTTTGTGGGAGCCCAGAAACCTAACACCTCACTGACCAAAATGGGAAACATATAACAACCATTTGGACATTTTTCAGTGTAGTGTTCGTTTCTAATGTTCCATAAAATAAGTTATTTGCCACAGATCTCTGAACAGTTTAGAACCATATCTCGGAATTCAAGTGTTGAATCTGTGAGACAGAGCATGTTTCACTGAAACAGAACAACGGAGACATCCAATGGACCCTCATGTTTATTGCAGCTGCTTATTTCTACCATTATTTATGCCTCTTCCACATCATGTATCACTGCATCTCCTGATCATATCCATATGTTACATCTTCATTCATCATGTGTCCTACCTGTGCTGCTCTCCATGCCAGAAAGAATTGGAATTCCTGACATGCTGCCATCAGGTTTCCTCTTTTTCAGTGCATCCTGGAGTCTTCACACTTCATTGAATACTATAATGTCCACCCATAATAGGAAAAAAAAAATAAATAATTTTTTTGTTCCAATTTACTACTTGGCAGTCCTTTGGATGTGACTGGATGTTACAACTAGGTTACACCATGGCTTTTTTGTTCCTTTCCCCCTGTAGTTGCTATTTGCTACCATTTCTTTTGAAACTGCTGCAATTTTTTTATAGATAATTTTTTTCTTCTATTAATAAGCTTTCTGCAGAAATATACATGCCAAACATTTCCTTAATATACTAGAACCTCATACATTTACTTTCTATATCTCAATTACAATCCTCAATCCTCAATTACAATCAATATTGAGAGCAAAAGCACGGGGTTGGGATGGCTGCTACAGTGAACCTCACCTTACAAGAGAGTGCTCTCCATGCCGTTTCCCACACCTAAGTCTCATTAGCCTCAGCACCAATTTGACACATGAATTTTGGACATGATGGAGCCACAATATCAGCAGTCTGATATACATTAGTATTTTCTTTATAGTTCATAATTGAATTGCTTCTACATATATTGCCCAGGCAAAAAATGGTATTCTGACTTTAAGTATAACATAAATGCAGACACATAGAGCAATGGAATATTGCATTTTCTTTTCTGAATTCCTTAAGGGGAAGCACAAAAGAAGAGCAAAAGAAACATCTTTAGGTCCTTGCTCAAGTAATACTCTCAATCACTTCATTAAATGTTAAAACAGTCACTATATGTAGACATAAGTGTCACCAGACAATTTTCTCTGAAAGGCTTCTCATATGGAAGGTATGGGAAGCTCCCTCATTGAAGCTCTGATAAAGATTGTAGAACTTGAGCTCTTTGGATTAAGTTCCTTATATCTTTTATTTTGGATCAATGTACTGATGACTGAAAAAAAAAATACATCTAATATTCTTCAGCAACAGGATCCATGTGTTTGTTAAGCATTATTTAGGCTTTGTTACAGTATGGACATAATGACTGCAAAAAAGAGGATCCATACTGCCATGTAAAACCTGCAGCCAGTAGGAGTGGGCAGACCCTATATCTAAAAAGGGGGACTATTTGTAGTGGTACAGAGGCCATGCCAACAATTTCACAGGGCAGTGGTCTAAGCCAGCCATTATCAAGACACAATTCCATACTAAATGGAGAAGACCGTTCACTTGTCTCACACTCATGAAATCTGGGCAACCAATAGCTTTCAAGTTCAGCAATTTTTCTTTTTGACTCACCAGAAGCTTTCTGATTGTTTTTACCCTCATGATACATGATATGACTTCTTCACAGACATTGTCTTGTCGCAGGGGAGGTCACATGCCCTTACGAATTTATGAGCTATACTGGTGTTGGCATATGCCTCTGGTAGGGTCTCCCATGCCAGATAGGTGTCAACTGAGGGGTCGGACTAAATGTGTCCGCCCGCCTTCTGGCAGCCATCCTAGGAGAAGGACAACTCTAATCCCAAACCCAGGCAGATGGAGCTTGCTTAGCCCTGTAAGGCCATCCATCTCAGAGAAGGATACTCTAACTAAACCTACGTCCTGAATTCTTCACTGTCACTGTCCAAGCTTGCTAGGTCCTGGGATGAATCTTAGGAGTAACAGGTGGGGCCAGTTCCGCGCACGCTGAGCCTCACCTAAAAAATCCATTGCACAGGCTAGAAGGGTACATCCACATTTGTAAAGTCCTGTAGCGACAGACAAAGGAGAAACCAGCAGGTGATAAGGTGCACTGGAAGCCACAGACCCAACTCTGCATGCAGTCAGTTCACGACATTGGTTGCTCAAGACTGATCCCAGAGATGACAGCCTTGTTCAGCAACATCTTGAATGACAGCAGACTTTTTCAAGGAAAGCACTGCTTGCTCAACACAGAGAGGAGCCTAGAAAAGGTGGCCTAACCAAAGCTCATCTCCACCCTCCACTCAATTGGCTAACCACGTCCAACGGGCATCTTCTGATGCGATCAAACAAAAAGAGAGAAAGGTGTACACCTCCCTCCAGAGGTGTGTTCAGATTGACACTCGCATGTTAGAACATTAGAAC
Organism: Serilophus lunatus; assembly: GCA_013399895.1. Classification (NCBI taxonomy): domain Eukaryota; kingdom Metazoa; phylum Chordata; class Aves; order Passeriformes; family Eurylaimidae; genus Serilophus; species Serilophus lunatus. Next base: position 26,350 of record VXBA01001482.1, read on the forward strand.
CATGCTTGATACTGCAGGTAGTGGACATCCTGAGTGTTGTTCTTCTCTAATTGCCCACAAACTATCACAACTCAACATCAATATGAGGAAGGCAGCCTCAAAGAACATGGTGCCTACGCACTCTATTGGTCAGGCAAACCCAAAATTGACAGTCACCTTTCAGGAGTTGGTTTCGTGATTAAAAACTCCATTGGAAACTTGCCTAGGCCACTGTGACAGCATTATCTCCCTACTCCTCCCACTATGCAACAAGCAGCATGTTGATCTCTTCAGTGTGTATGCCCCAGCTCTCCAAGATGACTCTGCAGAAAAGGACAAATTCTATACTGACCTGCACTGCCTCAAAAAGTTCCTGCAGATGGCAAGATCATAATCCTTGGTGACTTCAATGCCAGAGTAGGAAAGAACTCTGAAGCCTGGAAAGGAGTATTTGGCAAGCATGGTGTTGGGAACTGCAATGACAATGGATGCCTGTACTGGTTGCGGGGGGGGG
>VXBA01001483.1:7811-34416 GCA_013399895.1 Serilophus lunatus
CCCGCTCCCTCCAAGAACCTACCAGCACACCCCCCTGCACCCCCCCCTCCCTTTTCAACCCACTACAGTTAGATACATATAATTTTTTGTATGTGTACTGCAGCAGCCTTTCCAGGGACAGTTTATGGAGTTTTGATAGTCCTTAACACTGCCAATGCAAAAACTTGAATGTTTGCATACAGATCATGAAAATCTAAGAAAGATCTAAATTTTAGGTTAGAAAGGGTCTGTCTTTAATGTATTGCGCTGAGTTTTGGTGCATCTGAAGTCTCAGCCAGTGAAGGGCAAATGAAAAGTTGGAAAAATATATTATGATACTTATAATTTGTATACAAACTAAAATCAGTTATCAATTAAAAGGAGGGAGCTGGGGTTTTTTAGCCTAGAGAAGAGAAGAGAGGAGAAGGCTCTCTACAACAACCTGAAAGGAGGTTGAAGTCAGGTGGGGGTTGTTTCTTCTCTCAGGCTGCAAGTCACAGAACAAGAGGACACAGTCTTAAGCTGCATCAGGGGAGGTTTAGACTGGATATTAGGAAAAACTTTTTCATAGAACGAGTGATTGCCCATTGGAATGGGCTGCTCAGGGAGGTAGTTGAGTCACTGTCCCTGGATGTGTTTAAGAAGAGATTGGATGATGTACTTAGTGCCATGATCTAGATGATAGGATTGTGTTGGGTAATATGTTAGGTAATAGGTTGTACTCAATTATCTCTATGGTCTTTTCCAACCTTGTTAATTCTGTGATTCTGTGATTTAGTCCAAATGACAATTTTCTGCCCAAGAACAAATCAAAGCTAAGACTGTATATGATGAAGTAGGCCCAAAATGAAGGTTAATCTTATTACCAATAATACAGCATTAATGCTGTGTCATAAAAAATTAGCACACCTTTCATCTTTGTGTGAGGGAAGAGCAAGATGGCAAAAATATTTTTGAGCTTAATGTTCACCCAAGTGCAACATTTTTTAACTTCAAGTACCTGGTGTCTAAAATCCAAAATTGTACATGAAGCTCCCTTTTTTGATTTATTTGCAAAGAAATCCCAAACCTGACTTACTGTCATGTTTTCTCACCTTTTACAACAGACCATGAAGACAAATCATTGAGTATTTTCCTTATACTTTCTCTTACTTTCCTTGAAAAGCAAATTTTCAGTCTGCAAATTCCTAAACAGCTTGGACTTCTGAGTGCTCAACACTCTGTACACAGTGAGAAGAAAAGTTCAGTATTTTCAGTCACTTTTATGGTCACATTACTCAGTCTGGCATTCAAATAGAGTCAGATTTCCTGTCCTTTACCAAGAAACTTTGAAACTGATTTATTCTTCATTATCTTATACAATGAAGACTATTTATTACATTTCATTCCCTATATTACTATCTTAAATGTTTCATTATCATGGCAAGATTAGAGAGTTAATCAGACTGTTGAAAACAGAGGAATCCTAAAATTCTAGCAATGTGAAACCTGTTCTTGAGTGGCTTCTATAGTAGGATACTCTAAATAGCTCCATTTTTAACTAAGATTTACATTTTTAATGTGAAAGCAAGTGGCTTCTTAGTTTTATCTTCTGGAAAAACTCCACAGAACAGTCAAACACTGACTTTTGGCTTTATAACTTGGAAAGAAACTCATCATATGGACTTCATATAAGGTAGTTGTACCTTCCCATAGAGAATCTATAAAATCATACTCAGGTATTTAGCTTGTTTTCATGAGACTAACTGTAACTTGCATTCAAAAGAGCCTCACGAGAAGTCAGGTTAGAAAGTAAAATAGTATGTGCTATTAAATGGAGCATGAAACCTTGTTTAAGGTCAAAATCAAGGTCATAAAGAGGATGATATTTGTTGTAGCATGCAGTGCAGCTGTTGTGTGTTGTATTTAGCCTGTAAATAAAAAAGGAATCTTTGTTTCCACAACTGTTACTTCCTGCATCTTTCTAAGTAATTTCTCCACTCTGCTACCTAAACTTGTATATATGAGGCAGTTAACTTTAACATATATGTATATATGGCAGCCAGATATTTAAAGTACCTGATTTCAGAAATAAACAGTACAATATGGGTTTTCTTGGCTTAATCTCTCTTGAAGAAATATATATGAATAAATGCACATGTAGTTACATGTACTTACAATGAAAAAAATAGCTTTTTGGGTGGCTGAAATCAGTGACTTCCATCATATGTTGGAAAGGCATTAAATTCTAGTATAGAGGAGGAATCAACAACAGACCAAGTTCTGACTCACTTATATTAGGACAGAGGATCCAAGGAAAAAAACATGGTTTTGTAAGGAATACAATTGATAAGAAATCCTAAGTGCTATGTCCCTTTCTGGCTTCACAGTGGCCAAGCAGAGAACAAGGCAATTAAGCCTTTTTTGCAATGAACACCAGAAAAAAATTGGAAATTACACATTTCAGAGAAGAATGGTGAGGACTAAATCCACCAAAAAGAACTATGGAAAAAAATCTAATTCCATTATTCAGAGGCTGCCGAGTGTATTTTACCTTAGGGAAATGTACTTCTACTCATTTTCAGTAACGCTATAGTCCATTTCATCCTCTATGCTTGAAAATTAGCAGCACTTTAACAGGACTATTGCCTGAAAACATGGAACTGTCTGTTTAGGATTAGGCCAATAAATATCGATGGAGATAACTGTTCCTGACTTGAACAGTAGACGGATAGAACTGAAAGTAGTTTAACTGACATTTGCATCTATGCTTGATAAACAGAACTTGGTTTGAAAATGTTGGACATACAATGTCGCCTTCTGGATTGTTCACATTCATTGATTGAAAAGGTCACTTTTACAAAACATAGGAAAGGTTAAATTAAATCTTTTCCACATAAATATACCACACCTAAATAAATAAATATAATTGCAATGCATAATAAATCTAGTTGTCTTTTTGCAATTATATTTTTTGAAAACGCATCAGTCACAATTTCTTATTATTGCAATGTTAACTGTCACCTTCTGTCTGCGTATGTATTCTAAATTGTATTTAACTTGAACAAGATTCTGAAAGCTAGTTATGCACTGTAGGTGAATTGGCTTTTCATTTCTTATACATTTTCCACTAATTTTACTTTTTTGTCTTTGTTTGTGAATCAGAAAGTTTGTTAATTCCTCTGTGTGAGATACATCATCCAGGAGGGAATAGTTTGTTCACACTCAGTTTTCTACTTTATTAGTGAGACAATTTATCCTGTAGCTTATCCAGTGCATCATTTTGCTCAAACTAGCTCTTAATAAGCTCAATATGAGCTCTTTGCAAACTTGATTTGGCCAAGATGCATCAAGGTGAAAAGTCTGAAAGTTCAGCTCAAAAAGATCTTTAATATGGAGTGTACAGCACTCCTTGAGGAAATGCAGTCCTCAAGGGACAACATTGAAGGTACATTAAAGAAATGAAGGGAATGGAATCTCTCCCTGCAAGTAGCTGTATGCCCAACATTATCTGTGACTTCTATAGGTGAATGATGGATAAAATCCCCATTCAATTCAATAATTTGAATTACTTCTGGCTTGATAAATAACTGGTAAAAATTGTGTGCTTCTCTTTATGGGAACCCCACTTCAACGTAAACAAAGTGTCTGGAAGTTATATCAAATTTAAAGACGTGCTGTGACTGCTAACTAAGGGTCCCCTACACTGACTCTGAATATGATGCCCATATATCAAAGACCTTTGTCATTGCCTGTCACTCGATTTGGACACAGGAAATATGGGATTCTAGGCAGATGAGAGCTGAAAGTGAAGCTCCAAAATCCTTCCTCGTGCAAGTGATTAGATGCAGCTGTTTTGCTTCACATTTCAGAGCACTTGAACTCTGCAATCTGCCACATTTTTACAGGACTCCGTGCGCAGAGGGTAGAAAAAAGGTATCATGCCCTGGCTAGACAACAGATGTGGGGATAAAGAAAAGTCTCCATTAACAGAGAAAATAAATGAAAAAAAGATTTGAAAAAAGAACAATTTGAGAGGCAAGAGGAAAAAATTAGAGAGGCAATAAAAACAAGCAGAGAAAATTAATCTGTTTCACTAAAATACAAGGGGTTAAATCTGCAAAGATTTTCCTCAAATGTTTACTCTTTAAGAACATTTTTACACTTTTAAATCTGACCAAAAATATAAATTTTTAGGAGTCTAGAAACTAAAATACCAGCTCTATATTTACATATTTTATGCAATGAAACAACTTAATCTACTATATTTGAGGAAGAAGGCTCCTTCAGCTCAGATCGACAACACATTAATGCCAGGCTACAAAGGAGAAATTACATGAAAAAAGCAATTCCAATATTTTCACAAACTCTCTTTGTGTTCTTATTTTTACCAACCCCATGCCTGTTGTAAAAATAATTTCTCAGAGAAATCTCTTCAACAAACTGATGAAACCTTTTTATTCTATAGTTTTGGTGAAATAGCTATTTAAAGCCTTATCCTACTGCACAGAAGCCTATGGGACATTTTTGCATTAATTCCAATAAGACCAGGATCAGCGCTTCCAGTGCCAACTTCTTACTAAAGCTACAGGAGAAGTCACGGCATACAGCTTTCTAGAAAAATGTATTAAATGAGGAGACAACTGATATGAATAAAGAAAGATAACAATTCAATCCCCCCGAAGTCTGAAATATAGTTAGGAAAATACATAACATATTTGTAAGAGGAATCTGTATGAAGGATTTAAAGAACAGTTTACTGTCTCTACTGTGCATCAGCTAAGAGCTTTGTTTGACAAGAACTCTTTCAGTTCCTTCTGTTAACTTATTATGACTTCAAGATGTTTGAGTAGAGGTTCTTCTCTGGTTCACTGTTCAATGAAAAGAAAATTTTATGGAATAATCAGATTCCTGAATGTCCTAAGAAATAAGCACTTCACAATGCAGAAGTCCCAAACTCTTCGGATAGCAGATTATCTGAGAAACTGTCATTCTTTGACTGGAGTAAATTCCTTCCACCACAAGAGCTGCAGGGTTGCTGGAAACATAATTTATTTTAGTGAGCTTCCCATTTGCAGAAAATCTGGGAATTAATATTTGAAAGTTTTATCTTCACTCTTGCAAGGGTGTGGGACTTTTTTTCACCCTTCAGGATAGCAAATGCTGTCTATACCTGTGAGTAATCAAAACAGTCACACTCTTTTTTTTTTTTGACTTGAAGTAAGAGAGGTCAGATTTCATCCACCATGGTTTGAAATTTGGGATTATTGAGCCCTCCTTCTATTCCCACATTGAAAAGAAAACGCTGAGGGTTTCCTTCATCAGAAAGTAAAGCTGACCTCTCTTGTACTTCCAAATAACACAAAGGTAAGTGTTTTATTATTTCCTAATTATGAAAGTTTCAAAACTGGCTAACATCCACTGCTAGTGATGGGAGAAAAACAAAAAGGGTAAGGAGTAGGTGCATTGTGAGTAAAGTTCTTGTGTTGTGAATAAAAGGTGGGGTTTATTTCTCTTATCATTTTGGAGGATCATCTGGGAGCAAGATGTTCTAAAAAAACTTTATTGTACTCAGTATCTTGCTCGGAACCTTATATTTAAGCATAAAAATAAAGCAATAGATTCTCTGATGTATTGATCATGATAGACTCAAAAATAATCTCAGATCATGATGGAAGAAGACGAAAAAGAAAACAGTGGGGACAATTTTGGATTTTGTTTTTTCCCCAAGTGGTCCCCTTGACTTTAAAAAAAGCTTGATTTGAAGGAATGGGGAAGGGAAAGAAAACAGAGGAAGAAGGAGAAGGGGGAGGGGAGGGGGGAAGGAAAGGGGAAAAAGAAGGAAAAGAAGTCAGCAGGTAAGACAGAGCAGAATAATCTTAATAATAAGAGAAATTGGATTATAGGCCAAAAAAGTAGCAGTACAGAAATTAAGTCCTGTAAAACCTGACCTTAAAAAATCAGATGTAGGAAAAACTCTGTGCTTTATTGAGAAAAAAAAAAAAAAAGTTGAGAGAGTATTCAAATCCAGAATTGGCAAGAAAAAATAAATTCAGTGTAAAACATCTTAATTATAGAAAATTATATCCTAAAACTGGCAAACTATTTCATCAAATTCTTATTGCATTGAAAACTTTCAGACAAGGTAAGGAGAAGAAGTTTTCTTTCTATGAGATGATGGGTAAAGAGGTGATATTCTGACAGCTGTGAGTCAAACATGTTTTTGGAAGAAGGTGAAACCTAAACTGAGGGTAGAGGGTAAGAAATAAAAACATGACAAGAAAGGTTTTCATAAAAAGATGACAACCAAGAGGCTAGAAATAGCAACATTGATGGTCACAAAATAAATACAGAAAACATGTGGGTGGCTGCAGAGATCTTTGATCATGTGACTCTGTAGAAGTCTGAGGTAGCTCCAAGGCAATTTTCTAAAGATCTTTGAGGACTGAGAGTTTCTTCACAGCATTGCACATGGATTTCCTGAAAAGACAGTGTAAATCTGTGATTCATATCTAAAAAAATATAAGAGTAGGACGGGAACATGGAAAAGGCTTATAAAATATTTGGAAGAACATAAAGATATCTGCTATCTACTGTTGTTAATTTCTCACACATTTTGTAGAATCAGCCATTACCTGAATTCTCGAGGGGAGAATGTCTTGGAGAGATAAGAAGGACAGCTACATCTAGAAAGAATGAAAAAAGAAGAACCCTTTAAATAGAGTAACAGAAGACTGTGGAAGCTGCAAAGGAACTCTGCTTATGGATGCAGGTGTGGTGAGAAGGCAGTAATGAGGGGGATCAATCATGGGTATGAAATGTTCATCACTGCAGTGTAGGACGCTCAAAAATAGTGACTCAGGCACTTGCAGAACCTTGAAATGAGGTTGTCAGCTCTATAGGGCTTTTTTAATTTCAGGATTTGTTGTAAAATATCATACAGAATTTTGCCTTCTTGTGGATGGTCTACAAATCTCAGTGTTGATCTGGAACAGTCATTTTAACACTTCTACCTCCTATAATTCAACTGAGAATTCTAAATGCATGAAGGCAGACAGAGAGAAGAGTGTCTAAGTCAGAAACAAATGCTCTGCTTTCCTTAAAACCTCTCAGTTTTACATTTTATTACAAGATCTCAATTTCTTTTATCTGTTGTCTGCTCCTTCTTTTTGTGTTCTTCCTTTCTCAACTGCTTCTTCTTTTTTTTTTTTATTTATCCTAACAAAACTGATTTTAAATCCATTTTCTATACACTACCCAATATTTTGCTCTTAGCCCTACATTAGAAGGCCCTTTTCCACTTTGTTCTTCTCTACCTTCCCTACTTCTTTTCTATTTTATTTTTTCCTTTACTCTTACATTTTCTTTGCTTTTTCACTACATTCTCCATGCCAGAACTTAAGCAAAAGATCAAAAGGGAAAACTCAGCAACACAAATTAGAGATTTGATGGCAGCCAAGTGTAACTAAATAAAAATGGTTTCACATTAGCTACAGTTACTAACAATATTTAATAGTTGTCAATCTGTAGTTTTTACTAGGTGAAAAACATAAGTAGGCACATCAGACAGCATAGTATAAGTTGCTTTTCATATACAAGCTTGTCCAAAGTAGCACATTTTTGTGGGTGTTTTTTTCCTTCTTTAGTATGAAGTGGAAACTTAACACACGTTTGCTATAAACCATGGCATGACACACAAGTTGCCTAAATTTGAATTATTCCTTCCCAGCCCATCATTGAATATAACACCATTTCATCTTCTGTCATGAAAAGGCAGAAGTGAGAACAACATTTACTGATTAGAGAATTAATAATGTTCCACATAGCTTGTTTTAAAGGATATAATCACCCAGATGTTGCTGCTGTCAGTAGAGCTGTAATTCTGAATGTTCTGCAGGTTCACACTTCAGTATGAAATGCACCACGTAGGCATACTATGTCTGTATGGAAATATTATTCTAACATACTTTAACTGTAGTCAATAATCACATTTTATAACCTTTTAATTCACCAGTATTTAGTGTTTGGTAATTAAATGATTGTAACCAACCATCCATTGAAGTTAATTATCTGTAGATTGTGCCGGTCACTTTAAGTATGTCTTTTACTATGTTCAGGACATGGCATTTTTCCAATTTCTTAATGGGGTACATTTATAAAGTGAACTACAGCAAACCTGTTATCTGTAGTATATTACAGTAGAATAACTCACTGATGGCAATCTTGTTAGAAGCTGTTATGAACAGCATTCCCTGTAGGCTATATCTCAAACTGTCAGTGGTAGTTAATCTGATTTACACCACCTAAGGATTAAGACACATGTATGATTTCAAAGAATGGTAACTTCTTTAGATGCATCATCAAATCTTTTAAGATAAAGAATATTGGTACCAAGCTGTTATTGTTTCAAATTTTGCCTGCTTTTTTCCCTTCCATACCAAGAGTGTCCCCGCAGTTCCATGGAGGAGGGTGTGTGGGGTGCTCACCCCACTGGCTGCGGCATGCTCCCAACCTGCAGTGCTTCCTAGAGATGGCTGGCACCTTGCCTGGGCTCTCCTCTCCCAGGAGCTGACAGCACAGCAACGGCAGGGTGGTGGTTGCTCCATGCTGCAGTGAACGGTGTCGCCCATGATGACAGCCAGTGGTGACTGTCAGGCCTGAGAAGAGGGATGCTTAGGGTTGTGCTGGCACGACGCTGGCGCCAGGGCCCAGCCGGGGCACGGCCGGGTGGGAGGCGGCGTCAGTGCCCCGGGCTGGCAGTGCTCAGGCTTAGCTGTGTTCCGACCTTGGAAAGCACGGGCTCTTTTTTTCCTACTTGGCTCGGGCAGGAAAGGCAGCAAGGTTCTGCTCTCCGGATGTCCGCAGCAACTCTGCTGCCGTTTCCTTTCCCTGATCCATCTTGATCCCATTGGAGAACGACTTCATATACCTAGGTTTTTCTCCTCTCTTCTCCACTTAGAGATCTAGTAAGACAACTTTCCTCTTTCCTCCCTGTATATGCTCACGAGGTGGTCCTGGACTGCTGCCTGCCATTTGGCATGGTGGCTGCCACCTTCTCATGACGACCAAACTGGTTAGAGACTTATAAATCACTACTAATAGGAAAAGTCTTTTTTTTCATTCACTTAGAGTTTTTCAGTGTTTCTGAAGATACTGTTTTGTGTTCTGTTTCTGCTCATTTTTATATATGTTTATAATACATAGATATAGATATGGGTATATTTAATAAAAAGAGCTGTTATCTCCTTTTCTATATTTGTGGTCTCATGTTTTCAAATCACATAACTGTCTTTAAACCAAGACACAAGCACAGCTGATAAAAACATGGCTAAACCCCAATGTTTCTGAGTAGAGTAAGGTAAGAATAACTACACTGAAGAGAGTGTTAGTTACTCTGTGCTAATGTTGATCTAGAACTTAATGTGGTACAGTGCAGAAGGACCAGTCACAAGGTCTTTAAGGCATTTCATTAGTGCAAAATAAAGTTTGAAAATAAAGTTAAATAAAATTAAATTGAATCACTCTTCTCAAGTAGCATTCTCTGTGTTCAAAGAATGTACTATAAAATTAGCATGGTGAAATTTTCTCTGAAGGAATGATCTTCCATCCATATTTAAGTATTTTTCTCTGTTGGCCCAGCATGGCTTACAAACACTACCCCTGGGGCAACATTTCATATATGCCATTCATAGAAATATAGGAAGATAATAGAAACTGAATCTAAAAATTTTTATGGCCAGTGGGGAAGAAACTATTTGGATTTCATATACCAAAGCTGACCAAATTAGAGGTTTGTATCTGTACATGGTTTTGAACCAGAACATGGGCAATCCATGATGCCACTGCACTGCACACTTGGCAGCAGCCTGGTGTTCTTTTACCTTGGAACAGATACTGGTTCTGTCCTATGATGGAACTGTAATGTCCCTGGGAAGCACCTCACTGCTGTAACCACCTGTGCATGACTTCTACAGAAGACATTTGATACAGAAAATTCATGCTTTATGGCTCTTAACAAGTTTTGATATACATTCTAAAGGAAAAAAGTGGGATTTTTTTTTTGAACTAATATATACAGTTGAAGCTTTGGCTAAAGAGATTAAGATCTTTCAATATAACTTTAGGACTTTGTTGTACTTTGCAGTTTTTTACAATGACAATGTTAAGCTTTCACTCATTAGTTTGATCCCAAAACACAATGTGTGATTCTCTATAGGAATGGATGTCGAAGCAAGAAGGCCAAAACACATCCTTCAATATAACAGTTACAATGGATCAGTGAAAATAATAGCTGCAGAAGTGGGATTTTTATTTGTGATTTTGAAGAATTTGGAGTGAAAGTACTTCTTTACTTTCACTTTCCTCTCTTCTAACTGAATCTTGAACTGGATGTAGTGCTGTGTGATCTGCTGTGCTATGCTGCTTAGAAAATAACCTCTTGATCTCTTAAACAGGTCTGTGTAAGGTGCCTGCAGGCACTTGTCTAAATGCAAGCTCTGTACAGGTACCCAACCAAGCAGGATCAGAGATGATATGGGAACATCCACTTCACTACTGGAAGCAAAGATTCAGAAACAGACTCAAGGTCATATATTAGATGATCAGATGTACATCAGTGTTTCGTCTTTTCTTTTTTCCTATATGTATGATAAATTTTGAATCTTACCCTCCTAATAGTTAAGCATACCAATAACAGTAATGCCTCCTCTCTCATCAGCATATAGAAAACTAAGTCTCACCATATCTTCTACTGAGCCATGGTCACTGAACTTGTCAGAATAAGCTCAGGTTAAGACCTTCCATCACAACCAGTAGAAAAATGCCTGCTTTGTGTGGGTACAGAAAATTTATCCTGAAAGAACAAAGAATGGAAAAGTGTGTAATGTGCCCAGCTTCTCTAGGCTGGGACCATTTCTATATACAGTTAAAACAAGAATAGATTTTTGGTGCCAAGAACTATTGTTGTTGGCAACTGACATGTTAGGGACAGGTATTTCCAGAACTGAATTTTGTATTTAGCAGTGTAGAGAATTGTAGTGATCAAAGGCTGGGGTCAACCTGACTTCAGGAATATAATCATCTTTTCCGTGATTTAGTAAAATCCTCATGCAAAACTAAAATATGACAATTATATTCAGATTTCTTTAAAATTTAAAAATATGTACACAAGGAATTTGCAAAGCAAAGATTCTTTTTCTAGTAATATTTTGTCTGCAAAACTGAAATGTACCTGTTTTCATGTACAGTTTTAAAATATTTTTTGATAATTGTAATGAATAGTGATAACTTGTCTTGAATGGTGGGTTTTTTTGCTTTTATACAAATAACATTGGCTTACAGTTTCAAGTTCTTTCTGTCTTGTATGGAGTGACTACATCAGCAGAAATAAAGAGCTACAGATGTAATTTATCTGGATTCCTGTAAAGTTTTTGATATGGTTTCCCACAACATCCTTCTCCCTAAACCAGAGAGAGAAATTTGATGAGTTTATTATTAAATGGATAAGAAATTGGTTGTACGGTCTCATCAAGTGGGTAGTGATTAACAGCTCAGAGTACCAGTGGACATCAATGACAAGTTGTGTCACTTAGGGGTCTGTACTGGGACCTTCACTAATGACATAAATAAAGGGGTTGAGTACACCCTCAGCAGATTTGCAGATAACACCAAGCTGAGTGGTGTGGTTGACACACCTGAAGGACAGAGTGCCATCCAGATGGACCTGGACAAGCTTGAGAAGTGAATCAATGAGAAGGTTTATAAAATGAGAGGTTTAATAAAATCAAATGCAAGATGCTGCACCTGGGTCAGGACAATCCCTAGTGGTAATGTAGACTGGGGGATGAACAGATCAAGAGCAGACCTGCTGAGAAGGACTTGGAGGTGCTAGTGGATAAGAGGCTGGACATGAAATATCAGTGAGCACTTGCAGTCCAGAAAGCCCACTGTACTGTGGGCTGCATTAAAACCAATGTGCCCAGCATGTCAAGGGAAGGGATTCTGTTCCTCTACTTCACTCTCATGAGATCCCATCTGGAACAGTGCATCCAGCTCTAGCATTCCCAGCAAAGGAAGGACATTGACATTGTTCCAACAGGCCAGAAGAGGGTCACCAAGATGGTTAGAGGATGGAGAACCTCTTCTAAGAGGGCAGGGCTTGTTCATCCTAGAAAAGAGTCTTCAGGGTGACCTAGTTGAGGCCTTCAAGTATCTGAAGGGAGCCAAAAGACAGATGAAGAGAGACAGTTTATAAGAGGGACATGTCAGGACAAGAAAGAATGGTTTCAGACTGAAAGAGGGAAGGTTTAGGTGAGATGCTAGGATAAATTTTTTACTGCTAGTGTGGTGAGATAGTGGACCAGGTTGCCCAGAGAAGTTGTGGCGGCCTCAGCTCTGCAAGTGTCCACAGACTGGTTGAATGGGTCTCTGAGCAGCCTTGTTATGTGAAAGGTGTCCCTGCCAATGGCAGGAGAGTTGGAACTAGATGATCCTTAAGATCTCTTGTCAAGAGTCCCTTTACAGCTCTCTTGTTGCCCCTTTTAGGAATTGAAAGTTGGTATAAGGTCTCTTCAGAATCCTGACTCTGAGACTGTCTTCAGAGTAGAGGTGGTCCAGCTCTCTGATAATCTTAATGGCTTCCTCTGGACTCACTCCAGTGGGTCCACTTCCTTCTCACATTGGCGCCCCAGAGCTGCGTGTAATATTCCATGTGGGGATTTACAAGAGTGGATTAGTGGAATAATTACCTCCCTTGCCCTTGTGGCCATGCTGATTTTGACACAAATCAGAATACATTTTGCTTTCTGGGCTGCAACAACACATTGCTAGGTCATGCCAAGCTTTTCATCCAGAAAAACTCCCAAGACCTTTTCTTCAGTATAGTTCTCAAACCATTCTACATCCAACCGGTGTTTGTGCCTGGGACTTCCTTAACTCATAAGACCTTGCAGCTGACCTTGTTGAATTTCATGAGATTCACACATGCTTACCTGTGCAGTTTGTTAAGGTCCCTCTGTATTGTGACCATGCATACATATTTTGAGTTGTCCATCCATCAAATCCAAGTCTTTTCACTTTAGAGAAAAAGGTGTCATGCAGGACCAGCGCATGATCTGTTCTTAAAGAAAACCACAAAACATATTTACAAATGGAGATTTAACTCTTTAAAACTGTCGATAAATACATTCAAGATATGAATTGGAAACTAAGAAAAAGTTAAATTTAAGTATTTCCAAGTGCCACAAGACAAAATCCTGCAGATTCAAGAAAGTTAGAAGAGGATATACAATGAACATCCCTTGAAAATGTGACCCGTGGCATTTTGTAGAAATTGCTAAGAAGGTATCAGTTTGCATCTGACTGAGCTTAGTAGGTGAAGGCAGGCCAAGATCCTAATGACAGTGTGGCACTTTTCTTGAGAAAGGAGTGTGGACATGTCTGTGCTGCTTTACAGCATCATTAGGTTTGCCATGGTTGGTTTAGCTCAGTTAACTGCTTCAATAATGCTATATTAGTTAGAGGTTTCCCAGCCAGGTTTCCATGGTTTCCCATCTCATCCCACCAGTGAATGCATTCACATGTATTGGGAAGGAAGTGTGAACTGGAATGTGTGCTGCTACCAGCTGTGTTATTTCAGGTCTATCCAGTCCAACATGTTAACATGGCAAACTTAAGAGAGTCTGCCCTTTTTTTTCAGAGGAAAAAGAAAGCAAGAAAAATCCATGGAACTTTTTTAACTTCATAGTAGTATTTCTTCAAAAGTAATTACACTATGGATTTTTTTACATGATAAATACAGGAAATGGGCAGCATGAGAGACTTCAGTTTCCTCAAAGCCAACATTTCTAGATGCAATTGATATCCTTCATTTTATTCATACTTTAAAGACACTGCAAATGCAACTAACCTACCCTATTATCAGAGAAAAAACTGCATCTGGACAACGCTCTCAGGCACATTCTTAGGATGCTCTATGCAGGGCCAGAAGTTGGACTAGATGATACTCATGTATCCCTTTCAACTCATCATATTCTATGATTTTATAAGTAATATGCTTCAGGTCCTTTTTTTCCTGAGAAATAAGTAGTGCCATGAGATGGCAATATTACAGAGAAAAGCCTGCTAATCCAGTGCCTTCACAAAATTAGGTATGCAGAAGATTCTGGTGTTTGTCCTTGTTAATTACAAGCCTCGGAGTAAAGGATCATATATCATCCACAGAACTTCAAGGGTAGCTTTATTGGTTTGTTAATCTTATTGTAGTATCAAATAATAAAAATAGTTTCAGTGATTTAGTAATGTGATTTGATAATTTTCTGACTAATACATTACCATGAATGGAAGAGACAGATTAACCATACCATGAATTGTAATTCATTAACTCTTCACTGCAACTCTAACAACTAAGACACATGTAGTTTCAGTTATTTTACATGTTTGGAAGCCATTCTTCCCATAAGCATTAACACTGATAATCTGAAATAAGATTATAAAAACATGGTTGATCGAAGTTCTCTCTATTAAGAAATATTTGACATTACAGTGGCATTTTTGCTTTAATCATACTAACTTCTGCAATTAAAAAATCTTAATGTGAGTGCCTCAAAAATACTTTCAAAGTCTTCATGATGCCCGAATATGACAAACCATTAATAGTCCAATAAATTAGTAATATTTCAAGAGAAATACATCAAAAATAATAGGCAGAAGGGATTAATGTGTTCTGATGAGAATGAACTCTTCTGAATTAAGCAGTGCTTTAAATTGGAGACACCTAGTAGAGGAATAATTGTACAACTGCTGCTACTTCTAATTGTGTCTTGTGCTCCATATAGAGCTCTTCAATTGGAGATTCCTGAACACTTTAAAGAGTCTCTAAACATCAGACTTATATTTTGCAGGTAATGTATATGGGAAGACTAAATCCAACAAACAAATTGAACAAATTAAAAAAAGAATCTGTGTCAGACTTGAAACAAAAAGGTTCTGTCTTTTCTGTCCATCCTACAAGATCCAAAATCCTCAAATAAATGGTAATAACATGCTTTTCCCCCCCTCCCCTACCATATATATTTTAGTCCAGCTTGGTCTGCTAAACCATTATGCTAAATACACTACATGTGCTAAACATGCTACATTGTCCTGTTCATGCCAGCTTATGAATGGAGGATATAGACAACTTGCTCAACTCCTTAAATTGCATGGATGGAAAACAATATAAAATCAATAGAGGCACTCTGCAGGTTTTGCAGTAGAAGATAAGTGTTTCACATTCCCTCTTGCCCCACAAGGCAGAAAGTGGATAGTTGCTCTTCCTCAGCTTCCTTGTGAAGAAACTTTCTCCTACAGTGGGACCATAGCCTTTTTTTGGAAATGGTAGCCATTTATCACAGCCCTAAATGAAAGCATTCCTTAGACACAAATGTCTTTTTCTTCCTTTGTCTCATTACTGAGGGGAAAAGTGAGAAGGAAATGTCAAAACAGTGAAACAGTGGTGTATAGAGAGCAGTCACTTTGGAGCTCAACCAGCTTTTGTGAAGGCCTGGATGATTTGTCAAATGGTTGTGGCATAAGTCAAGCCCTGAGGTTGAAAGGTCTTGACCTAAAGAGTGCTGAAATCAGGCAGTATAAGCAAGAGGGCTGCTAGAAGTTTCAGCTGTAGTGGAGATGAACAATGATGGGTGCTGGACACAACAAAACCTAATCTGCATAATTCAGGTAAGGAATTTTATTGAATCTGACAAGTATGTGACAGGCTGAGAAAGAGAAAAGAACATGCTCTTGCTGGGAACCTTTAAAAGTCTTTTTAAGGTATGTGGAAATAAATGACAGCTAATCTCTTTACTAAAAAAACTGTAAACAATGCCATTTTACACAGGGCTCACCCGTGACCTTTTCATAGATCAGACTATCCGCTTTCAGGCCGGGCCACAGAACTTACCACAAACAATGCAGTGAATTCATACTGTGCAAGAAGAGCTTTGCTTCTCCCAACTGTTTCACATAGAGTTGCTACTTGCTTTGGCAGGTATACTTCAGCAGCAAGACTATCACTTAAATCCATTGCATAACCTTCATGACAAATGGAAAAAACACATGGAGACTTTTCAGTGGAAAGTATTTGTTTTTTGGGATTTTTTTTTTTTTATACATTTACCACTTGCAAAGATCATACTGCAACTACAAATTTCAACCTTAACGGTCAGAAGGTGACAACATTTTTGCACTTGGACTTGTTGATGCTATTAAAGTGACCAAGACTTCTAAAATCCTTCATTAATCTTGACATGTCAAGATTTCCAGATTTTTTTTTAACTTATTTTAACCACTTGCCACCATTTTGTATTCCCTAGGTAAACAATAGTTTAAGGAGAATAAATAATTGGTGCTTTCCAAAATACAAATAACATCATGACCACTAGCTTTGGAGAATAAATTTTTTGTAATCAACTTTTTTTCAGAAACACTAAGACAAATATTACCTTAATACACATACGAAACCCAGGAGCAGTGATTGAAAATAAAATCTAACCTCTGAGACATTTAACCTTATCTAATAAAATAAAAATTGATCTTGCAAGCAAGCAAGGGCTTTCCATTTGTGAATATCTGTATTCTTGATATCCTTGATACTTGATATTTCTTAATACTGAAAAAGTAGCACTTTATAACCTATATAAAGAGGTTTCTTGCTGAATATAGACGTCTGAGGCTGATAAGAAAACAATTTGTGTTACAGGCTGCTGAATGATTGGATGGAAAGCGCAGAATCTAGTGAAAGAGAGCAAATGTGACTTGCAAGAGCAGACGTTCATCTCTAAATCTCTTCAAATAAAGACAAAAACAAAGATTGACTGGCTGTTGAGCATAAAACACAAAATCCCCAAGCACTTCTCTGGATTACTGGCACAGTGCTTTCTGCAGAGTACAGCACACATGTGCATTTTTTACCAATATGCGGATCATTCAATCTAATGGGAAGCAGTTAAGAGTCCTGGCTGGATCAACTGTGGATCTTGATTTTATAAGCAGTCCAATGTATAATTCACAAGGCTTAATGAATATTCCAGTTCATGACAGCTAACTGGCTCCATAGGTCACACCTCCCAGTTTCATATAAATAAAGAATGAGATACTGGAAAACGTACCAGCTGAACCCTAGTGAGTGCCAAAACATGCATATTAATGAAGCACAATAAAAAATATACTTGACTCTCAGGAAGTGCTTCTATTGTTTTCCAGCTTTAGAGAGGTAAAGAGAAGTCTTGTGGTGCACCTTTTAATATAGTGCACAAAGAACAATGTGTCACCTCCTCTCAAGGCAGAGTCAATCAGATTGTGGCAATGGCATTTCATATTCAGCCTCATCAGATCTATGACATCCTGTCATTCCCACCGCAATAGCGAAATCCATGCTGGAAATATCCCCACCCTCCTCTCCTATATTCCTCTGCAAGTACCCATTTGGTAACTAGGGAGAGGAAGTGCTTCAGCAGTGCTGTTCTTTTATGTGCTGTGTTTAGTTCTTGGAACAGGATGAATGGTAACTTAGATGAATGCATTTGTGCCATTTTTCTTGGCTCCAGACAATGTTTCCTCACTACCATGACATCTGAACACAAGGAGAAAACATCTCCCTTTTGTAGCAAGCTAATTTAATTTGTACATTTCACCTAGGAGTAAATATGTTTGTCTTTTCAAGCTCTCTTTGCCCACTTTCTTTTCTCACGGGAAACCCTGCTGAGTCAAAAGCAGGATATTGCTTAGTGCTCTAACTTTATTTTAAAGTAATTTAATTTTAAGCATGCTTACACCCACCCTAAAGTGGAGCAACTGTAGGAGCTCCGCTGGGACAGCCTTAATGACTTTTGCATGTCTCTTGTGTCAGAGACATCAAGGGCTTGTTATGGAGTTATTTGTCTTATAAAATAAATGCTTTAAACTGGGACCTCTCTTTAGCAGTATCCTCAAAGATGTGTTTCTTTATTTTCAAAAATCCTACAGCTTTGCACATTGACCTATCACCTTTAAAAACCAGCAGTATGAACCACTGACCTTTGCTTTTTGTTGATCTGGTGTTACATGTGATTTGATCTCTTTTTGTCTGAAAACTTTGTATAAAAGATTTAAAATAAACAATGAATGAATTTCTTTATGAAAAACGGCAGTGAAATGTGACTGAGATGACTCAGAATTTACATCCTCACCATTTGATTTATGCATGATTTCTTTAAACTAGCAAGCATATTAAGAGCATTATTTAATCCAGTATTGGAAAGTTTCTGTAATTAAAAAAGCAATACAAGTCAAAGTGTTGGAAAAGAAAACAGAAATCCAAATGGAAGCACCATTTAAAGCTCATTTTGCTTATAGTAACATCTAGTAACTTCTTTTATTTAAACCTTATCTATTATTAAACTGGCAATGACACATGCAAGAACCTATATATTAAGCAAATTCTTGTAATTTCTTCCTTTAAAAAAGTTCCATTTCAGTAAATATTTTGTCATCCTGTAAGATAAGATAAACATAATGTACAACAGTTAAAATGATACAGTATATTTCTAAAAAATATCAGTAATAAATATCACAGATACTGATTTTACCTGTAGTTACCAGTTATTTGCTATTTGCATAATATTTTTTCACAATAGTTTGGCATTCTGTGTTCTTATCAGAAATGTGCATTTCTGCCATATTCAAAAACCAAAGCATTTGACACTTAAACCAATAAAGTATATACCTAATATCTGCAGTAATATCACAGAAAGTGTGATTTTGCCTACAGTTATCAATTACTTGTAAATTCACTTACTTGTAATTTTACTTACTTGTAATTTTATGCTGTTAAGTTACTCACTTGCTAATATTTTATCAGTGCTTTTTGAAAGTGATTTGCACTCTATTCTGGTCAGAAATATACATTTATCATCAGCAAATCATGCAGATTTACAGAGAAACAAATCTTGGAATCAGTCGCAACATTCAGAAAGATTAATCATGACAATATTGCTGTTTTACTAAGAAAACTTTCCTCCATTCTGTTTCTACTGCCTTGATGGTTTGTTTTTATAAACATGCTGCATTTGTTAGGAAAAGGAAGCTTATGATTGGGAGTCTAAACATGCAATGCTGTGCCAAACAAAAAGCAGCCAACTTGTCCTGTGGAGAAAAAAGAGAAAGTGCAACTGCCTTGCCTGGACTGGTCTGTTCAGTGTGTAAAATACACAAGGTATAAACGGACAAAATACTGTCCTTTGTGTAGAAGGTTGTTCATCCAGAACCCAATACACTCATTCACAATGTAAGATTTTACATCAGCTTTGAGGATAAAGAAAGTAATTGCTGGTGTGAGACCACAGAATGGGTTGGGTTGTTATAGACTCTGAAGATCATTTACTTCCAAGCCCTTTGCCACAGGCAGAGATATCCCTGAGGAGGGATAGGCCAGGAAGCAAATCTGAAGGGCAGTTGGTCAATGAGTACCTGTACCAGGTGGCCAGAGGATGGGTCCAACCCTCATGTCTTGCTTCATTCTGCCTCTCAGCCAGAATTTACACCTCAGAAGCTTTGCCTGCACAAGCGTGGATCTCAGAAACATATTAACAAACACATGGAAGCTGATGGGACTGTCTGGCTTAGGTACCATGAGAGAAGAAACAGAACCAAGGTGCAAAATAAGGGAAAATTGTAAAAGTAAAAAGGATTCCAAAGAAATTGGAATTTCATCTACTGAACTCTGGTTTGTAGTGCTTCACACAAGCTGCTTTTGTAACTTTAATTACTGTAACTGTAAAATCTAAATTTGGCTTTCAAGATCTTACCTTTGATAAGGGTGGAGAACCTTGTTACCAAAATCGCTTAAACATTTGCTTTGTTTCCTTTGTTGCACAGTAAATTTGCCTTTTTAAGGATTATGAAGTGTTCACAAAATACCTGGTGTTAAAAAATAGTAGTCTTTAGGTCTATAAAGATGTATTTCTAGCCTTATTGCTGAACTTTGTAAATCAACCCTTCCATTAGACGCTAAGCTCTTGAGGCCTATATGAACAAATGACTTGGTTGTTTATGCAGCATCAACATCTGCTTACACTCAACCTCATTGTCAGAGAGCTGTTGGTTAAAAGCACAAGATCTTTCTCTTCATTTCGTGCTGTATTATGTTTCATATGGGAACATCTAGTTTCTGATGCCTGACCACTGCTTTCATGTGCTGGACTTTAAAAGACTTAGCTGCTTGTAGTGAGAATCCGACCATCAATTCCCTAGCAGTCTGGAGGCTGTGTTTCACCAGACACTTCAAAAATTTCTTTTGGCCTCCAGACACCTTTCTGCAAAGTATTAGCTTTCCTATGCTACTCTGAAGCATAGCTCTTGTGGAAACAGCTTTCTGGTTCAGTTTAAGATAAAATATGGTGTTTGGGTCTGAATTTCTAAAATATTTTATCTGCACAAGGAGACGCTATTAATTACACTTAAGCCACAAAATGCCAATAGATTCTCCAGACTGTATGATTGGTATTGTTATCTAATAAAATGTTTCTGAGCTTTGCTTGTTGACACAACATGTTTTTTCTTAGACCTGCATCATTAATGCAATTGAAAGAGAACACCATGTTGTAGTTTAATTAGTTTCTGCGAAAACACCTGAAGAAAAGAACTAATTTTAAAAAACATTGTTGAAAGCACAGTGTAATATATGAAAATATAACAGATTTTGCACATGAAAATGGTGCAAAAGGTAGCATCTGATTTATTTAGGTATACTTAAACGTGTGTACTCCTATAATCTAAAACTTTAAGGAAAAAAGAGAATGCAGAGGCAAATGTGTCACTAAACTGTCCTGCTTTCTCAGTCCCCCTTCCTGTCCTATCTATTTCCCTGACTAACTTTTCTGCATTTTCTGCAGTTATGTTTTCTTCTTCTCAGAGATACACAACCAATATATTATACAGTGCTCTAGATATTTTCACCAATGTCCTGAATGGATTTACTAATACTTCTCTTTCCTAGCACATCTGATGGTAGACTTGCATTTTTCAGAACTACATCAGTGATGTCTTCTTCCTTGGCTGCTTCCTACTCTCAATCTCCTCTGTATAATCCACAAATTCCTGCTATTTAATATCTAGACTTGTTGTTTGTACTATTAAATTTCAACCCATTTCTACTAATTGAGTTGAGAAACGACAAATATTTTACCATCATGGAAAAGGAAACACCTGGCTGTTTGGAGGATCATATAACACTTCCAAGTAGATTGTAGCCATGCCACATGTTGGTAAGCTTGTGAAAGGTTTTCACTTTGCAGGTTACACTTCATTTCTTTCTCCTTTTCCTGTATCTTGTATCCTTTATGACTTAATTCTCATCTCCCACAGAAAAATAACACAGTATTTTTTACTTGCAGCAGCAGTTTACATAAACCTCATTTGCAGAATGCTTAGTACATGTTTCACCAGCTCTATGAGCAGGAAGTATGTTGAAGCATTAAGAGTTTTAAATGTTTAAGAACTTAGTAGTGATTAAATTTCAAATTCAGATATGTGAAGTGAATCAACTGTCTCCCTTCTGAGGATATGTGTTCCTGATACATGATCTTGTAAAAATGCTTTCCTAATACTTTCTAGTGAAGCATTGATAATAGCATTTTGTTAAGATAAATTGATATCTGTTTCTGTCTGCATCAGGAATAAATTTAGATCAATGAATAAATTGATGAAACTAAAGAGGTACAATATTAAGACATTTGAGAGGTTTTTTTAACTTCTGCTTTACTTTGCATACAGAGAATTTGTACTTGTTTAACTGACTTAAGCATTTCAAGATTAATCAATAAAACAGTCAACAAAGGGAGTGCAGTGTCTTCACACAAGACATGTATAGTTCAGCACTTGTAGCCCACAAATGGAAATTGTGAAGCTTTGCATCATTAGTCTACCTGTGTACCTGGCAATAAATGTATGGAGTTGTGCCATCTGTGGCTAGGAATAGAATACAAGGATTTGAGATCAAAGAAAGAAGCAAAGGAGTAGATTCAGAGCACAGATAAATTATGGCAGAACTTCTTCTGCAGGATGTAAAGAAATATTTGCATGTGCTTATCAGAAACTTTCCTCCAGAAGAAGATCTCTGTCTTGAATGAACTATGATATTTATTTTCTTGAATTCAAATGAAATGCATTCTCACTCAGTAGTTTATTGCTCTGCAAGTTATTTTCATACAGTTAGTGTCTATTTGTCACTTCCACGGATAGCAGCTGTTCTACCCTTTTTTCCTTTTCTGTTTTTCCCTCTTTGATCACTTTTGCAACATACTTTAATGAAGGGGAAAAGCAAAAAAATAAAGACAGAGAAGATGTTATTGAAATTTTTCCTCCATGGTGTTACAGAAATGGCCAAGGAACCCTCTACATTTTCCCACTGCGGCCGTATCGTTCATGGTGTTGGGTGGATGATAGTAGGGAAAAGCTCTCTCCTCCTGCAAACAAAAGACACAGTAATTCAGATGCTTTGGCTCTTAAAGTAGTAAAGATCATATTCTCATTACCATCAAATCCCTTCTAAGACCTCTGTATGGCATTAACCTCAAGTCTGTTGACATTTTTTTATAGCTGTCCAAGACAGAATGTACCTTCCTTTTCAGTCAGGGCTGCCAATTCTGGGAGGAGTCCAGCTTACCACTGGTGGACAGTTTCAGGAACACTGCAAACACATGGCTTTTGTTGTGGCTGGACATAAGCATAGAGATAATTCCCCTTTTCTTTTGCATGAACGATCTCTGGAAACCTCTCTTTTGAAAAATCAGAAGAAAGTATTGGCTCAGAGTGGTGGTTTCTGCCCTAGTTTAAAAGCTTTACCATCCAAAATGGAAGCCTTCAGGAGCAAATTGCATGCCAAGACCTTGCTAAGATCAGCACAGAACAAACCCTTCTCCGTTGTCCCACTTAGAGTATTTCAGCTGCAGTTTTGTTGTGCACTTGGACTGGGGTTGCAAAGATTGATGCTGTTATGCAGACATAGTTTAGTCCGGGTTTGTTTAGATAGGTGTTACTCTTTCCTCTTGTTTATTGTAGTGTGTATGTTCCTTACTGATTTTTTTCCACAAGAATTTTTTTCCCCACATATTCTGCATGTAAAGGAATCTGTGAAATATATTTAAGAATATAACATAAAAATGAAAATTAACAACCATCAGTGTAAAAAAATGGAACAGCTCAACAACAGATGGTGATCTTTGTCCCCGCATGGAATGAAAAAATAGATGCTACAGACACTGCCTTCATGTAGAAAAGGTAAGTAATCAATATCAGCAAAGATCAATGAAATATTAATTTGATGCTACTCTCACAGCACAGTATGTTTTCCTTTCCCTCTTCCAATACTCTTGGGTTTTTTGTTTATTGTTTTTTTACCTTCTTTGCTTCATCATTCCTTCTTTCAGAGATGGGTTATAAAGAAGAAGTTGTTGGTGTGTTTCTGGGTCTTTAGTTTTTTTCACTTGATAATATGCTCTAATATGCATGTAAAAAAACCCCAGAAAGAACTACTGCCACCCACCAAAACAGACACCACTCCCCAACTACATATTCATAATAGAGTGCCCCAATCTGGTCTGTAAATGGTGAAATTCAGTCACAGCGCATTTAAATTCTCATCTTTCGGACTGTTAGATATTTTAGTATTATTGTAAGATTTCCACAGTGTATAGCACTGAATTTTCCAAGATTTGCTCCCAGTAGTCATACACTTTTTGGCTCCAAATGAGCCACAGAACAAGGGATTTGCAACCATGAACACTAAAATACAAGTTGACCCATGTACTCCATTCCATGTACAGATTAGGTTTGTGAAGAACCTTCTCCAGGGTCAGGGTTCTGACTTTAGGGCCCAGATGAGCATCATTATGTTTCTTATCTTTAATATTTTCAAGTCTTAAATATGGCATAGTTCAATTTTTGCCTATGAAAGTAAGTGCTTATGTATATGTGGATATCTGCTTTCATTAAAAATAGTCATATCTCTTAATCTTCATGCTTACAGAAAATATGCTCAGAAGCAGTTGCCATTTGAGGAGCAAGCCATCATAAAATCTAGCATATATTTTAATATTGCCATTCAGATATTCACATCCCTTCTGAATTGTATGACAGCATTGTTTGTTTGTGCAAGGCAAATATCTTATGTAGCACAAATCACCATGAAATTACTGAGTAGTTACTTGATCATTTAATTAATGTGCACTTACATAATAACTCCATTACTATTGAAGCCCTTCAGATTGCTTTAATTATACTCAGTAATTATTCACATCTGCTGACATGGATCTATGTCATACAGTTTGCTAGACAAGATAAATTTTTCAGAAACTCATGACTGAAGAGAAGATTTAAAAAAAAACCACCTGGTCAGCACAGTTTTAATTATAGCACTTGACAGTGTGAATTTATTTCACCTAACATTGCATAATGTAATTATGATATCTCAACAGAAAAGGCTATGAATTGTACTTTGCAACTGATGTATCTCTGAGGACAAGATGCAAATAAATAAACATTAAACTAAAACTTGTTTTCCAAAATAAGTTGGTCCTCTGGACTACAGTGACAAAGTCCTGAAGGTTCCAGATTTAGATAGCACTTTTGGGCATTTGCAGTCTCTGCAGAGCCGTCTGTAGCTGAACTTAGAGCATCTGCTTCCTCTGAAGCCTCCAGCTACCTATCAATTGCAGCTGCCCCTAATGCCACAGTGTCGGATGATATCACACTATGTGCAACTGGGATTCATGGGAGCACCTATTCACAAGCATCCTTCACTCACAGAACAAGTAGTTATAGAGACATCCATACTATGAAGTGGAAAAATCACAGTTTTATTCTAGTTTTCCATAATGAAACCTGATGGTACAATGTGAATGCACATTGCATCTAATTGTGCACTCAGATTTGCTCTCAAAATGTGGATTATATATGCGTGTGCATATATCTATATCTATATATATTTAGAGAGAGAGATATAAATGTGGATGTCTGTACAGAGAAAGTTACTGTTCTTTAGATCTGGAAGCTCTAGGTTAATTTCCAGCTCTACAGAAGCCTTCTTGACTGATGCTGGGGAAAATCAAATGACATCTTTGTGACATCAATGAGCTATGCGATCATTACACCTGTTTAAATTCTTGAGTTGAAGGTTGCTATCATTGTACTTTTGTTTTCCATCTCCCATTTTGTTTTCCATCTCCCATTTTCCTCCACGGGCAGGTGAGTAGCCCTCCCAGGAACCGTCCCACGTGCTGCAGGTGGCAGCCTGTGGCTGGGGAAGGGGGCCTGCTGTGCTCCCCCAAGCTGTGTGGAGTCCTGGCCTGGGGCGGTGGCCGTGCATGTGTCCTGGAATGGCGTGTGGCTGTAGTGCCTACCCCGGGACAGCAGTGCGAGCAGTGCCCAGACTTGGCAGCAGTGTTGCCATGGCGCTGGTGGGGCTGCGCTGTGCAGTGAGTTCAACGCTGGGGGATGGAGAGGAGCGGTGGGCCAGGCTCAGGGCGGGCTGGGCTCAGGGCAGGTCCTGGTTGTGCCCTAGAGCGCGCATCTGTGTGGACCAGGGAGCAGACAGCACCGGCTGCCAGCACGTGCCAGCAGTGTGCAGGCATGCAGGGGGTGAAGTGTTCCAAAACCAATGGACGTGGGCTTCTTTCACGCTCAGCTCTGGATGGAATAATTAGCGTGTCTCTTGCTCTCCAGCGTTTATGCAGCAGCTCTGCTGCTGTTTCACCTGGATCAAGCTCAACCCTCTTGGAGGATGACTTCACACACACAGGTCTTTCTTCCGTCTTCTCCATCTAGAGAACTAATGAGATGGCTTTCCTCCTTCCCCTTGCATTTGCTTATCAGGGAGTCTTGGACTGTTGCCCACTATTTTGAGTGGTGGTTGCCACCTTCCTGTGACCATTAAACTGGTCAAAGATTTATAAAATGCTTCAAGATTTTTCAGTGTTTCTGGAAACACTGGTTTTTGTTGTTGTATTGGTTTCCCTGTGGCCAGGTTTGGGTAGCAGCGGGGTGGGGGGGGGCCTGAAGGGGAGGCTTCTTGGAAAAGCTGCTGGAAGTTTCCCCATGTCCAGCAGAGCCAGTGCCAGCCGGCTCCAGGCTGGGCCTGCTGCTGACCAAGGCCAGGCCAATCAGTAGTTGAAGGAATACCTCTGTGATAACATATTTAAGAAGGAAAGGAAAAAAGTTAGGAGACGAAGATGGCTGCTGGAGAGGAGCAGAGTGAGAACTTGTGAACAACAACGCAGACACCAAGGTCAGTGCAGAAGGAGGGGGAGGAGATGCTCCTGGCGCCGGAGCTGAGATCGAGCTGCAGCCCATGGGGAAGACCATGGTGAAGCAGCTGTGCCCCTGCAGCCCATGGAGGACCACAGGAGTGCAGAGATCCACCTGTAGCCCGTGGAGGAGCCCACGCTGGAGCAGGTGGATGCTGGGGAAGGCTGTAGCCCGTAGGAGACCCATGGCAGAGCCGGGTCCTGGCAGGGGACTGTAGCCCGTAGGGAGAGGAGCCCACACTAGAGCAGGATTCTTCTGTTAGGACTCATGGCCTGTGGGGCCCACGCTGGAGCAGCCTGTGCCTGAGGGACTGCACCCTGTGGAATGT
>VXBA01001483.1:36044-78221 GCA_013399895.1 Serilophus lunatus
CCGCTGCTACCAAAACCTGGCCACAGGGAAACCAATACAACGTTGATATACCAGGGGTATGAAATGATATATAAAATAAGATAACAGACCCTCTTAGCCCTGCCATTTTGTCAGTTTCTTCTGTGTTACACTTTTCAGGTAGGGTGACTACCTCTTTCTCCCTATCTTGTTTTGAGCAGGATTATACTTCTGTTATGTTACTACAGACCAAGCAGAATCCCATTGCACACAGAAAGTGGAAGACTAATAAAAAAAAAAAATTACTATTTTCTTGACTTGGAAACCAGAAATAAATGTATTCCAATAATGTTACTGGTGACTTTATAGGCATTTTGTAGCAGTGTTAACATTGCTAACAACACTTAATAAAAGAGCTTGCCTTAAGTATACAACAGCCACAACTGAATAGAGGCAATCTCAGACTTGTGCTATATTTGGCCAAATGGAAAATAGGGAAACCTGATTAAAAAGTAAAATCTGTAAGAAAGGAACAAGCAGAAAGCTAAAATTATTGAAAAAACAAAATAATCCATCAAAACATACATGAAGGATAATTCTGCTTAGTAGTCTGGCAGAACAAGTGAAGCCAGAAAAAGTCCTCATCCTGAGAAGAGGATATCAGGAGTAAATAAGACGAGTCCTCCTCTTCTTTTCTCGGGAGTGGACAGAAGACAATCCCCAGTCCCCCCATTTATCAATGAATGAGGAAGTGTGAAGAAGAAAGCAAACAGCCCACTTTCCTTCTGACTTCCCCATTAAAGAAATGTCATGAGCTGCTGCTTTGTCCTTACCCATGGGAAACCACTGAGATCAATGCAGTGCTGTACAATGTTAAGAGTTTTAAAGTTTGTTATTGATCTGATTTGAATAATCCCATGAAAGTGATTTCTAATTTCCTTGCTGACATATAGAACTACATATTTTCAACTACAGCAGTTGCTGGTAACTTAAAACACACCAGAGCCTCACTCAGTGGAGACAGACATCTAATGATTACTTGCAGGGTGGACTTCTTTTAAAATTACTTTTATATTTTTTACTATACAGAAATGTATTATGAGATACACTTCTAATCTTGCACCAAAAGAGAGTGCCGATCTCGGATTACTTAGATAACATATCAACTGTGTTGTATCACCTTCAAAATATATCTTCAAGTATGGTTAAGAACTCACATCCTATGTGGCATGCAAAAATTACTTAGGTCACGGAAACTTTCCTGCTTTCCCCTTTATTCTGTTCATCAGTTGCAATCTATAAAAAGTATTTTTTTATTCTGAAATTATTTTTGCAATAATAATAAGATAATTTTGGTTTATTCTTTCATTTGAGATCCAAAAATTAAACCCAATGTACTAGGGCTGTGTCTATATGTCCAGGTTAGTTATTGGGCAAAGTTAGCTTCTGGTTTTGTGACCAAGGGGTACATGCTACTACACCTGCTCTCTTTTTCAGTGTCCACAAAGTGCAGGGAGTTGATAAGAAAGAATAATTTTTTTCAGCCCAAAGACAAGAATGGAGGGTAAATTTGAACTTAGTTATTGGGGGAAGAACTGACTATATCTGTCTCTGCTCTAAAAAACAGTTTGGAAAAGCTCCACTTTTCCTTTATAACCTGAATTCTGTTAATATGACTCTAGTGAAACAGGTAATGTTACTTCTGCTTAACTGACTATCATTGGTATGCAGAGTGCACATTAACCTGAGCTAAACAGAACAATTTCCACATGACAAACAGAGGGCAATGTGGCACCCCTTTATGGTCCTGGGTCTCTCTGCTTGTCCCGGATTTCCAGTCACCCATGCCCAAATCCACCCTGGGCTGTACCCTCACAATGGACATGGGCTCTCCAAAATAGCTTCACAGCAGCTGCTTTGTCTTCTGTATGGGTTGTCTATACCTGTAGAGTTCTGAGAAAGATTGCTTTCTAATAAAAAACAGCAACTAAAAAAATTTCAGGTTTTGTTCCACTCCTTCCCACCCCCAGTTTTAATAATCCAATTAATGGCTTCATGAGGTCAGGCTCAAGGAACTCCTATAACTGTCATTTCAGTGGTAATATACTCACAAATTATATACCTTGAGGTAGAGTAGTCTGATTCATTAGTGATATTTTGAGGAAAGGAATCAGAATATCTATGTGCATTTCAAGCAACTCATTCTCCGAAAGCTCTGGACCAAATACTTTATTTAGCACAGTTTCAGCTTTTAAATATTGTGTTAAAATGTCGAGACCTGACTGGATGGAGAAACTTTTAGGGGGATTCCAGAGACTACATGAAAAATAAAGGTCACTATCTGCAAGAATGGAGGAATGCCATTTGTTTTGCAATTTTGTGTTGCATTGCTTCAGTAAATTTTGTCTATGAATTGCCTTCATGATTATGCCTGTCACTATCATTTAGTGTGTTTATTGATGTTTTACTGTTAACTTTGTCAAGAAGTATTCTACAACAGAAAACTCAATAGGTCTTCCCCATAAAGTCAAAGAAACCAAATGAATCAACTTGGAGAGTAGTTCTCTATCCCTTATTGTCAGCTTCTCCTTGAATAAAAGTATTGATGGTTGAAAGTATTGAGGATTGATATCAAGGTACATAGCTAACAGCTTTATTGAATATCTGCACTTCATAGGTATCTATGTGGTCTTGAATAAGCTCTCAAACTGCTGTGCCAGCATGCTTTGGGCTCATTTTGTAATTTACTTTTCTTTTTTTTTTTTTTTTTTAAACTCAAGGACAGTCTTCTCTGCTGCTCCAAAATCTAACATTCATGCACCTGCATGATAGCTTTTAAGGCTCTCAGCTAGAGTGTTTAGGTCTACTTTGCCAAGAGCTTTTCATGTGTTTCCCACCCTGTCCTCATCACTGAGACATAGAATTAACAGAAAATATCAAGTTGTCATTAGACATGAAACAGAATGAACAGACGCTGCCCTTTCAACTAGCAGTTTGTAAACAGAGATTAGGTTAACAGTGTGTGTTGTCTACGCCTATAAACATCTTCTCAGGGCATGGATGACTTGAAATACACCTTGTCTTGTAGCAAGGGAAAACTCACTCTTTTATATGTCTCTACTTTTTGATATGTATTCCATTGGTTTGCTTTTGAGATAAAATAAACACACTGTATTGGTGTAAAACTAAGCTCAATTGCAGCCATTATACTTTGGAAAATACTTGACACTGCTTAAGATAACAATAATGAAAGGCAAAAAAATTTACAATTAATGACACTTAGAGACTGTAAAATAGTATTTAGGTAGAAAATATATTCTTTGAAAATTGTCTTAAAAGCAGGCTGCAAAAATACTATTTTTACTTTGTATTAATTTGCCCTTTGTTTTTGATATCAGTTGTGAAAACAAGAAGTCACGGGGAGAGCAGCTCATTACTCTGTGGCAAAAACTGTCAGCTTCTGCTTATGAGGTTCAAAAATAAGCTACACTGTGGAACATAAAATATCACTGATTTTGAGAAACAGAGCCCCTTCAAAGGTTGGAATAATTGATATGTTTATTTTGGGAAACTTAATGTCTTGATAGCCCAGTGGCTGCAACCTCCCTTTTTGCATGTGCATGCAAGCTGAAAAAACTCCTCTGTTTTCAGTGGTGACTACATTACCTGAGGGCCAAGGCTACCACTTTGTATATTAATATTGCAAATCCCCGTAAGCAAATATATAAAATCAGCTTAATAGCCATATGCAAATGAACTCTTCTCTAATGTAGGTGTTACAGTGTTAACTAGTTTTGAAGGTATAAAACACTTACGTGACATCCTTGTTGCTAATATTACATTCAGGCACGCAAAAATTGGTCAGGTTTCTTTCAAGAAAAATACACTAAATATAGATTCACTCCAGAAATAAAGAAGCAAATGTTGCTGATTTCTTGGCTGTGGGTACAGTACTGCCAAATCACTTACTGTACAGTGTAAGGCTGAATCAAAAAAGCATAAAGAAGGAATAACAGTGCAGCAGTTAGCTATAGTAATAGAATTGTTCTTAAACTAGGACTTGGACTTCATTTAACTCAAATTTGTTGCACATTTGCATGTGAGGAATCACTCCACCTGGAAAGAAAGTGTGCTGAGTCTCTGTGATTAGATTTTAATTTCAAGCAGCCAGGCAGGGTTGGATTTGGAGGTAAAAATACTACTTGCTTGTAGAAAACACTAATTCTTCAGATAAATAAAGATTCACCCTTCCCACCCCTGACAAAGACTTCCTCAACTATTTGAAAAGGTTATATTATTAAATGGTTCTCTTCAGTCTTAACCTGAAAACAAATATGCCTTGATTAAGATGAGATTAATATTACTTGGTGAAAAGCTAGACTGTCATGTAATAGTCTGAAGGATCTAGAAAAAGTCAAAAAGATATTACAACACAGTATGAGCTACTGTCTGATCTTCTAAATATCTGGGCTGTATTTGCTTCTATAATTCCTGTCTTATCTATCCTTCTTTATGTTCACCTGTAGAATTATATTAAAACCCCAATAAGCACTATGGCTTCTAACACTCAGGATTTCATACTGTACAGAAATTAACTGCTTCAAGTACATGCGTTTGCACTTTAAAGTCCTTCCTTCCACTGTAGTGCATTTCCAAGATAGGAAAGTCTGGATAGAACTGTCAATACAAGCATGTGAATATAGACGTACACATGTGCCTATTTTGTTGTTGGGTTGGTTTTTTTTTTTTTTAAATCCAAATATTAAAGGCTATTAATAAGAGGAATAACAATGCCAGAAATTATAATAATTAACTATATCGGAGTAGTGTGATGACTAATGGCATCTCAGACAGATTTACACTGGGTGTGGTCTGAATATCTTTAGCATCCAGTAGAGAATATCCTTACAAAACTGATCTTTATGCAAACTACAAGGTTCCCCATGGAGAAAAATGTAATAATTCAATCTGGATCCAAAAACCTTAAAAAAAAAATCAGTACAAGCATTGTGTGTCAGTAAGTTATTTCCTGGCAATGATCCTTATGTAAGATGCTTGCCCTCTGCCCACGGGGCAGACCTGAAGTGGGAAGGGCAGAGGGAGAAGCTCCCTTTGCTGTAGAGTATGTGGCAGATCAATGGCTGAATTAGTTGAAGACCTCCTCTCCCATTTCCCAGGTTTACTCATTTGTCCTTGCCACTCTTGATTGTGAAAAGCATTAATTGGCAGACTCATTCATTGCACGAATCACCCTAATTTGCTGTGACTTCACCAGCAGCAGTGCTGACTGCACAATCTGGGGCACATCACACTCATTATCATAAGCTCACACTGTCACCAGCTTGAGCAAAAGCAGAGAAGCAGTGGTTAGTGTTGAGGTGGCCCTGTTGCAGGAATCAAGAAAAGACCTCATTCCTACTTTAAGAGACTGAAGGGCAATGCAGGATCTATATTCTGTAGCCCGCTGGTCATGCTGCTTTTGATTCTAGAAGCAGGGAGGAAGATAAACATCCCAATGCCAGTGACTTCGGGGTCACAATGGCTGTTTGCTACGCAGTGATGTTTGTATTGGTTTGTGTAAAAGCAGGAATAAGCTCCTTGTAGCTCAAACGCTGGGAAAAAAGCATCCCTCCGTCAAGATGCTGCAGTCCTTGAGTGAAATGCAAACTCTGAGCTGGCCAAATGAAATACAGGCTCTTCTGCTGAATCTGTCTGAAACATTTTTCTTACATCCCAGCTGTTACAGCACCCAGTCGATGGAGCTGTGAGATGAGGAGCATATGTCTATAACACTTCATTTCAACAGGCTCACTTAATGTCTCTTACTTTGATCTTTCACTGTATACTTCCTGTAACTGGAGTTGGTTACAGGCTGAAACAAAGCCTGGAGTTACCAAAGAAGGTTTTTCTCTCTCTGAATATTGCTTTTGTACCAGATTCTGTTACCAGTGCATCAGATGAATCAAATGTAAGACAGTGTCTCTGTGAAAATGCTGAAACAGTCCGGGCTCTTTCTAAATGTCTTTGTGGCCATTGCTGTTGTGTCATCATGATAACTGAATCAGCTGCAGTTTTCCAAAGCAGTAGTGCCCTATATGTTCCCTTTTTGCTAGAAACAAGTCAAATACGATGAAAAGCTGCACAGAAAGTCACTGGCTGAATCAAAGAGTTAATGTCTTGCCACTAGACTTATATTCTTCCTCATCCTTCATAAAAAACAGTGAATTTTCAATCCCAAGCTTTGGCTTGTATGTTCACTAGTAATTTTTCAGCTAAGACTAAACGATTTCTTGAAATAGAAGTTCTCAAATGCTGCAATAAAGTTCTTTTTGCATAGTAAACGGGGAGAAATTAATGTCTTGTTAAACACTGTGATCTCCCAAAGAAGCGCTTGAACTGTCATAAACTACTTTTGGCAAAAACAGAGGCACAATATGGCTAAAAATATGTCAATGAATACAGAAGGCTGCAGGAGTAAGCAGACTGTGAAAACATTTTGTTTCTAAAATCACTTTGTTTTTTTCTGGTATCATCCTTGTAGCACAGCAATCACATGAAAATAAAACATCAGCATTGACCTATAATAAGATTATTTTCCAGCAATGCCACCTGGGTCTGTATACACAGAATGTCTTTCACTGTAACGTCAAGTTCCAACAATCCTTGTTAAAGGAGAAACAAGTTTTACATATACATATGAGCAACATGCAAGAATAAACCTTTGCTAGAATGCTGTGGTTTTAAAAAAATTCTGTATGTAAATATTGTGTTGCAGAAGCATGGGATACATTTCAAACTTCCTAATATGCTTGTCAGATTGCATGTTTTTCATTATTTCTGTATTTACTTATGAGGTGACTGCTTAGTGCTTTACAATATCATCAGTGATCTTTTTGACAGAGTCAAGAGGAAAATGTAATTCAGTTCCAATATACTTCCTAAAATCCTAAATTTGTTTGTTTTGTTGTTAACTCTAGAACACTAACTGAATCATTGAATTTCTCAGCTATTATGGGGTAGTTTCCCTTTTTGAGGAAATTTTCCATTACCATCATGATGCTGGTATACTAAGGAGGAAAAAATGGTAATCCAACTAAACTAAGGTCAGAATTCTTCAACAGGGATGAGAGTATGGGGCTCCATTGTCTTTTGGCTGGAGAACAAATTGCCCTACATAGCAGACATATTCCTGCCCTTATTGCTGTGCAAGGGAGGGGGTGGAGTATGATTGCCTTTCTCCTTGCCCCCCACCTGCTTTCTCAGAACATTAGAAAG
This sequence comes from Serilophus lunatus, assembly GCA_013399895.1. Lineage (NCBI taxonomy): Eukaryota > Metazoa > Chordata > Aves > Passeriformes > Eurylaimidae > Serilophus > Serilophus lunatus. The sequence goes on from VXBA01001483.1 coordinate 43,278, forward strand.
GACTCTATGAGGGACCAGGGGGTTGGACTGGTTTTTTTGGCTGCTGTCCTGGGAGAAGCCCTGGTGCTGCCACACTGGTGCTGCTTCTCCCATCTGCCTGTGCCCCAGGACCAAGGCCATCTCTTGCTGCTGCTTCTGTCTTAATGGCGCAGTTCCCATGTTCAGGTGGACCCTGGTGCAGCCCCTTAGAGAGAGAGGAGACCCCTGCCCACACTGGCCCAAGCTTAGAGCCAGCTTGTCTCCTTTCTCCCCATCTCCTGCTGTTCCTGTATTAGATAAATGTCTCACCCATCTCAGCAGCACAACCAGGAGAACCTTCATTCCATGTGTGGTAAGCCTGCAGGACTTGCCTGTTTCCTCACGGTTGTGATCACACCGAAGAAAATAATAAGTGAAGGGTGCAAAGTGGGAGTGGGGTTTTTTGGGGTGAATTTTTCTTGTTACCATTTTGTTACTGTTTGTTCCTTTTTAATATATATATATAGGGTTGGCTCAAAGGGTATAGCAAGTGGAGAAGGAGTTTTCTTTTCCCTTCCAGGAAGGTTCCCATCCTCCTTGAAGGTTTTGTTCTAACCTGGGACATTATTTTTGACTTTTCTCAATGAGGGGCCCGAAAGGGAAAAAAGGTAGAAAAAGAGCAACAATTGTGTGTATTGGATATAGAACCCCATAGACATTATGTGGTCTGATTTATTTGTGTTTGTTTGGTACATATTCATGCAAAAAAAGGAAAAAAAAATGGAAAAAAATGCCTGACACTGTGGCAACTCAAGGTGTAGCTAAACCAGAACAGTCCAAACTAGTAGATGTTGACCCTATTCAAAAAATGAAATATAAGACTAAGTCAGTTCATGCAGTGGATGACGATGGGGAGGCAGGACCCAGACAAACAGTAGATCCAGAGCCAGAGATAATCACTGAATCCCTGTCCTTTGATAATCTCTGCAGTTTGTGGAAAAACATTACTTGATGCCTGGGTGAGCCCATTTTGTCCTGATTGATTTGAATTTGCGATCTTATGGGTGAGAGAGTGCAACTTGATGGTACTGAAGCAAGGTTTTTAGAATGTCTGGCCCAGGAGCAGGAATTCATGAGGGAGTCAAAACCCCTTAGTCTCCGGGTGTGGCTTCTAACCAGCGTAAGAGAGACATTTGTTTACAGGGATGACCTGCAGGGGCATCATAATAGGCAGACTTGGGAGAACATGGAGGAGGGGATCCAATGCCTGAGAAGAACTGCACTGTTGGAAGGACTTTTCAGAAGGGATGGCGAATCCAGTAGTAACATTGTCAAAGTCAAGTGCGCATCACGGATATGGTGGAGCCTTGGACATCAAGGCCCATCTATATACACCAATTTCCTGGCATCAATGCATTGGAAAGAAAACCAGGAGACAGTGGGCTCCATAATGAGTAAACTCAGGACATGCAATAGCATTGTCCATACCCCATGTTTCCCTATCTGTACTGTAGAGACACTGGTTGAGAGTCTCAAAGTACTAACTACAGAAGTAAAAGACAAACAGGAAAAGCTCAGAGAGGACATTAAAGAGAGCATTATCCATGTGTCACCAGTGCAAGCTAGGGTCCATGCTGTCTGGAAAAGGCATCTGCTGGATAGGGAGAGGGAATACACCACACAGGCCAACCTGTGGTTTTTCCTACATGAACATGGGGAACACATGAGGAAGTGGGATGGAAAATCCACCTATGCTTTATCAGCATGGGTACAAGAGTTAAAAGGAAAACTGACCAGAGGCAATTCCACAAGGTTGGATGTAGCTGCGGACTCTCTTGAGCAAGCCCCTAGACAGAACCAGAGGGGCAGTAACATGTTTGCTCCCCTGGAAGGGACCTCCCATATGTATTCACTGGAGGGAATCTATGATTGCCAAGACCAGTAATAGAGTGGCTCTAACTCTAGCCACGTGGTGGCAAGGGACAACCGTGGCTATTGGACTGTGTGGATTTGATGACCTGGCATGTCAAAACCAGAAGAGCACAAAGCTCTGGTTGACACCGCTGCACAATGCACTCTAATACCAACAAAGAATGTGAGAGCAGAATCGATTTCTATTGCTGGAGTGACAGAGGGCTTTTAAGAGCTGACAGTGGTGGAAGCTGAAGTGAGCTTGACTGGGAAAGAGGGGCAAAAACACCCTGCACTGGTTTGGGGCGGGTGGGGGTGGGTGTGTGTGTGTCTGGGATCATGGGGGGATGGTCAAAGGGGGCTTTGGGGGTGTTCTGGGATTTTGGGAGGGGGAAGGATGTAAGAANGATTGTGGGAGGTGGAAGAATGTAAGAAACCCCACTTATCTGTTTAGTAAAATTCTGTTTCCCTTAAAAAAAGCTGGGGGAGGGGGGAAGCTGAGATCGGGGCTAGAGCTGGGACGGTCCTTGCTCCTGCCCGTTTCTCAGGGGCGCAGGCTGGGACAGGGCCGGGATAGCAGAGGTTTCTCGTTTGCCCCCGGGGCCGGGGCGGTGGCAGGCCCGCTGCCAGCCCAGAGCCGAGACGGCCTCTGTTCTTGCTTGCTGTCCCCCCTCCCTGCGAAGTGCACGGCCTGGGACTGTCCCTCCCCACGTGGGGCACTGTAGCCTCCTAGGGAGGGCAGCAGCCTGGGGGAATGGCCACGGGAAAGCCTCAGTGTGCCCATGGGCGGCAGCTAGGGCAGTGCCACGGCACGGCAGCCCTGGGCCAACCCCAGCCAGGAACCTGAGCGTGACCACTGCTTTTAGACAGTAACGGGGGGCCAATGCTGGCACCATACTAGTGATAGGGGCGGCAGTGGCGCCGGGGCGTTCCCCAAGAAGCTGCAGCAGTGAAAAGAAAGATGGTGGGCGGGACAGAAACTCATGATTTTCTCTATGGGAAAACACCGGAACCAAGGCAGGGCCGGCCTGCTGGACCAACGGAGAAAGAGCTTGGCCAGGAAGAGGGCAACGAGATCCACGCGAGAAGGAGAAGGCTTAAAAGCCGAGGCAACGGCCCTGCCCCGTGTTCTTCTTCGGCTGCTCCGAGAAGAACCACATAGCTCCTGCCTTTCGTGCTCGCAGGCCCCCATGGCATGATTTCCACCCATTTGTCTCGACAAACCTTGGAGAGGTGGCGGGAGGGAGTTGTTTTCCTCTCTTTTTGTGTTTTCCAGAGAGCCTGAAGGGCCGAGAAGTGCTTCCAGGAGAGAAGGAAGGGAGAGAGACCGCTTTTCCTACCCTTCCCCACTGCTTTTTCAGCTAGCCACCTAGCTGAAAGCTCAGTTCCCTTTGTCCTTTTTTCCCTTTTGTGTTTTTTTTCCCTGTGTGTCGGGTGTTCCTTTGTGTAATTCTGGGGTCCCTGTGGGTTATCCCTACTTCCCTAATTTAAACCTCCTGTTATAAACTGTTCACCTGCTGCAAACTCTATTCAGTTTTCCATCACCTTTATTGACTCTGCCCCTTAGATGATAAAAGTGGTCCTAAACCACCACACACCCCATTGTGACTGGTTGAGATGCCCTGTGTATTCTGGATATTGATTATCTAAAGAATGGGTATTTCAAAGACCCAAAAGGACATTGGTGGGCTTTTGGAATAGCTGCTGTGGATACAGAAGGATTTAAACAGCTGAATGCATTGCCCATCTTCTCTGAGACCCCTTCTGCTGTGGGACTGTTAAAGGTTGAGGAAGAGCAGGTGCCAATCATCAGGACAACAGTGCATCATCAGCAATATCATACCCAGACACTGTAATTCCTGTCCACAAGATGATCCATGTGCTGGAGTGCCAAGGGATATAAATATAGATAAATATAATATATAAATAAAATATACAATTATATATAAAGATATATAAGTAAATAATTGTTCCTTCCCTTTTCTCAATTTTTGACTGAAAGGCTCTTGATTCAAAGGGTGTAGCAAGTAGAGAAGGAGTTTTTCTTTTCCACTTCGGGAGGGTTCCCACCTTCCATGGAAGGCATTATTTAACCCGAGTCACCAGAATATACACTTAAGCAAAGAAAACTTAAAGGAGAATTCCCTGGTAAATATGAAAAAAAAAGTAATATGAGAGCTATGGAAGAAGTTTCCTTATGTGTCGTCTGGCCTACAAGAAAGATCAAAGCAGAGTAATTTTTTTTAATTTTGAGCACTATATGTTCTTTGTGGAGCTGTTGTAACACTGCATGCTCATCATTCTCCTTTACATTTAACAATTAATAACGTTTGCAGAGAAGGGACTTTGTCCAGATTTTTTAGATGTGTTAGCTATCCAAAAATTGAAGAGCAGCTGGAGTCTCTTTAAAAGCCTGGATTTTTTGGAAATAGCCCATTGAAGACTTCTGTAGTGTTAAGACCTTTAAAGATATACATATACACTCTTAGCTGGACTGAAAACAACCAAAATGCAGAAAGAAATACATGACAGAATCTGAATACATCCAGTAAAAAGTTACAACACAATCTGTTGTAGGAGAGAATCCAAATCTCTAAAATCAAACCTGGGAGAAGTTCACCTCTAAATTTTTTTTAGGGGGTAGTGTAAACAGAAGGATACACAGTGAAGTAAAATCCTATAACAGAAATCAAAAGCATTTTTAATAAGATTATCGAATAATAAAGTTAATATATATATTGAAATTAGGTTGTAATCCAGAAATGTTCACCAGTTTCAATGTTCAACCTGAAGCATCTGGAAAGGAAGGTTTTCCCAGAAATCATTCACCTTGTGAAAAAGATTTGAGGGTAGGTGGAGGGATTTGAAAAAGAGAACAAATCAAAAAGCTTTCAACAAATGTGTTAGGCATATGTCTTGTTTACATGTCCAGCTACTAATCTGATATCATGAAAAAGGTATTTTGTGAATCTTATGTCTAAAAAGACTGCTAGTCCTCTAGTAAGAGTGTTTTGTAAGAGTGTGTCAAGTCTACCCTGAAGTCTGTGACAGACAGTGTGTGATTTAAGTATGCTTTTTTTGCTTCAGCTGAAATCTTACAAAGTTAATAAAAGTTAATAAGAGATTAACTCTGGGCCGCCTGTGGGGCAGCAACCCAGCCCTGGCTCCCCCCGGCAGTGGCCCCTGGTCCCCCTGTCCTGGGGCTCCCGCATCCCCAGCAACCATGCTGATGGCAGGGGTCCTCCCCTGCAGTGGCAGACGGGCTAGTGGCCATGCCAGCAGCTGTGAGAGGCAGGGCCTCTGCCCACCTGTCACTGTGGCCGGTGCATGAGGCAGGGCTGGCCCATAGAGTGGCCCCCCTGGCGGCAGGAACTGGCCCCAGCAGCTCTTCCACGGTGGGGTCATCCCGGGCCGTGGCAGCTGGCCTGGTAGCCATGCTGCCGCCACTGGGAGCAGAGCCCCACCACAGCAGTGGCGGCAGCCAGTGTGCAGGGCAGGGCTGGGCCTTGGGCCAGAGTGCACCTGTGGTGGTGGGGGCAGCCCATGGGTGATGCCCCCAGGCCCCGGGCATCTGCAGTGCTGGCAAGGCAGTGGCGGCCCCTCTCCTCTTGGCAAGCGCACCCATGTGGGCATTTTTTGCAGGAAACACCATCTTGCCTTGTGCTGAAGTCATGGAGGAGGGGGTGTTGCTGAGCACAGCCATCCAATGGGAGGACAGCATGCCCGGGAAGCTGCCCTGAGATAATGTGAGATCAGAGAGCCCATGAAAGCCAGAAACCCAGAAGTTCAGTCCTTTTCCTGGCTCGTCATCATTGAGAGAATATTGGTGGCTGGCCCTCCTGGTCCCTCCCAGTTCCCTGACCCCACGGCACTATAGGAGCTCAAACACTGACAACAGGAGATCACCCAGAGGCAACCCAAGTGTGGTATCTTTCCTCTTGAGTTTCCCCAGGGGGTTCTTTTTGCTATTTCTCTGTTTTGGAGACTCCTAGACTGGAACAGCACCATCTCCAAGGTGGCCTTCCCTCATTCACTTGCTCCTCTAGCCACCGGTCAGCTTGGAGGAGCAGTTTGTTATTTTCTTTCCTTTTTGTGTAATATTGTTGAGTCGGTTGCTTGTGTGTTGGTTACTGCCTTGGTGGGGTTCCATTGTTTATGGAGCCCCCAGATAATAAAACTGTTTGCTGTTGTTCCCTATTAAGTCTCTCATCACTTTACTGCCATCTAGTGCCCAAACCAGGACAAAAGCCCAGGTTAATTCAGCATTTTCATGGTTACAGAAAGATTGGGATTTTGAAAATATTTTTTAAAAAATAATTATATAGAGGTAAAGCATCTTTAAAAGAAAAATACTGCTCCACAGTTAAGTGTTTCTGTCCTCTTTAAACTAGTAGTCCTGAAATTCTGTCAACAGTACCATTTTGCACTCTCCATTTATTTGTTCTGTGCTTGTTAACATTTTGTGCTACTTCTAATTTCCTCTCCCTATCTAATCTACGTACTTGACTAAGTTCAACTGTCAGATTCCTCTTTTTTTCATAGTTTTTAATTTTTTTCATCCAAAGGTTCACATATTGTTTTAACATCTCTTAGGAAGAGTCGTATATCCCTGTGTTAAATGCTGGCAGTATATGCTACATTTACTAGCAAATCAAGGCAAAACTTTTACTTTCCTATGAATGCATTATGAGTTTTTGGGATTGCAATTCTCACTAGCAGTAACGGGAACTGTGTAGTTCAAGCTATTTTATCTATAGATTTACAGTATCACAGTATGAGCAAGGTTGAAAGAAACCTCCTGATGGAGCTTGAGACTGTGTCCTCTTGTTCTGTCACCAGTTGCCCGAGAGAAGAGACCAACCCCCGCCTGACTACAACCTCCTTTCAGATAGTTACAGACACCCCTGAGTCTCCTCTTCTCCAGACTAAAAAACCCCAGCTCCCTCAACCGTTCCTCATAGGGCTGAGCTAGTTTCAGTGTCTTGTAGGTTTTAGTAATAGAAAGTAGATCAGTCTATCTCAATTTTGCATTAAATTCTAGGGTCAAAATAGTTGACATTTAAAACTCATCAATGTGTACCTAAAGATGTTCTCACATTCTTACTCCACTCTTACTCTGGTAAAAGTGGAACAGAGTTCAGTAAGAGTTCAGCTTAAAATGAGTTGCATAAATCTGGTTAAAGAAGCCAGGATTTGTCAATGCATTTTTAATATACTTGAATAATGTGGAAAATTCCATTGATTCATTCTGACTCCATAATCAATGCCTACAGAGTCATTGGTTTCCTCAGACAAAAAGGGACTGTACGCAGAGGGGTTAATTATGCTGAAGTGACATAGATGCTCATCCCACTGTCCATTTTGACCATTTTTAGCTCTGTTCACCAAGAGCGTGATCCAGAACTCACAGGAGGCAATGGCAATGACCTAGTCCTGTGAAGTGAGATCTGGGGCCAACACCCAAGGAGCTGAACTGAAGTGTAGCTTGAAAGACCATGAGAAGGCTTGGCAAAATTGAAGGTTTTGGTGACAGAAGTGCTTTGGTAACAGAGCAAAGTGAGCCCTTAATTTTCTAAGCACGGCAACTTGCGGAAGTGAAGTGTTTAGACAGTACAACTCACTTTAGCAATTAAAAGGGAGAAAACCAGTGCATGACCCTTGCAATGAAACTGCTTCAGTTTCTAATTGGGCATTGTAGCACATTCAACAGACATGTTGAGCTTACTCACCATCTGCACTTCATTATGAAAGGGTATGCGAAGCTCAAATGTCATGTGGTTTGTGTTGGGTTTTTTGTTTGTTTATTTGTTTGTTTTTAATCTAGAAAGGCAAACTCTACAGATCTCTGAGACTGAAATTGGTATATGCCTGAAAAGCAGTTCTTCATCAGTGGGAAATTCCATGGAATTTTTATCTTTCACAATGCGCCAAAAGTCATGAATGTGACAGCACTCTTTTAGTGATGATTTATTGACTGCCCCCAAGTAAGTTTCAAATCCCCAGATAACAGTATTTTTTCCCTCAAATATGTGAAATTAGAATAGAGAAATTAGGCCTCTCCACATTGAAAAATGAACAGAAAATGCAAGGTGAAGGTGCTGAGTAGGACAGAAGTAAGGAAAGTGACTGAAAGTCAGTCGAAAAGAGTGGTTTTGCAACCCTGAAATTTGCTAAAGTAAAAATGCTGTTGTTAAAGCTAGCTGAGAGCAGGATCCTGAGAGTAAGTTCAAAGATGCATCTTGTTAGGCACAGAGCTGACTGCGGTATAAATGTGGGAGCTCTGTATCAGGAAAATGCCCTTTGATTCTCATTACAACTGTGGAAAGAACAGATACAGATACATGTTTTGTAAATAAACATGATTGCACTAAGTATTACACCTGGCTCAGGTATAATATGTGTGCATTTCTAATGGTTTGGTTTTGTGACTTATTTAAATGGTAATTTCCTGCATTATTCTGTGTTTACGCTGTCTCATTCAAGAGTGATCCAAAAGTAATGTTTTGCTGCTTCTGCATACACTCAATGCTCATTTTGTCTTTTTGAAAAGCCAAGTTAAATTGTGTGCAAAGCAAATGAAACATGGCATGAGGAGCTAGGCTTGGATGAGTTCTTACCAAATGATTGCTCATCGTTCATCTCACTATAAAATATGCAGGAGCTGGTATCACTGCTGCAAATGCTAGGAAACAGCTAGGTCAAAGATGTGATAGGCAGCTGATGATGTTCTGTGTGATGTTCTGTACTGTCTTCTTGCTGCTTGTGGGAGAGTATGAGAACATATGGCTTCTCTGGAGCTGCCTATGTGATGAATTAACAGTGCATAATCTTGGAGAGATTTACTGCCTTGGTCTACTTTGACTCTTGATACTCAGACTCACTGACCTTTGCTTGACCAGGACATTAACACTTCTTGGGGTCACTGACAGTTTTGGTTTTTCCCCCTTCCTATGTTTTTAATTTCTTGAAGAGAGCAGAACTGTCTGGCTTATGAGACAGCAGACTCACAGGAACAGGGATGCCTGTTCTTGAACCAGGTTGAAATTCTTTGCAGGCACTGCAATCTTGTATGCCAATAATATCTCACATGTGTCATCAGTCTTCTTGAAATAGGAATTCTTGACAGAGCACTTATTTGAAATCTCCCCAGGATGCAGAAGACAGTGAAGGAGAGCCTCAAGTCATTTATTGAACGTGTATTTAGAGAAGTTATATTTTGGTCACAAAATACATTTATAATTAGTTTAAAAAGATTTAGTGAACCCTCTGACTAAAAAGTGATAATATCCAAATGCTCAGTCCTGAGCAGGATTTTGTATTTGTGAGTACCTCTGCTCTCGACCATGATCAAAATCCATGATGCATGTTTTGTCTTCTACTCTATGTTGCTCACTGAACAAAATACCTCTTCTCTTTAAGGCAAACCACAAGCCAAAATAAAGTGTTGAAAAATTGTGACATCTTTTCTAATGCATGTTTTTTCATATTGAAAATGGATCTAATCTCTTTAAGTATTTGTAAAGCTCTGAGCACACTAATGTCATGGGTTTTGACTGTACACTGTTAAGTCATGGACTCTTGCACCATTCATTTTTGATGAAATAACTGTTCCAGACCCACCAAAATCTGGATCATCTTATTCTCTGAATAGTTAAGATGTCTCAGATGTTTTTGAATATATGTCTCTTAAATGGAATAATGAATAGAATTCCCAAAGATGAGATATTTCCCAAAAGACAGCTAGGCATTACTTTGCCTTCACTCTGTCTGCTTGACACTTAGCATGGAGAAACATGGAATGTTCTCCAGGAATTTGAGACAAACAGAAATGTGTACAAGAGTTGTCATCCCACTAGCTGAGAATACTCCATTGACAGGTCCTTGAATCAGTAACTTCTCAGTGAAACTTGTTTTGGCCTTTTACATTAGATGAAGTTGTTTCAGACAGTGAATACAAAGGTCTGAGCACCATTCTTCACCTAATTAAATAGGATTCCTTCTGTTTTCTTAGTCAGTTGAACAGTCTTGGGAATACTTTAACTGAGTTAATTTGATCTCATCCAAGATGTGAAACTGATTTATTTCTTTGCTTGCCTTACAAATTAACAACAGACTTCAAAGTAATTTCTTAGTCAAGTGTATTTATGGTATGCACAAGGCCCAGCTCTTTCTGCATTGTAATGGTCTGCAAGAACTTTTTCAAGGAAGTGAAGGGAAAAGGGGAGAGCTTCAGATGAGCCAGGACCAACCTGTGCTTAGTTCTAAAACAGATATGGCATTGATCCCTGTATCAAATCCAAGGTAACAGAGATTTCGCAGAACATAGCATTTACAACCCACATGCTTTGACACTGAGTTTGTATTAACAAGTACTTCATCTACAGGAGACTTGCTCCTTTTGAGCAGCACTCATGCAGGTGCTGACCTTTCTTATGACAGCTGTGATATACAGTGCTATTAGCAGCACGGTCATCACATTGATGCCTCAGGATGGACAGAGACACTTGAGCCGCAGGCCACACAGGTTTCCTCAGAGATCTTGTAGATCTCTCACTGTTTTGGCTTTCACAACTCTCTACAATGCCATCATTGCTGGCATGCATTGCTTTTGCTCTAATATGGGCAACATGCTTCACTGGGTATTTATCTGCTCTTGGCAATGCAGACAGAAGTGCCACAGCTTCTGAAAAGGCAGACAAAAACCTTTCCACAATCCAAAGCTATAGCAACTCATAATCCAGTGCACATTGGTGTAATTCATTTATTGGCACACTTTGGCTGGTGAGGGTAACATGCTGCAGAGGCTGGTCAAGACTGGACCAGCCAAATAAACATAAGGTGAGGCGTAATGTTGAGTGTGAGTTTCTGATGTGCAAACTAAAATGTATGATTGCCGAGCAGTGCTGTAGTTTATTTACTTGTGTAACTTATTTCTGATGAATCTTCAATTACCTGTATGTGGCAGCATTCCATATAAATGTGGTGGGCAATATGCACATAGAATGGAATAAAAAGCCTACCTAAGCAACTTAAAATTTAAGTAATTTATATGCAAAATCCAAGAAATAGGAAGGAAGAAGTAGGCCTATGTAGTTTTCCATAACATGCAGTGCCATGTGATTTTCATGAAGCAAAAAATGAAATGTGGTGCGAAATTTTCTGGTCACATAAAAATATGCAGAGTGTTAGGGTTCAATCAAGAAAAAAGATGAAATTAATTGTGTTGGTATTTTACCTGTAAAGAGACAAACCTGGGCTAACCAAATGAGCAATAGCTACTAAAACCTGATCCATTTCTTTAAAAAAGTGAGCATTTTTATTCTTTATGATGCAAATACTAATAAATTATGAATAGTTTTGGTAATAATGATCTAGTTTATCCATTTAAGACAACACATTATAAATGTAAACAGTAGTGCAACTCATCAGTTATGAAGCTCTTATTTTCTGCTCCTATGGAATTTATTTAAGAGATATCATTAGAACCATCTATTATTTATCATCTTTTAAAGTTTAATGAATATGGATATGAAAATTGTTAAAAATTGAAATATAAAAAATGTCTCATTATCCTGTTGATGAATCTGACCTGTGAGTTCAAATCCACAAGCGAAAATGATTTGGCTGGTCTAAGCCACAGACTATTTGCCTACTAAATACTTTGAAGAATTAATTCTTCACAGCCGGCAAAGGGATGTGTTGGAAAAAAGTGTATTCCAAAGTCAAGACCGTGAATTAAATTAATTGTGAGTGGAAAAGTAGTTTAAAAATTAACTAATTTGAACCTTTACCTAAAATTCCATGTAAAGTGAATTAAAATTGAAAAAATTAAAGTGAGGCATTTTATCTGTACTTTTCTGTGTATTCCTGTGTCTCATTGCTTATGTGGACAGTATGAGCCAGTAGAAAATTAGGTTTGAAAAAAATCAAACATTTCATATTTCTGATGTGGTGAGAGCTGGGATTTTTCAAAGAAAAAAAGACTTCTTGTTCGGCTCTTCTAAGAGTTGATGGTAGATTTCAAGAGCAAAAAAGTCAAATAATTTTTGGAAGATTGCTTTTCAAACCTAATTTTGGCAGACTATTATGAGGACCTGTATATGAATAAAGTGTATTTGGCTGACCAAAGTGGAGTTTCAAGACAAATTTAAGGTCTAGTCTTTCAACAAGTATTTTCAAAATATGTTAGGAAAGAAGCTAATTAAAAAAAAAACCAACAACAACAACAAAAAAACCCCCAGACTAAATTCTTATCTATCTCATGAACCTGGTGACATAATATGTTCATCTTTTTTAAACAAATATATCTATGCAAGCAGTCTTGTGACTGTGGATATTGTCAGACCACATGGAGGAAAAGGAAGAAAGGGAAGCTACAAGAAGCCTTAATCACTATATCTAAGAATAAAGAAACAGACAATTGTAGAAAAATAAAATTACTTTAACAAGAATATTTAGTGAATTATAAGGCAAAGTACAGCTTACAGTTCTTGCCAGGAAACTATCAGGGGACTGATGAAGAGGGATAATTTTGGGGAGTTTGACAATGGAACCTGATGATATGTCCAAACAGGTGTCTTAACATTAAGACAAAAGATAAGACACTTGTGGTGGTTTGAACCACTTTTTATCGTCTAAGGGGCATGCATAATAAAGATGACGGAAGAGTGAACAAATTTGTCAGCAGGGGAACAGCTTATTAAGTGGGGTTTAAAATACGGAAGAAAGGACAACCCACCGGGACCCAAAATTTACACAGAGAAACACTTAACACACAGAAAACACAAAAGGAAAAAAAGGGACAAAAACAGGGAACTGCTTTCCCAGCTAGGTGACTAGCTGAGAAAACAGAGGGAGGGGTATGGAAGCCGTCTCTCTCCCTCTCTCTCTGCTGGTATCACTCCCGGCCCTCGAGATTTCCTGCAAAACACAAAAAGAAGTGAAAACGACCCCCTCCCACAACACCTTCAGAAAGTGTCTACTTGCTTTCAAGCTGGAAATTGCTTTGGTGCCGAGAGGAATGGATGGAGTCACGCTGTGGGGTCTGAGGCCCAGGAGGAGAGGAGCTGTGTACTTCGCCTCTGGACCGGAAGCTGAAGAAGAGGGAGGGCTTCTGTGCTCGGCTTTTTAAGCCCTCTAAGTCTCACGCGAATCTCGCTGTCTTCTTCCTGGCTAAACCATTTTCTGATTGGCCAGCGGTGCCAAGCCCCACCTCTCTTCTGGCATCTTCACTCCAGGCACAATGGCAGTTCCTGCTGGAGACCACATGCCCAGGGCTTGAGGTGCCATGGTTGTTTTCATGGCCACGGGCACTTCCGGGATGCCCTGGAGTGACTGCTGCCCTTCTCCGTGGCCCTTACCAGCACGGTGCCAGCGCTGGACCCCTGGCACTGTCCACAAGCCACTGCCACGCTCATGCCCCCTACTGCAGCACCAGCAGCGCGTCCCTGCCTGCAAGCCAGGAGCCACTGGGACCGCACCCATTGCGCCATCCCACCGCCGCCTGCGGGCATGCTGGGGCTCCCCTGCAGCAGCACCCCCGGGGCCGCCGCCCACGCTAGGACCGAGGGACCACCGTGCACCATGCACAGCGTGAGATGGCCCCAGGGCCACACACCAGCAGCCGCGAATAGGCACTGTGGCGTGCCACCGCCGCCATGACCAGGGACAGCGGAACACCCTCGGCTAGTTCCCGCTTCACTCTGCAGCTCCGCTTGGAGCTGGCACTCGGCACTGCACTGCACACAGTACTGGGCCAGCCCCAGCCTCGCCATGGCTTTGTTCCTGTGCGCTCTTGCTGCTGTGCTGGGACCATGGCAGCCTCCCACATCGCTGCATCCCCATCTCATGGGGAGCGGCACCGGCCACCGGTGCCCCCGGCTCCTGGGGCGAGAGCAGGCAGGAGCGAGGGCCATCCCGGCCCCAGCCCAGCCCCAGGAAACAGTGACGGGGGTGGGGGGCAGAGGAGCAGCTTACGCTGAGAGCAGCCTCCCCCCCCTCCGCCATTTCTTAAGGAAAACAGGATTTTACACACAAGGTAGGTGGGCAGTCCTACACATTCTATCCCTTCCCAACACCCAAGGACCCCCACAGGCCCACCCCTGAGACCTGAAGCCCCCTCAAATCCCCACAGCACTTCAGTAGTTTTCATCGGTGGAAGCTTAAGAGCAAGACTTTGCAAATAAGAAAGGGAATTATTGTTCTTTCCCTTAGAAGAAGGATACAGGAAGAACTGAAGGATGTAACACATTTACTTAAATCAATGTAAAAACACATCAGAGCAGCATTAAGCCCTGAACCACTGTCTTTGAGAGGGTTGTCTTTGGAATGCTAAAAATAACCATGTAGTCACCCCTTTCGATGCAGTGAAATATCAATTGCCTTTTGTTCGTTTGTTTGTTTATGATTACACTGATGGGCTCCTAAGTTTTCAACACAGAGTGTGACTTCATTTCTATGGTGCAAAAGCTTTGACTGTTCCTGGGTTGTCAGGTGGTGACCTTCTGTGGCTTGGTCTTGTTTTCCAGCACAAATCAGCACACCACAGCTTCCTAATGCTCTGTACATCCAAGTTTCCTATGGAAACATGAATGTGTGTATATATATATATGAGGGCTGTAAGGAGCAGGGTACATGCCTAAATCCCATCATCATGTAATCTAACACATGTTCATGTGCTACCAGACCTGGAAGGCCCTCATGTCTCTCCTTGCGTAGACTTATGTCTTGTCTCAGGTTGCAGAGTCATTATATTTTCCTACTTTGCCAGTGTGGCAAGATACATTTACAAGCATTTGTAAGTCTCACATATGCTACAGTAATAGGTCTTAAAAAGAGACAAAAGGCAGATTTATAAGCAGCTCATCTGTAAAGGGTTTAAAGTTAAGGGAACATTAAAACCATTTTCTTTTTGTGTTTCCCTGGTTCCTGGGAGTGGAAGCAAAGAAAGATGGGTGAAGATGGTCCTAGCTCTGGTTAGCTAAGCCAACATGCAATTGTCATCAGCAGGTGTGGGACTCCTCCCACCGCTCCCCCAACCTCCCCTGTGGCAGGCGGGGGGTGCAGCCTGTGGCCCTGCAGCAGAGCACGGTGGCATAGTGGGGCTGCATTCCCCTCGTCGAGCATGGGGGCTGGCCGGGCAGCACAGAGCGGAGTGAAGTGGCAGAGTCCCAGCTCTCAGTGCTTCACAGAGCTCTCACCACCCAGTTCACACGGTGGAGTGGAGCAAAGCAAAATGGCTGGGGGTCTCCCAGGGTCAGTGGGTGACAGCCACGGCAGCCGGTGAGTCCCCCCTCTCTGCGGTGTTGCTGCTGGAGGCCCTGCTCCGTGCGATGTGGGGTGCCCTCAACACCTGCTGCTCTGGGCGGGAGCTGGGATGCTGGTGGTGCCCAGTGGCGGCTGCCACTGTGGCTTCCCCTGCAGGTTGCTTGTAGGAAGCTGAGCAGGTGGGGTGGAACGGCAGTGGCGGCAGTGCGGGGACACGCTGGCTTGGCGGCAGCGTGGCAACACGCTGTGACAGCCAGCTCTGGTGGGGCGGCAGATATGACAGTTTCTTTGGCTGTTCCACTGGGTATGGCAGGTGCCGGTACAACGCCTACCCGTTTGTCCCGTGGCCCTGCTGCAGGGTGGAGATGGGAGATGGTGGCGGCCAATCCCAGGGTGGCCCCCGTGACCCACCTGGGGTGGCTGGGGTGAGCAGCCCATCAGTGGCTGCTCCAACTGGCCCTGTGAGTGGTGCTGCCAGCCCCAGGATACCTCCTGGAGGTCCCTGCGGGCAGCAGCAATGGTGCTGGTGGGCCCTGGGGCCCAGCACATGTGGCATTATGGTGGGAGCGCCATCTTGCCTGAGTGCTGAAATCTCACTGAGGGGTGGCACCCCATGCTGCTGGTCAATGGGAAGACAACACACTCGGGAATTCTGCTCCAAAATCATGCAATATCAAGAGCCCATAAAAGCCAAGAAACACAGAAATTTGTCCCTTTTCCTGGCCTCACCATTGCCAAGAGAGGATCGACTGCTGCTCCTCTGGGTCCCTCCTGGTTTCCTTCACCCCGCAGCACCACTGGAGCTCTGAGAGTGATGGCAGGACAACACCCAGAATCAATGCAAGTGGTGTCTTTCCCCTTGGGTTTCCCTGGGGGTTGCTTTTCATTGTCTCTTTTTTTCAGAGGACCCAAGACTGGGAGATACCATCTCCGAGGTGGATTTCCCTCCTTTCCCCTGCTCCTCAGCCCACCAGCTTAGTTTGGAGGAGCAGTTTGTTATTTGTTGGAGGTTTATTTATTTATTTATTTTATTGCTAATACTGTCAGGTTATTTCTGTATTTGGTTAGTGCCTTAGTGGGGTCATATAGTTTTATAGAGCTCACAGAAATTAAATCTGTTTGCTGCTTTTTGCCTTTATTAAGTCTTTCGTCACTTTTGCACTGCCTAGCGTCCAAACTAGGACATCATCAAAGAAAAATGTCAAATATTTTTCAATTGCTTTATATTGTCCTATTCCTCCTTGTTCAATAATGATTTTTAGCAGTACTGGTTGCTTTTTCTAACAATGTAGGTGACTGTCTACTATAATCATAATTACAGAATTAGAGCAATAGTGGCATATATCTTTGGTCGCTACCCAAATGCAACATGTTTTGATATCAAGACTCTTTAATTAAAGGGATAGTCAGTGACAAGCAAACTAACAGCACTTCACATTAAGCTGAATTATAATACCCAAACACTTTATTGTATTTCTGCCTGTTCTAGTAACTATAATTGGTTCTGCATTCTGACATACTTCTGCTTATGTCACAAATGCATTGTGGCATTTAAGTCTGCAATTCATCCCTCATTTTACTAAGCTGGAAAAAAAAGGATAGTATGTGAAAAAAATATTAGCGCTAAATGCTGAATAAATATTGCTGAGTAAAGCATCACTGTACAAAAATCACAGAATTAACAAGGTTGGAAAAGACCATTGAGATTATCAAGTCCAGCCTATTACCTAACAGCAACCCATCATCTAAATCATGGCACCAAGTGCCTCATCCAGCCTTCTCTTGAACACCTCCAGGGTTGGTGACTCCACCACCTCCCTGGGCAGCCCATTCCAGTGGCGGATCACCCTTTCAGTGAAGAATTTCTTCCTAATATCAAGTCTAAACCTCCCTTGATGGAGCTTGAGACAGTGCCCTCTTGTTCTGTCGCCAGTTGCCTGAGAGAAGAGACCGACGTTCATCTGGTTCCTTTCATGCAGTTGTAGAGAGCAATAAGGTCTTCCCTGGGCCTTCTCTTCTCCAGGCTAAACAACCCCAGCTCCCTCAGTCACTCGTCATAGGGATTGTGCTCTAGACCCTTTACCATCCTTGTTGCCCTTCTCTGGACACTTTCAAGCATCTCAACATCCTTCTTAAACTGAGGGGCCCAGAACTGGACACAGTACTCAAGATGTGGCCTAAGCAGTGCTGAGTACATAGCTTCCCTAGTCTTACTGGCCACACTTTTCCTGATACAGGCTGGATGCCATTGGCCTCACCAACCACCTGGGCACACTGCTGGCTCATGTTAAGCTTCCTATCAACCAGTACTCCCAAGTTCCTCTCTGCCTATATCCAGCCACTCAGTCCTCAACCTGTAACTCTGCATGGGGTTATTGTGGCCGAAGTGTAGAATCTGGCACTTAGGCTTGTTAAACTTCATGTTATAGGATTCAGCCCATCTATCCAGCCTGTCAAGGTCCCTCTGCAGAACCTTCCTACCCTGTAACAGACAGACATTTATTCTTAGCTTGGTGTCATCTGCAAACTTACTAATGGTGGACTTCATTCCCTTGTCCGGATCATCAACAAAGATATTGAACAGAACTGGTCCCAACACTGAACCCTGGGAGACCCCACTAGTGTCCAGCCTCCAACTGGATGCAGCACCGTTCATCACCACTCTCTGAGCTTGGATATTCAGCCGGTTCTTGACTCAACGCAGACTAAACATGTCCAAGCCATGAGGCACCAGTTTCACCAGGAGTTTACTATGGGAGATGGTATCATAGGCTTTGCTAAAATCCAGGTACACTACACCAACAGTTCTTCTCTCATCAATCAGGTGAGTTACCTGATCATAAAAGGAAATTAGGTTGGTCAGGCAGGACCTCCTCCCCCTGCTAAATCCATGCTGACTAGATCTGATCTCCTTGTTATCTTGTAGGTGCAGCATGATTGCCCTTAAGATGATTTGTTCCATAATTTTGCTTAGAAACGAGGTCAGGCTGACAGGTCTGTCATTCTCTGGATCCTCCTTCTGACCCTTCTTGTAGATGAGTGTCACTCTGGGCAGCTTGCAGTCATCTGGGATCTCTCCAGTAAGCCAAGATGAATGATCAATGATAAAGATGGAAAGAGGCTTAGTGAACTCATCTGCCAGCTCTGTCATCACTCTAGGATGGATCCCATCAGGTCCCATAGACTTATGAGATCAGTAGGTCTCTAACATCTTCCTCCTCGATTACAGGGGGGGCTATACTGATCCCTGACTGTGTCTACCATTTCAAGAGATCACTTGTCATGTAGACAACCTGATCTACTGTTGAAAATGGGAGCAAAGAAAGTGTTAAGCACCTCTGCCTTTTCTTTGTCTTCAGTAACTATACTTCCCTCCTCATCTAATAAAGAGTAGAGGCTGTCTTTGTCCCTTTTTTTGCCATTGATATATTTATGAAAAAACGTTTTATTATCCCTTACACAGGTGGTTTATAACAGACTCCAACCACCATGTCAGGCTTGTTGGCTGTCCCTCTGACCTTTACCAATAGACACTCAACCTGATCATCCTTAATCTCATGCTCCATGGTGCCAAGAGTATCTCCAATATACAGGGCCACCCCTCCACCCCCTCTCTCTCACCTATCTCTCCTGAAGAGTGTGTAGCAATCCAGTGCAATACTCTGGTCATATGAGTCATCCCACCACGTTTCTGTGATGCCAACTATATCATATCTTTCCTGATATACCAAAACTTCTAGTTCTTCTTGTTTGTTGCCCTTACTTTATACATGCATCTCAGCTGGGTTGTTGAATTCACCTCTGATTTAGGCTCACCACTCCCAATATTCCCCCTAGAGAACCTGGTTCCATCCCCTTCCCCCTTCATGGGGGCACACACATGCATCTGCAAAACACTGTTCAAACAGCTAGCCTGCAAGATCTGGACACATGAGGATGATGAGGTTCTTAACCAACTTCACACCTCCATTTTAAAATTTACAACCTCCTCCCTGTCTTGCAGTCCTTTGCCCTAAGTCAAATCCATTGCCTTCTGGCTTGCCAATTCTTTTCCTCCTGCATCACACTTGCTCAACCCCCATGTTTCTTCTGGGTCCTGCCGTGGATGATACCCAAAATCTGGCTGCCAATGTTGCCACTATTCTTCCTTTCAAGGGAAACACCATAATCCTGGTGTTTTGCCTTGGCAGGTGTTTTGCCTTGCCTGCAGTATGCCCATCTGCCATACAGCTTACCAGCTGTAAGACCACTGGAGAGAGGTCTCAAGCCCTTCTCTCAGCATTTGCAGCTGGCTGCTGTTTTCTGCCTTTTATCACTTTATTTTTTTACACTTCTCCTGAAATGGCTTTGTTTCTTTTAAACAACAGCAGTTGTTGGATAGTTAATGATGGCATTTGTGGCTCAAGAGGAAATTGGGAGAGAAAGACTGGAAAGGAGTGTTGGGCAGGAGAAACACTGATAGCAATACCATGGAAAATTACTTGTAAGTGGTATCCAGGTTTGACCTGCAGATACACAGAGAACTTTTTCTTAGAGAAATGAATGATAGCAACTTACCAAAGCTCTTCCAGTTGTGTCTTATATTGAATATAAAAGCCCTGCTGCAAAGAAAGACTGCTCATTTTTCACTTGTGACAGTCCAAAAAAAGAAATGTCAGCTAGCAAGAACACCTTTTCAGTTTTTACTGCTAACTGGATCAGCCTCATAAATGCCATGATTCATATATAAAAATGTTAATGTTTTCCAATTGCTACTCTGAATTTATATTTATTGCAATACAATGCATCCATTAGCTCATATATCACTGATAAATTTGTTACTGCTTCAAATATACAGTACATAATGTTGCAGCAATTTCATTTTACAAGCTAATAATGTACTGTAATGTAGCTTACAATATCATGTAGATCTATTTGATTAGGGAGGTTCAGCAGTCAGTCAGGTTGAATAGTGGATTATAAGAGAATCGTGTTTTTAACTTATTTACTGTATAAATGAACAGCTGTAATGCACATAAAATGTGTTAATTTAACAGGTGTGTCATTTTATTTCCTCAAATATTCATTGAAGAGGAACAAACAGTACTTTGATTCAAACAGAAGCACTGAAGTAGGCCTAGAATGTTTTCTTGATGCATGACAAATTTATTATTTAAAAGAGAGTACTAATTATATTTAAATTGGATATATATTTATATATTTTATGCTGTATTGCACTATCTCTAGGAACGTCTCAAAAGCAAGACAGGTGGCTAAAATATTTTCATGAAATATTAGAAAAATAGAAGCATTTCTTTTTTTAATAAAGCAAAGCTTTGAAATTATACTACTGAGAAGATGATTTTTTGAAAAGTTTGGAAAATTTTACAATTTTCACTTCCTACATGGATGTGTAAACACTCATATCTGTGTTGTGTGGACAGGCAGTTTACACTGTGCCACTGCAAGGGGAGGGAAAAACAAGAGATGTCCTCACACAACAACTCTTTCTGCAGGTACTCCAAGTGGAAGTGTAACATCTCCACTGGGTTCAAAGGTGTTTCAGCACATGAAGTAGAAACAACTTGGTTTAATATTTGGCTTCCTATTCAACCGACCATTGCACTAGGGAAGAAATATCAAGATTGTGTTTTAAAAAAAGTGTCTGCCAGGATTTCAAAAGTGAAAGTTCTGGAAAATTTGTTTTTGGAAGTGTGTCTTTTTGGGAGGATGTACTTGTGTTAAGAGGAATCTGTAAATCCTCACAGGGACATATCACAACAGTGTAGAATTCTTTGGATTTGAAGAGATCTTAAAGATCATCTAGTCATTCTGCCCAGTGGGCGGAGACACTTTTCACTTGACCAGGTTGCTCAAAGCTCCATCTTATCTGACCTTGGATACTTCCAGGGATGGGTCATCCACAACTTCTCTGGGCAACCTGTTCCAGTCCCCCACCATCAATATAGTAAAGAATTTTTCCCAGCATCTAATCCAAATCTACTCTCTTTTACTTTGAATCCATTCCCCCTTGTCTTGTCAGAACCTGCCCTTGTAAAAAGTCACTATCTTTCTTGTCAGCTGCCTTCAGGTACTGGATAGGCCACAATCAGGTTATCCCGAAGCCTTCTTTTTTGGTGGCTGAATGACCCTGAGATTAGCTCAAATGGTTAGAGCATGATGCTAATAACTCCAAGGTCATAGGTTTGATGCCCATATGGGCCATATGCATCATATACTTCAGCCAAATCCTGATGCATCATACAGCTCAGAGATTAGGTTGTTATCACCCATGTCAGAAGAGATGCCACTAGATAGAGGAGTAATACAGATGATGGCAAGAACCAGACATGAACTTGTCGTGAGTGAGAAGGCAATACTTCTTAACTCATATCACTATCAATTTAAGTGGAAAAGCTCTTCTGCATACAGTCAGATAAAACATAAAAACATAATTCATAAGGATATATTCGCAGAACTGCATATAGGGACTGTTTGTTTAAAATCACAAACGTTTTCTTTGTAATGCAAATTTAGTAATATATATAATGTAAAGCAATGTTGAGTTCTACTGCTGAGGAAACTATATTCCATTAAGAACTCAAAAGATATTAGGCTAAATTAATTATGGGTAAAAGACCATGATCAATGTTATGTTCGTAAATCCATGAAAGAAATGGAGAAGTGTTTTAGCTCTCTAATCCACTCCTGATCCTTACAGTAGATTCCAGCT
Source organism: Serilophus lunatus (assembly GCA_013399895.1). Taxonomy (NCBI): domain Eukaryota; kingdom Metazoa; phylum Chordata; class Aves; order Passeriformes; family Eurylaimidae; genus Serilophus; species Serilophus lunatus. The sequence continues at coordinate 65,125 of VXBA01001483.1, forward strand.
AAGAAACAGGACACAACAGGAAATAGTTTATAGGGTTTTTTATGTGAAAGGTGACTATAACCATCACTTCTATTTAGCTTATGATTTCCTGAGTTTTGACAGTCTTTTATCCCATTTAGACAGGATAGCTTTTAATTTAGCTGTCGTCATTTATAAACTACTCACATGAGCATTGCCATAAGGAAAAGTTATGTGAATGAGTTCTGGAAAATCTGACCTACTAAGGACTGTTTTGAAAAGTGACATTGCATTATATTAGCAGTCATCTTTGGTGTAGGGTATCGGTGGAGAGCTAAGGGAAAGAGTTTGACACATACAGCAGAATTACTGGAAAAGGAAGCTGACTTATACAGTGTTAATGAAGGGAAATATTTTTCCTTTGTGATAAGTTGAAGTGACACGTGAGGGTGGCTCTTAAAAATCCTCCATTTAGTCCCCTAGGGGAAAATCTCCTAATGGGTTAGGTCCAATTCACTAAAGGTGATTGAGATTCTTAATTGGCTTCAATAGGCTTTGGATCAAGGCTATAGATCAAAATATTTTCAGTTGTATAGCTGAATGGCAGGAAGTGGCTGTGGTGATAATAGTTGTATGAGCAGTTTCTGTTTTCACTCTGCTGTTTCACTGCAGGGAAAAACGTTTGTTGTTTATTTCTTCATCCAATAGACATGTATAGCTTTATAATGTCATGCAGAGGACACTAATGCAATATATTATGCATGATATCTATATTCTGTTATGTCATTGGCTTTCAACTCATCTCATTTGTCTATTGAGTCTGGAAGGTGGTTGGGGGGTGATGAGAAGGGAAATACCCTAAATATGTCAGAATTACTTAGACATGTTGGTGTCTTTTGAAAAAAATGGGTACTCATTGTTGTGTGTTGCTTTTCCAAAGTAAATTTCTGAACTGGAACATGTTAGATTTCTTGAATGTGCACAATAGATTCTTTGAATATGCACAATTGCATTATCAGCCTCTGCTTTATTATTTTTCCATGTATGATGCCAGTAATATGGTAGTAATTGAGATTTATTATAGAGAAACCCTAACAATCTCAGAGAAAAAAAATACTGTGTCTACCATTCTGAACTATATTTTTACATTTCTGATTTTTGTTAATATATTAATTTCATATTCCTTCTTTTCTCTCTCTATTTTATTAATTTACCTTGATCAGTAAAAAATTTTACAGTAGAAATGTACAACACAACCCTCTGTATGTAAAGAACACACAATCCTTCCATTCTGATATTCTCACTATTCACATGCTAAACATACATAAAGATAAAACATGAACATACTCCCAAATTAAGACAATACTTAAAATGAAAATACATATTCTTTTATGGGCCTTATTTAAGCAACCTGCTGAATGACATTCTAGTGAGTTTTCTTATCCTGTTTCAGTACTTTCTATGGAAAAATTATGGGGAAATAATTTCCTTAAAAAAAAAGGTAACAGCTTTAATTAAGATGTTAAGAAGAAAAAGAGATGCTGAGTATTAGTCTGCATGATTAATATCGTGTACAATTTAACTTGAAATGGAGAAACAACATTTTCTGAAATCCTTGATGATCTTGGACCTTTCCTATGCAGTGTTTTTTAATTACGTTTTCTGAACACGAACAAATGTAGCATAGCTTCTATGTGATCATTGTGTCTCACTGCACAGAACTTCTGTGTTAGTGTGTAAAGAAAAATACATTTTTATACAGCATTTTAGAAATGTTTCCATTTAAAGCATATGTTTATTTATTCATGAGACCCCTAAAACTGCTCATGAAATTCCTAAAACTGTTCAGGTTTGCTAATCAAAGAAAAATAGTGTCACTACTGAAATAAACACCTTTTGAACATCCTGTTATAATCTCAGGAAATAAAATTAGTAGTAAATTCAGAGCTGTCTAAGTTAATTTGAGATGTGAATATGTCAGGAGGCATTGGGTTTTCAAATTGCTTCCTTGCAACAACTCTTTACGGACTTGAGTAGTAGTTGCTCATGTGCTGTCTCTCTAGCTTCCAAACTCTATCTCCCTCTTATTTTTGACCACAGTATATGGACCCTTTGGAGAGTTTATTTTTGTTTTGTTTCACTGGCAAAAGGAAATGAATTATCTTTTATTTACTTAAGTAAAATTAAGTTAAATAGTACTCAAAATAAAATCTGAAAATTATCCTATGAGAACTAGTCAAAAGGATAAAGCATAAACCCCCCAAAGAATAGAATCTAGATTGTTTTTTTTTTCTTTTCCTTTATATGTACCTTTTGTTTTCCTTCTGTGTAAAAACAAATTATGAACTTTGAGTGTATGCTAGCCTATTTTTTAAATCTTTTTTTCTGAGACTCCATCATATCCTCTGCTTCCTGTGAAATGAACAGGATAGTACGGACAGTCCTAATCCAAAGCAACATCATACTGCTGCTTTGGAGAGGAAATGAGAAACTAAACCAATGCCCAATCAAGGGATATAGAGTAAAAAACAGAACAGAATGGGTAGTGTGTCTGATTGAAGAAATTCTTTTTTTCCCCAGTTTTCTCTCTTGCACATGCACACACACACACACACACACGCACATATCTACACTCTCAATTTATTTGTGAAACAGTGTCTCTAAACACAGAATTTTGCAAAGTGTAAAGGCAATTAAACAGATCAGCTTGAAGCTGCCAATAACTTCAACTACCAACAAAAGCATCGACTATCAATGCAAATAATGCAATGTAAAAAAACCTTGCACATTCTACCAAAGCAAATAATGCAAACATCCAAGCAAAAAATAAACTTGTTTAGCATCTGGCATGGAAAAGCATGCATTTTTTAACCTTCCCCCCTCAGGATATGTGTTTTTGCATCTCACTGTATTAATTTGGCCATGCATGTGACATCAAAGGTGAGCAGCAATAAGAGAAGTTAGCTTTTCTGCATGCTTTTCTGCTGAGGAAGCATACTAGTGTTCTTGCAGGTTGAGGTATTTTTTAAAATTTTTTTGGTTCTAGTGTAAAAATAAATTGACAATCACAGCTTATCATCACTTAAAGATGCATGTGCATGCTGGAGTTTACTGAAACATGATTGGCTACTACATAAATCAATCTGATAGGGATCAATTCCATGAAAAAAGATAAATCATTAGCCTGAGCTTTTGGAATGTAATTCATTTTAGATAGTGATTATTGATGATTTCATTCCATTGGTACATGTACATGTCTAGACCATGTTTTTGTATAAAAGTTAGCACGCTGTAATGCGTTTAAGAAAGACCATAAAGAAATAATGATTAAAGCCTTGTTATTGCAACATTATGGATGTAAAATTTTCGTGCAGAAAACTTGATTTCTCCTAAAATGAAATTCATAACTTCTATAGGATTTTAGTCCTCTACCTTGCATGCAACATTTGCTTGTTTATTATTGTAAATTTTTCTCCACCAGATGACAGGTTCTGTGAAACCTTTCAGTTGGCCTTTTCATAGTTATACCAGATTTTGCAGGTGTGCAGTATGCGAGATTAAGCCATTAATTCAAATATACTGAAATTGCACCCATTGACTCATCCTGGCTTTGGATTAACCCTTGTTACCAAGGGGAGTTTCTTTGCTTGTGCAATAATTTGCTTTTGCATTAATTGCCAGCTAACCATGTAACTTTTATGCCATGAATCATGATGGTGGTAAAAAAATGGGCTTAAAAAGCATCTTATGTAGATACATAGTAGTTCCTCACAGCACTGCGATAAAGGAAGTGAGCACTCTAATGCATAGACAACAGTAATGATTTATCAAAAACTCAGCAAATCACTACTACTAGAAGGATATTTGTGAAACATTACCTTCATCTGCTCCTTCTTTCCACTGTGTTTTAAATACTCAATCACATACAAGTCCTGTGAAAGCTGAAATTCAGCCTCTCAACAAGGAAAATTATATATTCTTAATATTTTTTCTTCAACATTTACTTGGTTTCAGCTTCCTTTTCCTGTCCCAACCTCTTTTTCTAACTGAACAAAGCATACATTCGTTCCAGAAAGCAATCTCTTCTAAAATAATCCAGTTTTGACATTATCTAAGCCAGAAAAGAAAGCACTCTGAAAAACATCTTAAAATATGAAAAACATTTTATTATATGCAAGGCTAATTGAAAGTCAGACAAACAGAATCTTACCAAAGTTTCCAGCAGAATTTACCTTCAGGCTTAAAACAAGAAGGGAAGATTTGGGCCAGCTCTTAAAATGTTTACTCTTACTGATCTCACCTCCCTGCAGAAAGCACACAGTAGTTAATGAGAGATAGACAAGCACTCTACCCTCACAGTGGAGGACATCTCAGGCTCCTGAGAAACATTCTTTTTGGAGAAACTGAGTAGTGCAGAGGTGGGTAAAACTCTCAAGTTCACTGTAAAAATGTTTCTGAAAATATTTCCTCCAGAGGCCAGGGATTTTAAAGTCTGATTTTAATGTTTATCTATATCCAGAGATTTTTGGAAGATTTTCTGATCTTGTGTGTCCCCGTCTGTTTGTCCATTCGTCCATCTTTTTTTCCCAGCAGGCTGCTTTGAGCAGGAATTTTTTACATCCTGGTGACCTGACGGCTGCTGGCAGATTCCTCTGCTGTGTCTCTGTAAATGGTATTGTAGAAGGCCTCACAAAGCAGCATTTTTCACTCACTCACTCACTCACTCACTCACTCACTCACTCACTCACTCACAGAAATACTCTAGTTTTGCTGCATTTGTTTTTCTGTGTTTCTTTGCATCCTCACTTTCTGCTTATACTGCACAGCTTCATTTCCATTGGTTTTCAATTAATAAAAAGCTGGAGGAAAGAGGAAAGGAAGGGAAAAGAAAGGAAAAAGAAAGTTGCAAGGGAAAAAATCTGTAATTTTCAGCAATTCTCAAAAGACATTAACAGCAATGTAATTTTTAACATGGCCCTGGAGATACTTGTATTAGAGCAATCACCTTCTTGAAAATCTTCTGAGGTTGTTTAAATTGGCTTATTTAAAATGGGTGTAAATTTAACACACTTAAAAAGAATCCGTGTATTAGCCCAAGGACACATTGTTTTTGTATCATTGTTTCTGTCATGTTCTGACTTCATGAAGATTACAGTATTGTTGGGTATTTTGACAGAAAACTAATACAACAAACATTTATTTCCAATAAAAAACTCCAAATAAACACAGCTCTCTTGTAGTTACGTAAAAATAAGGTTATTCTAGGAACTAATTGATCATACAATATGTATGATTTCATTATATTTGACACTGATCCAAAAGATTGTGCTAACTACTAGTAGGTTACTGTTGTATTTAGGATGAAATATTCAATATTCTTGGAAAATGCATTTGTATAGGCATGTTTTACAGGGAGAGGGATAATCAAATGTGTTTTGAGTTCTGCAGTAAGAACTAAAAGTTACTCTGTGTTGAGTACTAAGCTTATTGAAGTCTTTGAATAATACAAACTTTTTTCAAATGATGTTTTATAGAATTGCTTTTAAAAACTCTAGAGGGTAAATAGTATGCTCCAAATAAACAGAAAAATGCTGACCTTGTGAGATTTAGCTGCCAAAAGCCAGGCTGTTTTAAGACTTGGAGGATCAAGGGTCATGGTTATAAACAACAGAGATAAAAAGAAAGAAAGGAAGGAAGGAAAAAATGAAAAATGAAAGAAAACTAGACATAAAAAAGAACTACACGGTGAATATAAGTCATAAATATGTTGACCTTGACAACAAGGGAATGAGATACTTATGCAAAAGGTAGGGAGGGGTGAAGAGATGGCAAAAATGGAAAGAAGAGAAAGTGTACAAACTACTTGGGGAAAAAAGTGGAGCTTGTTTAAAGCCGGAAATGAGTCACTTTATCTTCATGTGGTTTTGGTTTTGAAAGAGGAGAAAGGTCAAAGCTTCTTTGTTTTAAATAAACTGGTCACTGCTTCTGAAGTGTAACATGATAAGCTTTAAGAATCCTAATGAAACTGGTATTTCCCTGACACCCCAGGCTGCAGCACGTCAGCAGTTGTATGGTCATGTATTGTAAGCCCAGGGAGTTTTATAAACAAAAGCATGACAGAGCATGACTTTGCTCATGACCTTCATACCCCGGTGCTCCTCTGTCAGCCATGTGAGCAGTGTGATGCTAAATTTGCCACCACTTACATACTTTCACAAATTGCAGCTATACACATGGCCATACACCATTATGCTGAGAAATATGAAATGGAGCTATTACCATGGGGCCTGTATGACACCTCTTTCCAAAATGATTCTGGTGGGGTACAGTTTCATAGAAAACAAAGTGCTCAAGACTCAAAGTAATACCAGAAAGGTAGCAGCAATGCTACAGAAAAAAACTCCAACCCAACCAACCAAAACATCACAAACAAAAGAAACCTGAAACAAACGCAACTCAAGTAAAGCACTGCAGATTTTTGACTAGGTTTTTAGTGTAAGTAGGTTTGCTGAGGCCCAGGATTTACCAGAACATCCAGTCCTGGGTTCCACAACCAGAAGTTTATTATGCTTCTCAGATTCTATATCTAATGTAGTCAGCTACGCTCGGTTCTAACTGCAGGCCAAGAAACACTTGCAGAGGGAAGGAGGCAACAGCAAAGGAATTAGATAACTGAATTTCAGGGACAGTACATACAGCATTACCTTGCAGTGAAGAGCCTGATGTTAAAGGAATGCCTTCATGCTCTCCAAATGGAAAAGAACATAGAAGACTCCACTGAAAATAAATTGAACAGTCTCTTCTTTTCCTATTGTTCAAAATATGCTTCTTACTATTTAAACTTTTTATCTTCATCTCAATTCTTACACCACCACCACTCCTTCCTTCCTGAGTTTCTTTCCTGACATTCTTTTGGTACTTCCAGACTGAGATATCCTCTTCATTTTGTTTACTGATTCATGCTGCCACTTTATGCTTAGATACAAGACATCAAGCTGTATCTGTGATACATCACTCCTTCGGTTTTTTGACCACTTTCCAAGCTTTGCCTCTTAGATAATACCTTAAAGTCTGTACAGAACAATATCAATCTAAAAGTTCTTCCCTACATCACTCCTGTAATTATTTTAGTATTAGACTAAATATTATTTAGGAGACTCATTTCTTCTTCTGGCATTGATAATATATCTGCTGTAAAAGGATATATGTTCTCGGATGACTAGACACAACAACAGAAGAGCACACTTATACAATAATGTGGGGATATGTACCACTGACTGCAAAATTGAAAAGCAATTGTGGTAATGAAAATTGTGAACTTTCAAAATGACCAGTTTATTATTCTTCATGGAATCAATCTCCAAACTGGGACAATTACTCAATTTACAATTAAACTAAATAAAAGGTGACTGATTCATTGGACCATAGCTGATTCAGAGGTAACGTCATACTTGCTATTAGAAGTAGCACTTGAAAAGGCATATTGTGCAGAAACACCTCAAAAGTCTGTATTTCCTCCTCTGACCTTGCTTCAACATTCAGCTCTCTATTGTGGCTATGCCTTTCTCTCTAGCCTTTAACCAACCTGCCTTTTGTTCAAAACCAGATGATAATCAGAGGTAACCAATTCCTTTCCAGTTCATTTGCTTAACTTTCTCCTCTACCTTTTTACTTCTTCTTGTCTGCCCTACAGTCATCACCATGTGTGTTCAAGAGAAACCATCCTGCCTTTGTCTGCCATGATACTGAGACATATGAATTTCTGAGGATGCACTGATCACACAAATATCATAAAATTCAAATAAAGTCATTAAACAGAGTAGAATGACAGTTCTCAAAGTGAACTCTGAAAACAGAAACTATGCCTATAGCTTTGCAGAAGCCAGGAGGACAAAAAAACACTGTGATATTTTCAACCTAGTTCTTGAGGATGAGGGAGGCGAATCAAACATCCAACAAATCATTGTGTTCAGGTTTCAAAGAGACCAAAGAAATTCTTGACCAGAAACCAACCATCAGTGAATGTATTGGTGGTACAAAGGAAGGGGTTGCTCTTTATTGTACTCAGAGAAGTAGGTTGAAACATGCTTTCTTATCTTCAAACATTTTATGATTGTTTTCAAATAAATTGATGTTGACAAAACATCACTAAGTCATATTATCCTGCTTATCTGCCTGTTGGGAAAAAAATAACACAATGAGAAAATATTCAGACCTATGACAAGCTTTTCTAGATGAATTAATCTACTATCCTTTTTATTTTTGTATCCCTGTAGAGGAAGAGACATGCAATACAAAACACTAGTTTGCTTGTCCTCTCAATTCTAGAAAAAAAAAATGCACTTATTACGCATTCAGAAAAGCTTCAGATAGGTCATTGATCCATGCAAATTTCTAAACCTTTCTTTTTTATGAAAAGTTATTAGATTAAGACCTAAATTGAAGAAGGGTGTTCTTGTGAGTTAAAACATTGGACGGGGACTCAGGGACTCACATTTCAAGTCCTGGAACTGCTATAGACTTATCTTGTGATTTTGGTTATGATCCAGCAATGCACTTAAATTGGTGTTTAATTTAAAACCCTGGAGTGGTCCCATGAAAGTTAAGCACAGAGTTAAGTCTTTGTTGAATGGGAGATTTAGTCTGTCTGAGGTCATTTCTCTAGCTATAAGATGAGGTTAATACTTACTTTCTGCCATAGTTTATTTTTGCAGAAAACCTTATGGTGCAAAAAACTGTATCTTCTGATCTATGCCATACTAAGACTGACTGATGTCAGCTGTAGCCGGTAAAAATCACTCCATGGCAAAGCAATGATAGTCAATGAATCAGCCTCTTATCATCCTCTGGAAGCAAATTACTGCTATGAAAATACCATTTGCATAGAGGCTTCATGTTGAGGAGGCAAGGTGGCATTTATCAGCTTCTCCTCACTTGCATACTTGTGGTTTAAATGTCCCTCTCTGCCTGGCTGCTGTCCCGCAATCTTTTGCTGGGACAAAGTTCAGAGTCAGAGTTAAGGTGCTCCTTCAGCCGCCATTAGTAATTGCTGCAGTGCAAGGCATCTGGAACACTAATGTACCTACACTAAACCCTGCAGCTTGGGAAGGAAATTGAATAAATCTGCAATCTTTTATCTTATTTGTTAATATTTTACAGTTTATTTTTATAAATCTTGTTTCCCAGTTATATTTGACAGGTCTATGCATGCTTTCAACAATGGATCGTGAAGTTGCTATACTTTTCCAAATATGGTCAGAAATGTTGTTCACTGACTGAGGAAAAGTGCTAGCAGGTAAGAAGGGTGACTCATTTCCACAGCAGCACTGATAGTATGTAAACAATAAAAATCATCATTATTTTATATATGCTTTATATATATTACATTTCACGAGGGGCATTATAAGTAAAAGTATTTATCTTTTCTCCTTAAGATTCTTTACTTACGCAAAATCACAGAGAGACATCCACTTTGTGCCTTTATGTGACCGCCTACCTGAAATTTCTCAGACAGGCTGAAAGTCTCTAGAATACATAACCTCTCCCTTGTTCTTCTCATTCATCAAAGAACCCATGATCTAGCTTCTGCATTTGGATGTCAAGATTGACAATTGTCTTGGAAATGTAAAATAAACACTTTTTCTACATAGGTTAATGACATTGTTTATTGACTACTTACTCAGCTTAGAGGTAATTGCGGCCATTAGGGAAACATAAGCGGCTCAGTGCCTGTCAATACCTGACCTTTAAAATATTCAGTACAGTCAGTGTTACATGATGTTTACAAGCTGGCCTTTTCATGTTGATACGGCTGTTGTTGCCATGCAATCAGGAATGAAGATGTTGTTCCTCCTCACAAACTTTTTTTAATTACTTTTTTCTTCATCTGTGATGTTGAAGTAACTCAGAACAAAATAAATCTCAGCACTGAAAATATAGTTTGGATTCACAATCTTTGGAAAGAGTGAAAATCATTTTCATCTGAAAGGGAGAGAGAAAAAACAGCTCCAAAGCAGCAAAGTGAAAAAGGGCCAGGATGTTGAATAGTTTAACTAGGAGTATCTTCATGCATTATGACATTTGGTAAATGTAAATAAAGCCACCTTCAGGATGTCACAAGCAAAATTTTCAACAGTGGTTCTGATGACTGAGGGGCTCTTGAAGAATCTCTCATCAGCAGACCAGAAAGACTAAAGCACAAGCTGTCACTAACATGCAGATGGTGTCAGGATGTGACTTCAGCAGAGCTATGGATCCCAATGGAGAGACAAAACTGCAGATGTTTAACACATTATCATGGAAACAAATTGCAAACTATTCTATTTTAATTATTTAAATTTTGCACAAAAGAGATATTCCATGTCTTCAGCCTCTGTTGCCGGTGTGCAATTTAACAGTTCCTGTAAATAAAAGCAAACAACTTTTTCACTAAGCCAATTAAAGTTATTAATATTTCACAGCAGACTGATAAATGTTTCCATTTCAAATTACTCTTTGAAATAAACAAACAAATAAACAAAAAGCCCAGACATCCTGTGTTCAAAGAATGCAATAAGTTAAGTTACTCTGTTCTAACAGAAGGTAAAAAGAAACTTAAATGTTCTGAAAATGACAATTAATTTTACTATCGGCATCATAAAGAAAAATAAAATAGAAAGACAAAGTTACAAAACGAATTTAGAAGATAAAAGTTAAGTCTAGTAGTTTTAAGTCTATATTTCTTGCAAAGTACAAAACACAGTAAGAAATAAATTATAAAAACTTTAGTCCTTGTGAATTATTCTATTTGTTTCTCTGGATGGCATTTTCCGTCTTCAGAAAGTTCTGGGAATGAGGAAGTAAAGAAAATTGTTGTGGAAGGTTGTTATACACAAGGACCAGGCTAAATGGTGAGACCACAAGTTTTCTATAGCAAGTACAAATTCCCATATTCTTTAGGCAACTTTTCATTTCCACAGGCTGTACTTTTTAAAAAAGTACATTTTAAAAAGCTGTAAGTCAAAGGTTTTCATGACATGTCTGGATGAGAAGATCACTATTTTTTTAAATTAATAAAGTAACTAAATAAAAAATTAAAGGGAAAAAAAATACTTTTTGTGTTATTCCCTTACCAAGCAGTATATTTCCTTCAATATTCAATCGTTTTGTTTTGCTTGGAGTGTAGAGTTGTGGTTGAAATAGGTCAGTTTACTAGTGCCCTCTTCTGCTTTACACTGGTCTCTGCTGCCCTCTCCTAACCTCTGCTCTCCCTCCAGCAGTTTCTGTTCTTCCTCTCACTGATCCAGCAGGACCTTGGCCTCCTCGGGTCCCTCATGTCAAACAAGCAGGCATCTACTACATTACATGGCCTGAAGGTGACTGCACAGGGAGGTGGGGGGAGTGGAGAGGGAGGGAGAGAGAGAAAAGGGGGGTGAAGGGCAGGGAGAGAGAGAGAGAGTCCTTGGAAAGGCTGGATGGCATCCCTGAGCAAAAATACATCAATCACACCAGTCCAGCTATCTCAATTAACCCTTAGTTAAGCTGAGACCTCCTGCAGAAACTGAAAAGAGTTTGAGGGAATAAGAGATGCTATCTGCCACAAGTATTACCACTCTACATGTGGATCAAAGACAATTCCACATTTTACTCTAGTGATTAGCTGTAATTGAATAAAGTAAGTCTGTTTAAACTTCATTAGCAGCAAGACGTTTGCTACAGAAGAGTGGGCACAAATCATCCATTCTTAATTAAAAGATAATCCACAGGATGACCATAATCTTCTTCTAAAAATATACGGTTTTCCTCTGAAAGATTTCTTCATCAAATAAGGATAAATAACAGCTTCTGTCTGTTTAAGCTATGAAGGAATGGGTGCTCCTTCCCATTTGCTTGAATGAGTGCTGAATGTGCCTGATAATATCACTTTGGCATGCTATTATCTAAAATGGTAGAATACCTCACTTCAGCAAAGTCTGACATAAATCTTTGAAAACAAAGACATTGCATATGTATGAGCTGAAATAGATATGACAGTGCTGGCACATTAATATTCCTGTCACTGGGAGGTTTCAAACTTTTAAGGAGATGATATCAATGAATTCAGGCTGTAGCTGGTGGAAGAGGACAATGTACTGTAGGACAATTATTAATTATGTACAGCCAAACATATTGAAAAAAACCCATATAATAATTTCCAAAATATATCATGGCACAGACCAAGACTCAAGACCTCTCTGAGTCCTGCAGCTCCACTGTGGGAAGACCAATCCTGATCATCAGCAAAAGGACACCTCTCTTTCTTCTACTGCAATGACAGTGGTGTGTGTGTGACCAACATATGTTTTCAATAATTCCATAACAGACCTCATTAACAGCAACTGCAGTACCTTACTGAATAGTTCTCTATAAAGTTGCATGTTGTCTGAAAGTGATTGAAATGTAGCATGTAGTGTATCCTCACAGAGGATATCCAGTCAGGATTTTTTTTTATGTGAAAAACCACACTTTACCCTGTGGTGAGAGGTGGTAGAGCATGTAGAAGAAGATGTTAAGAAAAAAAAAAAGCAACATGTCAGCTTCTTCTCAGCAACAGCAAACCTGAAAATTTCCCATTTTATTTTGAGGAGCAGGAAAAAAAATGCACAACCCCTTTTTTTATTTATGGTCCTCTGGGCAAGTACATACTGCTTACTCAGCTCTGCCCCTTGTGATGGGAATACCTGAACAAAGTGAAGGAATTAGAGATCACAGACATGAAGATTAGATCTGTAAGATCTGTGGGACAGAAACTGTTAGCTCAATGAGGTATCTTGATATCTTTTGATCCGTAAAAGTAAATGAAGAACATGAAAGCCACTTAATCAGCAGAAGAAAATTCATGCTAGAATCAAACACAGGATGAAAACTCATGCTTGATTCTGAATACAATTTTACAAAAAGCTTTTTTAATTTTTCATGTTAATTTTTTTCCAAAAGAAGGGTGGGCAGTGACTACGTAGCCGGCACTAGTCCAGTGACATGATGACTTTCAGGGTTAGGACAGAAGGGCTGTTTAAAAGCTTTTGCATGTGTAGGTTTTGCTTTTTTATTCTCCAGCTGTTTCCCTTCCCTTCCCTTCCCTTCCCTTCCCTTCCCTTCCTTTCCCAAACCTTCCCTTCCCT